>WEIV01022256.1:1651-12622 GCA_013390005.1 Calyptomena viridis
GGTTTTTTTTCTGTACAAATTTAAACAAATACCACAACATTTACAGAGTTAAAATACTTACAAAAGCTGCATGCCTTCCACGAAACCCACGAGTACACTGTTGCCTCCATGGTTTCCAAACAATAAATCCCAGGAGGTATAGAACAAACATGGATGTTTTTGCAAATGTACTGAAAAAAGGTTTGTTGTACTTTGTAAAAACATACTGTGGAAAGAAAATAATTGCAGTATCCAAAATTACCAAATAGGTGAGAATTCACAAAATGAATGAACAGGTATAAGAATATAGTCCAGAGNGTGATGAGCTTATGCTGCTTAATTTTAAAGTCATCAGTAACACTTTCTGTCTCAAAAGCAACTTATTTGTTGAGCTTATTTGTAACTCNCAACACTGAGTATTGGCAGGGATGACCACAAGAACCAAGTGGCCCTACCTGTTCTGGGGGTACCCTCTCCCAGGCTACTTCCAATGCCAACAAGAAGGCACTGAGCCATTTTGAAGATACAATGCCACCAGAGAAAAACTACTTATTACTTGTATCTAACCAAGCAACTTATTTACATGGTACTGAACTCAAACAGGACAGAAAGTACATTTACACACAAATATTTTCTAAATTCAAGGTTCCTTGTATAAGTAATCTTAAAATAGAGAAGATTACTTTGATTAAGTAACATATGCTTAGTTTCAAAATATAAGACATAAATATTCAAGATATAGAACATGACTTGAGAATTCAAAAACCTGGATTTGACCAGAATTTATTAAAAACTTGATTTCCATTGCTAAAGCTCTGTTTTAACTCCTAAAACTTACCATGAAGTAAATATGACAAAAGTTTCAACAAGGTATGTTAAGTAGATGCAATGACAGGGCTTAAACTCCATGAGCCGATTCCTTTTGTCCTGGACTTCTACATGTTCTGAACTATAACCCACCATATCACCCAGCCTACCATGTTACACCTCATTTACTACTTCTCAGGAAAAATAAATGAGCATTATTTTAAACATAGCAATAAAAAAAATCAACTCCATATTTACAGTACACAGTGATGAGCTTATGCTGCTTAATTTTAAAGTCATCAGTAACACTTTCTGTCTCAAAAGCAACTTATTTGTTGAGCTTATTTGTAACTCTTAGGGGATACAGGCTGGTTCACTAACCCCACAGGGGTTAAACTGAAAAGGTGGTTAAACATTACACACCACCACTCGCTGAGTGTTTGAGTGACCTTGTTTCTGCTGCATCTTTCTCTTCAATGGGCTTTTATTTCCCTTTGAAGATGTGTGGAGCAATACTTACAGAAGTGAGTTCTGAAGAGGCAACCCATATCACATCAACGAGGAGGAGGATGACAATTCCTAGAGCCATTCGCCGCCGCTGAGCGGATGAACTGCTCTGGGAGCTCATCCGGTTCATGATAAAAACCCACACCATCTGTAACCTAGTCAAGTTCAATAAAGAAAAGAAACCCAAAAGATTACAAACAGTGACACAAAAAAACCCAATAAACAGTGGGACGGGTGTTTCATATTAAGAACAGGGCCCAATATGCAAGGACACACATGTCTGTGCTTGGTACAAAGCAGATCTTTGACAGATCTTGCATGAAATTTTCAGAGACATTGAGGCAATCAGAAAGTAAATCTTGACTTTTCAACAATTTATCAACTGCTCTAGCACTGAAGTAAGCAAAAGTAAAACATACAGTGCCTTCTTGGAATTTCTGTGCTACAAGTTCTTCAAAATTTGAAACCACTATGTTTTGGTAAATTCAGATGCCTGACAGCAGAAATTAGTTTGTTGTGGAGTGTCAAATATAATTCTGCTAAAGGTAGTCAGAAATGTGTTTCAACTTCAACAAACATTTCCAAAGTCATAGCAGGACATTTGGGTAAATTATGATCCCTCAAAGCATGAAGTGAAGAATAATTAATTGTAAATTCAAAAGAATAGATTACCCATGCACTTGAACTCCAAAAACTACATAGCTATTTGGTAATTTATGAAATATAAGCATGTACCAATTCTAGTAAAATTCTACCAAAAATCCACTAATGCTACTAAAGGGAATTCAGATTTGTGACATAGCTTTATGCCCATTGGAAGGCCTAAATTCAGGAAAAGCTTCTATTTTATTATTAGAAAGCTTCAAATGCAAGTGACAGAGACAGATGTCTCATTCATTGGTCTACTCACAGTAGAATCTTTTAAAAACTCTCTAATGAACATCAGTAAGATGTATATGGTATTTCTACGATTAACATTAACTTATTTATGTATATATTTTAAGACTCAATTTATTAAGAGTTAATTAGCTGCAGATTACATAGCATACCTTACCATCTATCACTGTAAACTCAAACACTATCTTTGAAAGAATTGCTCAAGGAACTGAAATGTAAGTCCCCTTTACAGAGCAGCTCCTGACTTTTCCAGTAAATAGAGGTGATCTGCTTTGCTAATACAGTGTGGTGAATTTAAATTAAACTTTGTTTTTTCCACGTGTCAACATACAAACACTTACTGTCTTTTCATTATTCACAAATTATTTATGCAAGATATAGTGCAACAATGCCCTCAGTGAGGAAGCTCTGTTTCTTTTTTCCAGAGTAGCCTGTTCCTCAGATTAACAATTTCAATGCCCAGATATGCACAAGTGCACTGGAGATAATGACATTGTTTCCTGATACTTTTTCCTCCATTTCTCAAAGGGATTCTTTCAAAATAAAAATGAACAGGCAGAGCTCCTGAAGTATAATTATACCACTAGATCAATGCTGATGTATTCCATGCGTGGGCATCAGTACTGGATAATTACTCTGCTTTTCTCATAAATTGGTGGGATTGACAAAAGAAAGCAGAAGTCTGTAAGTAGGGAGGGGAAAAGTTATGAAAGACTGAGCAAGGAATTAGTGTTTTTATTTGACACAGAATACAGGAGAAAACATTTGTGCTCAAAGAAATAATAAATAGGTGTATTATCTTAAATTTAAGCAAGCTAACAGAAAGGTTTTCATGCTTGAAAGATTATAAGGGGTTTTTAGTTTTTATGAATTGGTCTAATAGATACTACACATTATACTCCACAAACTTTGTCCTCTTTTTATTATGACTAACAGCCTATGAGTCACTATATTAAGTTATATTATATATATAGCCTAAAAATTGCCCATGTGTTTGCATAATATGCAGCAAAAATGGAAGCCCAGCATAAGAGTTCAAATGAGCTGGAAGGAAGAAACCTCATTCCATGTCAGGCTACAGCACAATTCATGAACAGGAATGGAAACCACTGCTGCCTCCCACCAGTTGTGTGCAGGTAGACAGAGGCAGCTGGAGACAGGAAGGAACAGCAGCAGCCTGATCAACTGGACATCTCTACACCAGATGCTCACACCTACAGCTCTTCTCACCACAAACTGCTTCAAAGCACAAATACTCTGTGAACAGAGATCATGCAAAGATGTTGTGCACCTTCTCTAGCTCTTAGTATTGTACTCAGCTTGTCTACCTTAGGCTTGGATCCCCCTGCTTTAGGATCCCTCAGCAGGAAGGAAGTAAAGGATGATAGAATATCCAGTACTTCTTAGATAAGAGGTTACATATAAAAGTTATTCCCAGTCTAACTACACACTGCACCATTTCTTTTCTATGATAAGTCAATTTTAAGATTCTAAATAAAGAGCCCATAATTATGTCTTGAAGTTGAAATTTTTACATGTTACAGTAAGAGCAGCTATTACTTTCTCATCTGACTACAAAGTGTCTGTTTAACATTTCTGTGTGCCTAATATAGCTCTTTGCTTGATTCTTCCACAAGGGAAAAAACCTAACAAGAAAGGGTGACCACAATGTCTTCATTGTGCAACACAATGCACCTCCAAGATACAGACAATACTAAAATGCCTACAAGGTTTAGGAGAACAGAACCCCAGAGAAACATATACTCAGTTGTACTACAGAACTAAAACCCTGTAAAACATCACACAAAAGGCAAAGACAGATAGAAATTACCATTTTGAGAAGTTTTAGACAGACACATTATCTCACCTATTAACAAAGACTCAGTACTCATGGACTTGTAATGAAACACAATTCCACACATTTCTTTATATTTGGCTTCTCTACATTGAGAGCAATATTCTCTAATAGAAATGAACACGAAAGAATCAGATTTATTTTTCTCAGACATACCTTTCACAATAACTGTAAAAAAGAAACAAAAATGCTGACTAACAAACTTCACACATCACGTCAAAGTGAAGACAGTCTCCTAAGAAGAAAAAAAAAGCAGAGTTTGAAACATGGTGTACATGTGTTTATTGTATTTATCTTTGCAAAACATTGTCTAAAACTTCCAGTTCCACAAGTGTCTGTCATAGTTAAATTCCTAAATGTTGGGGATATACAAATCTAGAACCTGAAGGGTTGGTCCCTTCCTTATCAACTGACTGTAAGAGGTTCATATGAGAAACCAGAATCTGATGGTGTTCAGTTCTAATTTTAGAGCTATGCAGAGAAAGGCCCTATTTCTTAAGCCTACATTCCCAAGCAAAGAATTTAAACATTAGAATCAGGAAGGTAGTGAAAGAGTACACAGGCTTTTTGGCCTGAAAATAATCTAGAAAGATAAGGCACCTCCATGTTACGTCTTGTTGAAGCCCAGTATCTTTCCTTAACAGGATACAGCATTATTACTGTATTAAAACCAAACAAAAAACTACCTTACCTAAAACTTTTGTTTTTTGAATTTTTAAACTCAGATCCTATAAACATATTCAATAAAATCCACTTTAAAAGCCTTATACAGGGAAAGAAACATTAGACATAAGGGACTTTAGAAAAATGTTAGAGTAGACCAATCAAAGGCCCATCTAAGCTGCAACTCTTTGCAAATCCAGATGTTGCCATGTATCTGGTGCTCCAGGAGGAAGCACAACCAAACTGTAACTGAAGACCAAGAATAATAAAGGTGTAAGTTTTGTTGCCTGGAAGCACTGGATTTTCATTTTTTTTATTCATTATTCATGTGAAATCTTGCTAAGCTCTGTTTTAGGGATATCCTGTACCAACAGGAGTCATACACTACACTAATGACTCACAAATTAGTGCCCCAAACAGCAGTAGCAGCAGGGGCAGAACTAAATGCTTACCCTAAATCTTGCCTTTGATTATAAACGTTCAGCCATGCTTGGCAAGTAAACTGTTAACAGCAGGCAAAAGCTAAAGTCATGCTTTTCATCTGCTGCACACCAGATTAAGGGCTAGACTATAAAGGTGGACCATGATTCAGCCCCCACTGAACTCAACATTTAGCAAGTTCAAACCTTTTCCACACACTTTACCAAATTACTGCAGCTGGTTTAAAAACCCCCCAAACAACAACAACAAAACAACAAACAAACTTGAAGATGCTTTTTTTTAATAAATGTGATTATCCACCTTCTACTCCACAAAGCCAATCTCACTGTAGAACCTGAACACCTATTTAGTTCAGGGTTCTTATTTTTCTTCTTACACTACCAACCCAATTAAGAGATTAAGATCAACATCTCTGATAACCAAGACTTCAACCAGATGACTGATTGATATAAAGCTCAGTTTGAGCATGCCCAATTTAGGCACCCAAAAGAACTCAATGTAACAATAACAAAAATAAATAGAAAGCAAAAAAGATGCTTGAAAATTCTTCCCTCCAAGCACAACACTAACCCAAAGATCACTAAGAGAGAGATACTATTCAGTTGATTACTTCTGGCCCCTACTTAATCCATGTTTTAGCTACACTGAAGTGACCAGGTGCAGAACTTACACCTAAATTCAGTTGTTATCCAAGACATATACATTACTCTTTATCACCAAGCAAGATCTGCTGTGGGTTATTCTCCTGACTGGAGCTGATCACACAAAACCCAGTTCAATGCTTATTACCAATAATTAACCCATTTCAAGATAGAGATAAAAGTTTAGCATATTAACATAATATCTGACACCTAAAACAACAACTGTTCAAGACACTTCTCCCTAAGAACATAACTTTACCCTTACAAAACATCAAAGTGCACACAGCTATGATAAATTTAAGACACTAGGAGACACATAGGCTGAAACAGAAATGATGGTTTAAAAGTAATTAGCATATTCTGCTGTATTAAATACAGCAGAAATTTCAGCATGTTTGCCTTTTGTTTCCATTATTAAGAAATAAACAAGCTTTCCACATGGTGTAACTTTAAATATACCAGCTGAAATCTAACATTTAAAGGAATATTCATTTAAAAGATATTTAGTATCACTACAATTTTCAGCAAATAGCATGGAGAACTTTTAAAGCCTTTTTTAATTTATTTACCATTTCAACAGTCTTTGAGTTGGTGCTGCCATCTTGTAGAACCATTTTTTCAGTCAGTTATATGAAGATCTCCTGAAAAAAAAATTAAAAACACACATAACTTTTATTGTCATGACACTGTACTTCAGTTTTAAAACGTTGCAGTATCTTAGATGATGTGAGAGGCACTGCTTTAATGTATGACATGAAAAAATATCAAAAATGGTCTCAATAGGGAGCCTACAATGTTCACATAGGTGATTGCACTAAAGCAAACAGGTCCAGCAGCCTGTCCAACTCTGCTGTGCCAAACATGCAGCAAGCAACCTCTCAGGGCAGGATATATAACTGCACCATTGCTACTTCATGTGTAGTCTTCTTTTCGTTGTGCAGATTATCACTTTTTCACATTAAAAGTTCCACCCAAAAAGACAAAAATCATATGAAACTCACAAAATATGCAATAGCTTCTACAGCACTGGCAATTAAGGAAGAGAACACCAGAAGCCAAAGAACTGCCAAATCATTGCAAAACAGAAGTATTGCTGTTCTGTGAGGAAAAGACAACCCCTCCCCCCTAACAAAAAAAAAAAAGTACATAACAAGAATGACAAGAGACCCAGAACAACAGCTCAGTCACAAACCATGGAGCAGGCAAGTCAACTTGAAATTCTTCCTTGTATTTACTCAAGATTATTTCATATACAATTTGAAAGACAACATACCAAGATAAGGCTGGCACACAGAAGAAATGATTTTAGTTTTTCCAGTTATACCGGCTGCTCCAATAATACAAGTCCTGGGACACAATCTCCTCCCAGCTCTAACGTGTACTGTCATCAGGTGATTCTTGTTTCATATTTGATTACTTTTGAGATAAGATAAACAGAGACACTGCTTTCACTTCACCCAGGAAGAAAAAAAAGCTGAAAATAAACTGATTTTATACCTACAGCAAACAAACATGAAATCAATGTTAATCTAACACAACCTTGATGTCCACTCAACTTCCAAAGTGTATCCCAAGATGAGAGCAAAGGCAAGAATCTCCAGGAGAGGTGGAAAGGTGAGCCTAGTGCAATGTGGCTTTTATATTCACTACAGTTCTGTCATTTTTACTGAGAGAGTTTCCTGCAGGATCTGTAGAATATAGTGGAGCAGAAGATCCAGAAAAAAGAAGCCAAGTTTTTCATGCCAGTACTGAGTACTGCAAGTAGAGATCCCTGTTGCTAGCTAAATAAAAAGTTTTACAAGACTGAAGTTTGCACAGAAAGCACATTACTTTTTTTACCAAAATAAGACTTTTCTTTAACAAAGAGACGTTTTAAGAACCTGGCAGTGCTCAATGTAAGAGTCACACTATCAAACTACCATGGCACAGCTGGATCCTGGTAACTCGGGAATAGGAACACTTGAAAAACTATCCTATCCAGCACTTACTCAAAATTCATGAAATAATGTTTCAAACAAATTTTCTTACATAGAACTAGTAACACAAAATATTAACCTCTTCTGTACTTCAGAGCTTTCACCAGCTACCAGAGTACCTAAGCACAGTTCTCAGCTTATTCACACATCACCCCAGCAAGGCCGTGACCCTGTTAGACATGAACAACTCTGATTACAGTGAGTTAGAAACACCCAAGTTTCAGGTGTGCAGGCTGAAAATTGACAAGTGCAACCAACACTAACCTTTATGCTTGTCCAGGAACTGAGCAGGAAAAACTCCTTGTCAAGCTGCCAAGGCCTCTCTAAGCACTACCATGTAGCAACCTCCCAGTCACTGGTAGCTATATATTTAACATCAGCCAAGGATTACAAATGACATCCATTTCACATGCTGCAGATCTAATCTTGTCCAGTGCAAGGACTAAACATATCGTGCTTTGTCACAGGATATACAGTCACAGATCCCTGATAAGAACAAGCACAGCAGCTTTCAGTGAGACACTCTGGCAGCAGAAAGCTGAGCCTTCCAGGAACAGTAGGAACGGGCAGAATCACCACACTCAGAGTGAGTGGGGGTCTCCTCCTTCCTTCCTGTCAACAGATATCTTTTGAGGAAAAGTGGCAAGAAAGAGAATTGAATGAGTAAATCTCCTTAAAGTACTTAGAGAAAAGTCGATGCCTGAGGAGAAAAGATGGATCAAGCCCTGGGGATCTCAGAAGAGGAAAGATGACTATCCTGCACTGGCACCCAAAACACTGGAGACCACAGGAGCAAAGGGAGCTGCAGCCCAAGCTGGGGGTGCATGGACTCTGCTGTGCCCCAGGCGAGGCAGGAGAGCGGTGCCAGCTAAGAATCGCAGAATCGATTAGGTTGGAAAAGACCTCTGAGATCATCGTGTCCAACCCATGACCCAACACCACCCACCGCGGGTGGCACCGAGTGCCAAGTCCAGTCTTTCCTTCAACACCTCCAGGGACGGTGACTCCACCACCTTCCTGGGCAGCCCATTCCAATGTTTAATCAACCCTTCTGTGAAGAATTTCTTCCAAATGTACAACTTAAACCTTCCCTGACGCACCTTAAAACGACATCCTCTTATCCTATCCCGGGAGCAGAGCCCGAACCCACCCGGCTACACCCTCCTGTCAGGGAGCTGTACAGAGTGACAAGGTCCCCTCCGAGCCTCCTCTTCCCCAAGCTAAACACCCCCAGCTCCCTCAGCTGCTCCTCATAGGACTTGTGCTCCAGACCTTCACTGCCCTTCCCTGGAGCCGCTCCAGCCCCTCCACGTCTTGTGGTGAGCGGCCAAAACCCAACACGGGATTCGAGCTGTGGCCTCACCAGCGCCGAGTTCGGGGGAAGAACCCCTTCCCCGGCCACACTATCGCAGATACAAGCTCGCCGCGAGGAGCAGAACCCCGCACACCCCCGTTCCATCCCGGGCAGAGGCTCCCCCGGCGCCTCCCCCGCACCGCTGTCACGGCGGGACGGGGACACTCACACACCCCCAGACCGGGCGGGCGCGGCCCCGCCGCCCGCGCCAAGGGGCGAAGTTCCCTCTCGGGGCTCGCCCCCCTCAGCTCCGCGGNCTTGTCCGCATTCCCAGCCCGACCCCTTCGCTATCCTTATCCGCATTCCCATTCCTGTCCCCACCGCCGTCCGCATCCCCGTCCTCACGTGCATCCCCGTCCTCATTCTCATCCCCATCCTTGTCCCCATCCGCATCCCTGTTCCCGTCCCCATCCCCATCCCGGCCGTCCATCCGGGCTCTGTGCCGAACGCTGAGGTCCCGGCACGGGCGGGAGCAGCTTCGCTCCACGTCCCGTTTGGAAACCCCGCTCCGCCGCCGGGAATGCCGCGGGCTCCGGGTCCTCTCCCGGCGGCGGGAACGGGGGACGCGGAGTTCCCGCTCCGTGCGGCGGGAAGAGCCCCAGAGGGCGGTGAAACCGGGATCGTGCCGCTCTCACCAGAACCGTGGGACATCCCCGGCGGCCCCCGGGCTCTCCCGCCTCGGCTGCCGGGAGCAGCGCCTGCTCCACGGACACGGACCATCTCCAGCGAGGGAATGGGACAACAGCTCTGATGGGGGAGAACTTCCTCCGGATGGACGCGCCGTTGTACAGGCTGTTCCAGAGCACTGAGATAGGCAGGTCAGGGGGAAAAAAAAAAAGGAAAAAAAGAACTAAAATATGAAGGAACAAAGAAGGGAGAGGAAGAGAGCACGGACTGAAGAACTAGAGATGCAGAAGTGAGATGAAGCCTGAAACTAGTCTGTCAAAAAAAGGGAAGACAGAAAAACCGAAGTGAACAAGACCCTTGAGAAATGTCCTAAAACGCAGTGAGGTGGAGGGATCTTTGTTTCACAGTTACCATAATCTTTACACTCTGGTACAAATTCTCACAGGACTGAGAAGTAGTGGCAACTAATTAAATTCTCAAAATACATCTGCTTCACTATCAACACACTTTTAATAGCACAAAAAAGCGAAATCGTGTAGATGTATAAGCTGTATTAAAGCACGGTTCCCTTGTTTTTGAGATGTATTAGTGACTAAAAAGCTGTAAAAGGAGATACTAAACAAACTTAGAATCTACCAAAAATAGTGAATAAAATGAACTGTCATAGGCTTAGATGATATTGCAAAATCAGGTTCTGGTCTTGTTTGTATCGATTTTATAGTCCACATTACCTCCTTGTAGGCAGTGGGGTATTTAAGAATTGATCCAGCCTCAGGATAACCAATGGTGTATGTCATGTGTTGCAGATTATTCAGTATTCACCTACTAACAAAAATAAAGCTTCTTTCAAAGTTTAACTTCTACATATTTTTAGGAATTTTACAATGAAAGCCATTAAGAAATAATAGTAAACCATGTATACACACATAAGTAGAAAGGTAAATTATGTTTAATTATAATTAGGTGATACATATGATATAGCTCAGAGATTATTTTAAGTGCTATTCACACAGACTGTTGAAGTCAAAAATGATATTTCACCCTTCCTATAAGTTAGTGATGGAAGAGATCCATTATCTCATATAAAAATCTTATCATATATCTGGGTGTTACTGTTGAGCTTGAATTATTTCCTGTATATAAACAAAAGTTACTTCTTGAAAAGCAAAATCTTTTAAGAACTTTTAGGCTGAAACTCGTTTGGGCTTTTTTTTTTTTTTTTTT
>WEIV01022256.1:12633-125584 GCA_013390005.1 Calyptomena viridis
TTTTTTTTTTTTTTTTTTGTGAGCCTTAATAATATAGCTGTATTTTAATTGGTATACAGTAGTCCTAAGAGACATCTAACAAGCCTGATGCCTCATAAAACTGGTTGTTAGTAAGGTACAATCCCTACCCTTAAGCATTTATAGTGTAAATGACACAAGAAAATGTAGTGAATTATGCTCTTGGTTCAAACTGTCCTTTTTTGATGTACTCTGAGTGTACATTATAAATTACACTGTATTGATCTGTTGTGTTTCCTATCCTCAGTAACTTCTGTCTTTAAACCAAAATTGCCAAAATGTGCAGTATGGTGCTTTTGTAAGAACTTTTGACTTTATAACTTCTGAAAGAGATTTTAGATAAAGTGAATTTCTTAGACAAAGAAGAAAATAAAGCACTACTCTTGAAATGGTGCATACTGTGGAATTTGGAGGACCTGAAAATGATATAAATGATATAAAATGTAATTGCAAAAATATATGTGCATCTCACAGCATCTAATTTGCAGATCTTTGCTTTAAGTATTTCTAGTGAGACTCAGTAAACTCACGTAGCTTATCCAAGGTCAGTGAGTTAATAAGCAATGAAACCTGAGAACACAACCAGAGTTATGACTACAGTCCTCTGGCAGAGAAACTACACATAATACTTCTCTATAGCTAATAGTGCCTGTACTAAATAATATATTGGAAAATAGTATGCATAATTTATATCAAAAGGGGGGGAATGTTTTATATTTAAAAAAAATACTGCATGTGTTCTTGTGAATAGGGAGAATAAATAAAGCAACAGGGAAAGTGGAGATTCTCAGGCTCTTGTGTCTTAACTGATCATGTGTTGATAGAAAAGGGAATTCCCCTTTGAGAACAAACATAATAAAGCTTGGCTTGGTTTGTTGCCTCTGGAAAGTGTTGTCCCACAGTAAGGGGCAGTAGCTGGTGCTAAGGATGGCAAAATACTTCTGAAATGCAGATTTTCTGCCTTTTCTTCCTTTAGCCTCCTTTGACAGTGGAAAGCACATGAAATATCAACTGAATTAAAACCAGCTTTCTGGGTATAACTCCATTTGTCCTCCAGCATATGTGAGTTTTCTTCAGGAGGCTTCCCAGTTTGCATCTCAGGGCAGCCACACAGTTAAATGCACCTTGTTAATGTTCTGATTTGAAGCACTTTGACTGGGGCAGGCAAAGAGGAAAGGACTGCTGTCCTTCAGATGGGCTGCCAAGCTTCTCTTCATTGCAGGATGAGGCACTTACACTGTGGTTCCTGAGGCATTGGAAGAAAAACAAGTCAATGTTGTCAGAAGCCCAGTAGTTTGTACTTATTACACTTAGAAATGTCATAAGACTTCTGTATTTTTAGCTCTTGATTAAGTAATTTGCTTCCTATTGTAAAAGTTCACATGATTATCTTGTGTCTTCGCTGAAACTATTATAAGAATGATTTCCTTTTTTTTACTATTCCTTTTTTAAGAATTAGATTTCAGTAACCACATGTAATAAAAATATATGTATCTTGCAAATATATGCATACTGCATATTTATTTTTTTGCTGCAAATATTTTAGTTAATAAATAGCACTTCTATAGGCAAAGCAAAATTACATCTACTTCCCAGCAGCACTGTAATATTTTTATAAGGTAAAGCATCCACTCTTTTTTACAGACTTTCTGAATTGCACTTATGAAGAAAATTTGAATTTAGTTTCTGCCTGTGTATGTCCTACAAGAACATCATAGCTGATTTGGATGAAATGGATCATATCCCAAGAAGGATCTTTAATACTCTGTAGGTCTTATAATAGTCTCTAGAAATGAATTGAATATACTTATTTTAGAGAAATGCTTCCTTCAAAAGGATTTGGAACAGATCTTTGATGAATATGATATTCATGTTGATGAACAAGGCAAAGCAGCAGAAACTGTATTAAAATTTAAGCTGACAAAGTCAGTTTTGATCAGTTTCTGTCCAGCTTAAGGAAAGGATGTAATGTGGGTGTTCAGGACTAGAGTTGGTGTAGGATGCATGACAGCAGAGTTTTCTCCTGTTGGGTTAGATCAAACATCCCTCTATTTCAGAATCATCCTGTCTCCACAGAACTCCTAATGGGTGCCTCGGAAAAATGGTTTTAGAAACAAGGGAGTAGTTGTTTCCATTGCACATCCTTTTAGTTTTCAGAAGTAAATGGTTAACAGCATCTTTATCTGGAAGTTGGTAATTCAGCCACTGTATTTAATAGCTCTTTATGGATCTATGGATTTGACTAATCCCTTCTGTGAACCCAGTTATACAATAAAACATGAGCTGTTAAGGATTTATTAAGGTAGAGCCTCGTGGTGTAAAAGGAAGTATTTTGTTTTTGTCTGGTTTAGGCTACTGGTTAATAATCTTATCACATAACTTGTAATCCTTGTTCAACCTCCTTTGCCTTATTTGAGTTTTAATGTGTCTTATATTTGTCCTCAAGTGTCCCTGATGTGTTTTCACATCCCAAGTCCTGCTTTGCATGAAGCCACTTGTGACCAAGGGAACAATTCTGTTGCTCAGCTGTCCTCACTGCCTTCACCTCCTCCCAATCTAATCCTCGACATCCTGGAAAGAAAACATTCATACCAATATATGAAGTATAGTTAAACTGTTATAGTTACGTTTTTCATTTTGTTGTCAGTCCTTTCTCGTGTATTTACAAACATTTTGTATTTTTGACCCTTGCCGAGCTGCTACATGGCTGTTTTCTTAACTGTTTTACCTGATGGCAAGGCTCTAAGAAAACTCAGTGCTTAAAAATGTTTTATTTTGAATAAAATTTATGTGGATTACTATGAAAACTACCAGTACTTACAGGAAAAATGTTACACTCCAGATGTAACAGAAGCAAAAACCACAAATATTTTTGTAATTTACTTTTTATCAACTGTTACTTTTAATAGCAGTAGAAAATTAATGGGAACCAAGAGCTTTTTCTTCTTCCTATTGAACATTACTTGCAAATATTAGCTAGTAATAAAATTACAAACTAGTAAAACAACTCGTTTGGGGAACTTGTCATCACTTATTTCAGATTCTTTACGCTGCTGATTTATAATAAGAAAGAAATCAGGAAGCTTAATTGGCAATGAGATTTCCCAGACTGAAAATTACTAAATTGCTATCACTCAATTATTTTCAGTAGAGTAGTTGTGATCTTAATTTGTTAAAAAAAGACAATTTTAAAAACCATTTCGAAACCTGTTCAAGCAAACCAAAAAGTAAATGGAAAGTAAACCTTTCAGAAGTGTTCTGAATTACAGAATTACCATACCAATGAGAAAAATCATAGGCAGGAGGGTACTGCATGTGTAACCTTCATGTAGGTTGACAACTGGAGAGTCATTGGAACACCAGAGCTGGCAGAAATGCATGTGTGAGCATGAATACCTGCTCTGTGTGGAGATGTGATCCAAAAAACCAAGCCTTAACACAGTCAAATGTGATTTTTACTTACATCGAGTATCCCCATTAAAGTAACTTTTCCACAGGTCAAGTGGGGCAGTTTTCCCAACACAGGGTTAATCAGCTGGAATTGCATATGATCTGACCCTGTATGTTCAGAACACAGAACAGATTTTTATATTTGTGCTTTTGCACATTCCTGTGTGAATAACCACAATGATTCACTGAGGCTCATTGCAACATAAGGTGCTATTCAAAGGAATTGAAGTATTGCCCAATATGGTAATAGTTAACTGATCCCTTGCCGGGAATGCATAATGTTCCCGATAAGGCAGGTATTGTCCTAAGAAGGGCCTAAAGCAAAGGAATAAATGTCCCATATCGATTCTTACAGCATTAGCAAGGGAGACCTACTGTGTATGTACAGGTTCCACATAGAGAGCACTCAAATGGATCAAACTGGAAGCTATTTTGCAGGGAAATACAGGAGGGGAAGTTTCGATTTTCACATCTTGTAATTTTAACAAGTACCTCGGGCCTTTTCAATGCAGATGCTCTTAAAATGCACCAAAAATGAAATTTTATCAGATGGGAAATTGCACGGACAGAGTTACTGATTTGGGATTTTGACAGTGCTTTATTTTTAGAGAGGAAGGTTTCGAAGTGTATTGTCCTTAAAGGTCATGTCGTTTGGCTTGGTCACACCAACTTGGAAAGGTGTGTAGTGCTCTAAATAGGGATTTTAATGCCCCTATTCTTACAGAAACATAATTCATGTAATCTGTTTATCTATAACATTTTTCCCAATTTACATGTTCATTAGCATAATGTACCACAGTGTTTGTTTTTAGTACTGTTTTTCAAAGCAGTAGAGTGAATTAAACACTTGGATGCAATGATGATGTTAGTTTTGACATATTTCTGATAATGGACATGTGAAACCCACATCATTAAAACTTCGATGTGGTCTTCTTCAAATGTAATCCTTACAGTGCCTGACACAGCACTGTAGAGTTGCACAGCTTTGATACTTTTTGATGATCCATTTAGGTATTATTTCAAGAAAATTTCCTACAGTTTTTTCAGCAGGACAAGCAAGAAACACCAGCTTTACAGAAATGATTTAACAGCTCCTTTCTCTATATATTTCCAAACAGATTGAATAAATTCAGCATGGAGGTACCCAGCATTTAGAAATAGTGCTTTGAAATACTTTCCATTTCATACACATGCAGCATTGTCACTAGAAATAAATAGAGTTATTTATCTATCAAAGAACACAGTATTTTTAAAGCATTCCACTTTTGACTTTTACTAATTTTTTTTATTGTTTCTGAATAAATCCTGCATCTTAATAAGAAACTTGTACTCCAGATAGCTGTGATAATTGAATGATACTGCACGAGCTGTTCATTGCCTTCCCCCAGCTCTGCTGGAGAGAACATTCCTTATTCTGTGAGAGAGAACATTCCCTATCCTGCTAGAAAGCAAGCAGCCAAATTATTTAACCCATCAGAGGGGATATTTTTAGTTATGTCTCACTTTGTCTAGAGACAATTAGGGAGTGCTTATTCATGCTTCTGCAACAGAACTGTGGATGCTGTAATATCCAGCTGACTGGAAAGGCTGGAAACATTTTCAAGCAGCACGTTGGTGCTTCCAGAGAAGGAGAGCTGTCTATGTGAGATCCAAATTCTCCTCTCCTCCCTGCATTATCTTGAAGTATGAACAGTAACAGTAACACGGCACACTGACCACAGTTGTGATATAATAATTTTATAACATCTGTTGTCTTCTGAAAGCTAATCTGAGGGGTCAAGAGTTTGGATCAACTGAAAAGAATATATTTTTTGCTAAAGACAAAAACCAAGGAGAAGACTGAATAGGTATAATAAGAGTGTTTCTAAACAATCCTCTCATGAAAAGCCATTTAGAATGAGAGGTCAAATACTAGCAGCCAAGTCCTCTCAAAAGTTAGTAAACATCTGTTAAGTCTGAACAAGTGTCTCAGAACAGAAACTCATTTGTTTACCTGTCACACATTTAAGTACTTGCAGTTCCAAATGGCTGGATAGCTAAAAAAATCATGATGCCATTGCAAGGTCTATGACTCTTCATGCTACTTCTTTTGTGAAATGACCCACTTGGATCACCTTGATCCTCTGTCCCAGGCATTGAGGATCTGGCACTTCTCATGCTCTTACACTTGCCAGTGTTTCAAGGTTTGGCTTTACCCTGATGAGCTTCTGTGCTCTGCTGGAAGCCTCACTGGCTACAGATACTTGCAACAGCTGCTAACCTGCAAACTAGTGACATACTGGTTTTATTTAGCACATGGATGACAGATTGGAATAAAAAATAAAAGATCATTAAATTAAAAATCGTGATATTAGATAAGTTAGCAGGTTGTCATGGGTTTTACTCAAATTAGTATTCATGACATGAGAACATGGCTGTTGGTACCCAAAGTAGAACCATTAAGGCAGGTCAGGTACTTACAGCTCTGATTGATTTAGGTTCTCAGTTCTGTTGAAGTGTGTAAGTCATATGAAAAAGGTAGCAGTACACATTTATTCCAGCCAAGAAAGTAAATAGGTACAACTGAGGACAAAAAATAACATTTCTATTACATATGAAAGCACAGATTTCTGATCATGGCCAAGCTATGTACTTACCACTATCACTTGGCTCCCAGGTGTGACCATGTGGAGCCTGTCCAGTACAGATACAACTCAAGGGCAGAGGTTTGTATCCTGCTTTATGGGTGTAGGAATCCTGCTGCCATCGTTCTGCTAATTCACTTACAGAAGCTTTATAAAGGAACAAGATGTAATTTTTATGAGAAAGCACAGGATAGCAGCATAAAGATAGCCAATTGTGAATGGAAAAGCAAGCTTTGAATAGGAATGCAGTGTTTCCCTCAAATGCAGGACTTTTGCAGATTTTGCCTCAGCCCAGAACATCAAATTGCTATTTAAGTTATCACATTTTCAGTAGAATTCTTTTTTAGGCTTATCTTTTGACAGGTTTTGCTGTTATTCCTATCAAGTATAATAGACAATAGTGGTGTTATCAACATAATAAGTCCAAGGATATCAACATGACCCAGTTCCTCACTCTTTTTACACACCTTGTTCCAGAGTCCAAGGAATCATAATTGGATTCTTTTCCCATCCATTATTTAGAAAAAAAAATATGGTTGGACTAATTATATTTTGAAAGTTAATGGTTTTAGCTGATCTAAGTCAGAACTCTTGGAGAGCAGCCACATCAAATGAGTTCCTGGTAATTTGCCATGACTTAACCATGTGCAGCTCCATGAAATTACATGTCTCCCATATGGCTGTTGCTATAGTTATGCCAAAATCAACCAGTAACACTGTAATTTTGCTTGTGGCTCTTCCTGGAAGAAATCTACACACATCTTATATCTGGGGAGATAAAATGGCCTTTTTGTTTAGCTCTCTGTAGTATTCCATCAGCTATTGGAAAACTTATTTCTATTAAAATACTCAGAACACAATGGAGAAGTGATTAAGCATTTTGTAATAAATGCTTACAATAAAAAAAAAATTGTCAAATGGATAACCTAGACCTGATTTTCCTTAGCTGTTTCTCTGGCTTTTATTGTCAGCTTTACCTGGGTTTAAGGGTTGTTCAGTGTGATGTATTTTTAAATTCAGTTTACATCAATCTAAATGGCAACATGCTGATCTGAGCAAAGATCAGAATCTCAGCCCTTCTGGGCATTTTTTCCCCCCCCTTTTCTTGTCTTTTCTTTTTTTCCTTGCACCTTACTGTGCTTCCCAGGCCTGGAACTATATATGGATTCACAGTGTAGTTCTGTCTGCATGTTCAAGGGCAGTCCATTAACTGCATGAAAACCATCCAGAATGACTGGGATGCTGAAAGCTTCTCACACAGCTTAACAAAGGATTTGTAATGCTTTAGTCTGGGTACTCACTTCTTCAGGCTGCACGACTCGTGAAATTTTAAGACCTGCAGTTAGTAAATCAATACCTGCATCTTGAAAACCTTGGAGCTCCATGATTTTGTATAAGAATTGAGGAAAATTGTCTGCAGATTCCCTCCATCTGAATCAAATTGTTAGACTGTTTCTGTGTTTACCTGTTGACTAATAAAAATACTTCCCTTCTGACTTTTATCCTCTCATTCCTTATTCATTTGTATTCATCTGCATTCCCTTGTTTTGTGCTTACATTGTAAACTGCCCGCAGGGAAACGGCAACAGGAGGAGGATGCTCTGCAATGGTAATTACTTCTGTTATCATGGATATTTAGAAAAAGATCACCTGCAACCCAACTGTGCTTATAAAAGCTGGACCTGATGCATCATGTGCTGTATGGGATTGCACAAAATCACTAAGGTTGGAAAAGACCTCTAAGATCCTTGAGTCCAACTGTTAACCCAGTACCACCCTGCTCATCACTAAACCATGTCCCCAAATGCCACATCTACATACCTTTTGAACACTTCCAGGGATGGTGACAGATAAAGGCAATTCAGAGTTTTATTCACTCCCATTCCAATGGTAAGATTAAGAACATACTAAGATATTGCCTCTACACATTAAAAACTTGATTTCTGGTACATCCTGAAACAGTGACAAGTTTTGCATAAGTTTGGAAGTGACTTCTGGCCAAATGAGGATGAAAAGATTCAGAAAATTACACCATGAAAACAGACCGTAGACTTTTTGTACTGCTCCTGTACTGAAAAAATAAGTAAGAGAAAACATTTGCATGCAAGAAAGTTGTGAAATATACCAGTCAGCACTGCAATCCTGCTAGATTTAGCTGAATTTTAGCTTTATAAGCTCAATTTTGTAATTTAAGCACAAGACTTCTGTGCTAAAAATATCCATCAAGACAATCTAGATGCCAATGCACAAAACTATGCAGGGTCTATACAGGAAGCACTATTGAAATTTAGAGTGATCTATTTGAATTTTGATGAGTAATATTTCAAACTTGTCTTTAAGGTACAAAAAATGTGAGATAACATTGCTTAAAGAGAAATTTTGCCCCTTTAATTTATTGGACTGGTGCCTAAGTCCACAGCCACCTGAAAAGCTGCATCTGGCAAGACTAATAAAATGAAACATGAGATCTCATGGCCAGGGAGTTCAGACTTTCAACTCCTTCCCTTGCAAAACTGTGATTGACTTGGCACCTTGATATTGAGTGAAATCCTGTGCTTTTTTGGTCTTTGTATATAAATTCCACTTTAATTCAGTAAACCAAAATGTTCTACTGATGCTCTTTTTCAATGTCATTCTTCATGCAGAAGAACAGAAACTGATAGTAAGAGATCACAATGGATTTGCTTAACAGAGTTAAGAGAAAGTTTCACTTTCCATATGAACTGCAGTATTATTTTTCTGCTCAGTGTCCTGCCGTTTCACAGAAAACACTTGTGCTCACAAGGAGGACAAAATAAATCCACTTATGGGATATTTCCTGCAGAATGCATTACAGTAAGTGCTTTTGGGTGTGATTTAATGTTTTATAGTGAAATGATGCTTCAGTTAGCAAAAAGTCATCAACATACTTTTATAGCCACTCTACTATCTGTCTTTTGGCTTTGCTATTAAGGCTTAGCTAGACTAATAAGGAGCATTATTTGGAAATATGAGGTAATAAAGACCAGTCAGCTATGCAACACCAATGATTACTCTGGTTAGATCTCACTACAGCTGGGCAAACTAACTCGAGGGTGCTGATCCCCTCTGTGCCTGCTCCACGAGCTGCAGAGCCAGGACAGGGCTTGCCAGCTCCATCCTTTCTGCCTGCCTCAGGTTTTTGGCCCCTGCCTCATGCTCTTGCAGGGGGATACTTGCAGCTGGAGCCCTAAGCTGTCCTCAAATTGTGGGATTCCATCTGCCAGACACAGCAGTCGAACCTGCTGCAAGCAGAACCCTGACTACCAGGTAATAAAACAAAGAATAAAGTGAAAAGTTCACATGCTACTTTATATGCAACTGTATTTATTTTAGACAAGTATTTACCTATACACAGAGGCACGTACATAAAAATAGGGCTATTTTCACTTTCTCTGAAAAGCTTGCAGAGATATTCATCTTTAATATTCTAGCACAGCATAGCTCACAAGCTACACAATATCCTGCAGAAATCCCTTTCATTATCTGTAAAATGTCTCATAATGTTCTATTCGTTGACATTAAAATAAAAATGTTAATATTGTCAATATCTCCTTTCCTTGCTTATGTTCCTCAGGAAGATCTGGCAGCCCACAGAAGCCAGATGGTGGCTTGAACTTCAGAGCTGAACTGCCTGGCTGCTGCTCCAAAAAGGGATGGTTTTGCTCCCTCCTATCTCATCCTGAAGGGCATGTACCTAATCCATCCTCTGCACTGGTACTGGCTCTCATCTGTCCCTCCAGTGAACTTGGGCAAAGAGCCTATTAATCAGAGATAGCTTAAACTAAATGAGAAATGAGGGAGCAAGACCACTGTGAGGATACTTGGAGGGCTAGTGGCTCCCTAAAGGACAAGGGGCCACCTGCAGCTGTACAGGTCTGAAGTCAAGCCAGGATGTCAGTGTGCAGGACTGGGGCCAGTGCTGATCACCAGGGAAGCCCACAGGGACAACACAAGTCTAAGATCAAGCCAGAAAGCAAGTCCAGGACAGCACATACCTAGAACATAGCTCAGACACAAACTGAGGGCCCAGGGTTGAGCTTAAAAGAGTCTCCTGTTCTCTTGGAGGAGGGACAGTCGGGTAGAGGGCCCTGGTGAATCTGTAGAGCCATTAACATCCACTAGTGCCCTGACAATAACAATTACTCCTTTCGATGGACTACCAAATTTGTCCCCAGCATGACATTGGTCTATGCCTTGAAGCTCACATCCTCACATTGCCAAGGTAGGCCAGCAAGCAGAGATTTGAAAATACCTGAAAGCCCCAATATCAGAACCATTACAACATCAAAATACTTTGAAAACAAACAAAAAAAGGTGTGTGACTACAGTACCATGGGGCAAGGACTGGGTCAGCCAAGGTAGGCACAGCGCTCTGTTTCAAAGCCTGAAGGGCCATGAAAGTGGGAGAGAGAAAGAGCAAGAGGCCCTTGTACAGGGATTACTTATATTTTTGCTCACCTGACCAAGAAACCCTAACAATCTCTTGCCACCTTTGGACCAAAAGTACTCCAAAAGGAGAACAGCTGGTGTGCTGGGACTGTCAGGGCCATGCTGGTTTGCTTTGGTTTCATGGCAGCATGGCATGGAGGACCCAGCACGTACTGGTGGGCAGCAGGGCAGGCCGGTGGGCACAGGGAGTGGACAGTTGCCAGAGGCTGGGAAAAGCCACTTGCTTGGTGGGACTGGCAGTGCTGCAGCACCCTGACTCAGGCCACAGGATTTGAAAGGACATGGAGGGTGAAGTGGGTGTTCAGCGCTCCTCTGGCAGCTTATGGATGAAAGAGGTTGAGAGTTTCCTTTGGATACAGCTGAGGGAATCAGGTTCCCAGGG
This sequence comes from Calyptomena viridis, assembly GCA_013390005.1. Classification (NCBI taxonomy): domain Eukaryota; kingdom Metazoa; phylum Chordata; class Aves; order Passeriformes; family Eurylaimidae; genus Calyptomena; species Calyptomena viridis. The sequence continues at coordinate 23,578 of WEIV01022256.1, forward strand.
AGGCTGGGCTGACTATTCAGTCCCTTCCCCAGCAGGTGTTTCATTCCCCAGCCCAGCTCCTCTACAGCCATATGCCATCAAGCACCATGAGAAGCCTGGTCTCCTGTATTGGCCCCTCAATGACACAGTTTCCAGGGAGGATTTTCAGTCCTGCAGCAGCAGGACCTGCAGGAATCTGTCCCCTTGTCATATTCAGACCCCTCCTCACACCACACAGCCCCTTGCCCTGTCTCCCTCAAGTTTTTGAAGAAGGGCAGCAGAGCTGGGGAAGGGTCTGGAGCACGAGTCCTATGAAGAGCAGTTGAGGGAGCTGGGATTGTTTAGTCTGGAGAAGATAAGGCTCATGGGTGACCTTATCACTCTCTACAACTCCTTGAAAGGAGGTTGTAGCCAGATGGGGGTTGGGCTCTTCTCCCACGCAACCAGTGACAGCATGTGAGGACATGGTCTCAAACTGCATCAGGGGAGGTTTAGGCTGGACATTAGGAGGAATTTCTTCACAGAAAGGGTGAATAAATATTGGAATACTGTGACCAGTTCTGGGCTCCTTAGTACAAGAGACAAAGAACTACTGGGGCAGGTCCAGCAGAGGCCACGAAGATGATGAGTCTGGAGAATCTCTGTTACGAGGAGAGACCGTGGGAGCTGGGCCTGATTAGTCTGGAGAAGACTGGGAAGGGATCTCATCAATGCCTGTAAATATCTCCAAGGTGGGTGCCAAGAGGATGGTGCCAGACACTTTTCAATGGTGCCCAGCAACAGGACAAGGCACAATGGTAATAAACTAAAACACAAAAATTTCACCTCAACGTGAGGAAGAACTTCTTTCCATTGAGGGTGGCAGAGCACTGGAACAGTCTGCCCAGGGAGCTCATGGAATTTGTGTCTCAGGAGACATCCCAAATTCTGTGTCACCTGCTCCAGGTGCCTTGGTAGCAGGGGTTGGACTGGATGATCTCCAGAGGTCCCTTCCAACCCTGACAATTCTGCGGTTGGACAGGGCGTTGTTGGAGTCACCGTCCCTTGAGGTGTTTGAGGAAAGACTGGACGTGGCGCTCAGTGCCACGGTGTAGTTGACACGGTGCTGTTCGGCCGTAGGTCGGACTCGCTGAACGCGACCGAACCCTCGATATTCCGTGATTCAGCACTACCCCCTGGCCCAGCCCGCCCTGAGGACCCTGCTGCCCCCTTCGGTCCTCGGCCGGGGTGCGGGACCCTGTGCGGCTCCCGGAGCAGGGGGTGGTGTCCACCGGGACAGGGCTCCCGCCGTGCCCCTGGGATGCGCTGGCCCGGGGGAGTCGCCACTCTGCCCGGTGCCGTCTGGGGGGCCTTTTGTGTATTGATTTATTTATTTTTTAATGTGCGGATAATGTCATTTATTCTGTGCTACTTCTCTCTGTGGAAGGAAGAAAACCCCTCCCCCTCCATGGAGCAGGCGCAGAGGAACTTCCTTAGTTTTGTCAAAGCCTCTTCCTGCTTTCGGGCTTTTATACCTTATAAGGCAGTTTTGAGTGTCAAACCTGAACCAAATCCGCTTTGGAAACGCTTCTTTTCGTTTAGCAGCTGCCGGGCGGTGGAGAGAATGCGGTGCCAGTGATATGTGGCACAAGGAGTGACTCGGGAGAAGGCCCTCGGGATTCGGCTCCTGGAGGTTTGGGCTGGAGGTGTCTGTAGGGACCTGGGCTGGTCCCGTGCTCCCCCTTCCAGGAGCGCACTCGGGAAGTGAAAACCGCGCTGTGACCTCCCGTCTGCGGTGTCATTTTAAAGAGGAAATAATCTCATTTAGGCACCATGCATCGGTTCTTCATTGGAAGGGAAAGCACTGGTATATTTCAAAGGCTCTTTAGCTACCACTGATGGCATACTGCTTCTTTAACTAGTTTGTTTTTTTTTTTGTTTCACTTCTCAGCAGTCTTGCTGAAAATAAAGGATTTTCAGTCAATGTGCTGTAAATGCAGGTATTTATAATACTATTCTGAAAGGATGTGTTCTTCTGAAATCCAGGCACTTGTTTCTGAAAGCACATGCTCATCTTCCCATCAAGAGAATATATTTGGTGTAGGACATTAATACATTGGTTTTTAAGAAGAACAGGTATATATATGTTTCGCTAATATCTGCATGTCTAACACTTTTAACAAGAAGTCATACCTGCAGTTAAAGAAGAACTTAAGCCTTGAAGTTTATGGGATGGAGGAACGTCAGCACAGGTGGAGTGAGGGTGTGTAGCTCAGTGTAATGGAAATACATGAGAGTTAAACGTGTATATGGCTGTTTATGTTTTAAAGCAAAAGATCTGTTACATATTCTGCCACGTGCCATCAGAGGCTTTTTCCCATCCCACATGTTTGTGGATCAGAAGTAGTCCTATTAAAGTCAGTAACTGTGTCTTTATAGGTTTGCAAAAGACACATGGTGACCACTGGAGTAGATTCGCTTAAAGCTTTCAGTGATGAAAGCTGTGAAGACACAGCCTGCAAGCACAGGGCTGTGTAAGAAAAGACTTTGTCTTGTTAATGTGAGAGCTGTACCGAGGGACATGTGTGTTAGAACAAATGTTCCTGGGGAAGATGTGTGTAAGTACACCATTAATCAGCTTCAGTGCATGGGGCTACTCTGTAATGTTCTTAAATATGATGTTGGTCAAGTCTTACTCCTGTTTTATTTATTTATTTCCTTGTAAGTCTTCAAAAAATGCTCTTAAGATGCTGTTCTGTTGTGCAGCAGTATTCTTGACATAGCCTGCAGCACCAGAATCATTACAGAGCCTTGGAGTGGTTTGAATATATTGATTTCAGTAGACAAAGGTATAAAGTGGTGAATTTACAAAGGGAAGATCTAATAATTGAGATAAATAAGGAACAGGTGGGTAGTAGTGCAGTGGGATGTGATAGCATAATCATGCTCTTGGCTGTTATTTTTTTTATTTGTGCAGCCCTCCCAGCCCATCTCATTTTGTGTGTATAAGTGAGAGTGAGAACATGACCCATGAATTATGTCAGCCCTGTGCTCAGTGCAGAGCAGTTAAGGTCTCACCCAGGGTACTCACCTGTCTGCCAAAATGAGAGAAAGCAGACATATGAAAGATGGCCCCTGAAAACAAGAAAAGAGGTTTTGAAAATACAATCAAAGCAAAAAAGATGAAAGGAGCTCCCTTGTTTAGAACAGGCAGGGCTGTAAATGTGCACCGGCCTTCCAATAAGTAGGCCTGTTTTAGAAGGAGGGGTTTATAATTCATCTGCAATCCAAGGAGAATTTATCTTAGCCAAAGGGCACATGTAGAAGAGGTGTTAAGAATGTCTTCCTACCTGTCTTGTGCCTGTAGCCACAGGTTTAGTTTTGGGGATTTCTTTTCTGTGTGCATTTTTGCTATCCAAGACAGAGGGATGAGAAAGGAGTTGTGTTTTTCAGCATCAGCCTTCACAGATTTAACACATGCTAAGCGCCTTTTTCAAAGCTTCAAGAGACAAAAACACGGCAGAGGTTGGGGAGCTCATGTGATCCCTGCAGTTTGAGATTTTAACAGGTTAGTCAAACTTTTTAGGAGCTATCTAAGTATGTGTCATGGAGCTGGAAATGAGTGAAGTCTGACATGGCAATCAGATCATGGGTGCAGCAAAAATTCTTCTAGTGTTACATTTGTTACCTTGAAATTTGCATTTTTTGCTTCAGGAAACTTGATACCTAGAACATAAGGTAATCGATACTGAGTAAGAGCAGGTAAATACTTAATCGGTGTTTTAAAAAGCAACTTGTCTGAAGTAGTGTCTTCTTAATTATACAGTAAGTTACAGGCATGAAATGAAAAATCTGAAGAGCCCAGTTAGTTTAACATAACTGTTAAAACCAGTATTATTGCTTTCTGTAATCAATAGCCGTGATGGGTTTGGTTCTAAATACATTGTAATTTCATTGGGTAATCTGTGGAACGATGTTGTGGACATTATTGTTAGAAAGTATTTGTCCATGTTAACACTGAATTTGTCTTCACTTGGCTGCTGAGAGTCCCTTTCTCTCCCTTCTTTCCACAAAAGATGGGCACCATGTCCCTGAATAATGAACTATGTACTGTTGTCTTGGTACCCTTCAAACACTGGTAGAATTTTATGATTTCCCTTAAGTTAGCAGGTGTGCTGTGAATGAGACTTACTTCATATTGTGGTGTATGTAAGGATTACATGCATTTTTAAAATAAAAAATACAAAATAGAAAAACAAGGTGGAATTATTCCCATAAAGTATATGAGCAACATACTGAAGAAGGAAAAAGGCTCTTACTCATTTTTTAATTGCAGTAGGCTGCAGTCTCTTACTCTGTGCCTTTTGGGTATTTGAATAGTTCTTGCTGCTTGTTCCACAGGCAAACACAGCACTGCCTGCAAGTCATGATTAAAAGCTCTTCCTACGCCACTTTAGAATTTAGCTTGATTAGGTTGACAAGTAGATTTTAACTGTGTCTTTTTGTGTGAATGCACTTTTTTCTTCTAGTATAACTTGTATAACACTGAATTAGCTCACTTGGGATGGCAGATAATTGCAAGTGTTCAAATTAATGGCTCTTCAGCTGAGTGGCTGTGTAACTACTGCAGTTCCAAAATGAGAACTTAATTTTAGCATTGAAAGGGATTTAAAGAAAGTTATTTGTATTTTCTGTGCCTGAACTTTGTGTTGTGTAGGTTTGTGTGCCATTTTTCTGTGGCTGTCAGGTGGATGCATTCGATACTTTAGTGTCACTGGTGATGAACTTCTCTAATGTAGCCAAGAGTATTTTGCTGGGAGGGTCATTTTTATTGGTTTTCTTGCTCTTGAGTAATTTGGGTTCGTGGTTGTGTAGCAAAAAAACCTGTTGTCGTGGATCTCATTTTCTTCTGCCTCCTCTTGTATGCCAAGATAGGCTCCTTTTTCATTCCCATACACAGGTTATGAGGATGGGTGTGTTTTTTTAACATTCTTGAATACTAGGGGAGAATTAAAGGTTTTGGGGTTGACTGGAGAAAGACTTTTTAATGGGAGCACAAGATTCTCTCAACACCTAATGGCAGTCTGGGTTCCCTCTGAGCTGAGAGCCAGGAGAATTGAGGCTGCTCAGGATTTCCAGGGTTTCTTGCTGAGAAGTTGCAAACTGTTTTTTGGAGTGAGTCACATGTATCTGTGAGTTTCTTGGCTCTTCAGTCTCTGTAACCAGTGAATGAAGGAAGGAAGGATAAACTTGGCCACATGGAACCTGGGAGGAGTTGTCTGGCATGTGCTCAGGTGCAATGCTCTAGTTCAGCTTCATGCAACACCTCTGTAGCTTCATGCTCCTGAGGAGAGCAAAGTATTTGTGGGTTGAGTGTCTTCTGATAAGTTATGACAGGATTATGTTGTGTTGTTTGTCTTCTGGGTTTTAACCTGATAGTGTAAATGGGTACAAGATCCACGAAAAGCAATGGTCTTCAACAGACAGCAAAGATCTGTGAGGTGAGAAATCCAGTGCTATAAAAGCAATGTAGGGAGAAGTAGCAGCCTGTATTTAGTGTGCTCTGCAGCTTTTTTATTATCTTATACTGGATCTTGAAACTATTTTTCTTTCCTAATGTTCCAGACATGGGTTATTTCCACAGGTTTTTCATAGCTTAACTTCTTTTCAATATAAAAATTTCACCACCGAGATACTTTTGCAGTTAATACTTCAACTGGGTATCTTGTCATGACCTTCTCTGGGTTCCAGTCTTTGTGAAAATGTTCTCTTTTGGGATGAATTTTCTGTGTGTTGTGTCATCCCAGACGTAGTTTTTCAATATGGAAAGCATGGACAAAATATTTCCTTAGTGGCATATGGAAAAAATACTCTTCCAGGGTTTTAAGAGTATCTTTGGCTTGCCAGTGGCTGAAGTGGTTAGAGAGGGAGGGGAAAATGCCTCATCCTTAAAGTGGAAAAAGAGTTGTGGTAGATTAAGAATTGTGACTTAAAATATTTAACAAAAATATTTGCAAGGAGATTGTGAAGACTGATGATGACCTGTGGTCTCTTAAACGATTCTAATACATCACAGTCCATGTTGCAACGTGGACTCAGCATGTAATATAGTTAGGAATAATAGGAATTCAGTTAGGAACAATATATTTTTTTGTAATTCCATCATAGGAATCAGTATCTTATGAGTGCATTTCAGAAGCTATGCAAATTGCATGGCACCTTCCAGTCCTCCTATTTCTGCTTTTTTTGTGTGGGCCAGTTATGTTTGATACAGAGTAAAGGAGAGGTGGCATTTCAGGCTAGAAAAAAACCCCATGGGCTGGATCTGTGAAGTTAATGATAAATCAACCTCCTCCTGGGAAATGCAGAAGCTCCTGGTTGTGGGGAAAGGTTTGAGGGAGGGCAGGGTTGTAGGTGTGCCTGGGACAGGACAGGTTCTGTTCCTGTTCCTTGGCGTGTTCAGTACCTGGCTTGGGCTTTCTGCCCAGAAAGTATGCTGATGGCCTAGTCCTATGGGCATTTACTTGTCTAAATGAATTGAAAATAGAGTTTTTAGGAGCTCAGAAATACTGCACAAGTTCCTGAGTAGTAATACATCCTCTGTATTATTTTGTAGGCATGTATAAGAAATTTTGCAGTTGGTGTTTTAGTTCATGAAATTGAAAAGTTTCAACATCATGTTTCAACATTTAGTTTCATCATTGAAGACTTTCTTTGGGAAATGCTAAAAAGCTTTGACAATTTCAAACAAACTTTTTAAGAAAACTTAAATAGATGTTTGTCCAAAATTAAAAGACTTTAATACTTAAGATGTTAAGTTCAAAGGTAAAATAGCTAAAAGCTTATTTTGGTTTTTCCCCAATGAAATTCCAGGTTCTTTTCTGCTCAGTGTGGGAAAAAGAATCTCTATTGCTTTAATTTTTAATTTTTGGTTTTGATCACTGAAGTAAAGTATACTTAGGTGTACCAGTGTAACAAAAGTCATCCTTGGGTAGATGCTTAAAAATACCAATTGGATTGCAAAGTAGTTAATATCCATAGCAGGATTCCTTGAACCATCAAAATGAAGCATCAATCAATTCCCAAGTGCTAGCAGTGATTGTATTGCTGGGGTTTTGTTTATTCAGTTACCAAAAAGGGTTATATCCAAAATTGAAAAAAACATCATTTTATCCACTGACTTAATGTAAGCTATAATATGATTTAGTTTTTTTCTTTTTGTTCCGATCATGACTTTGCATTTTTAAGAGTGGGTGGAAAAACTTGATAAATTGATGTTTTTTATTTTTCCTGGGGTTTCCTTTCTCTATTATTCTCTTGTGGTCATTGCAAATGTTTGCAGCTGTGCACAGGGTGAGTTTTGGCATGCTCAGTCTGTAGAGAGCAAGACACAGACAGGAGGTTGTGTGTCGGTGCTTTATTTTGATTCTACCCTGCTATCAGTGAATGAATCCAAGTTTTAATTCCTTACTTGATGCAATATCTCTTATCTAATTTTTCAGTACTAGTATTTTGTCATGACTTGCCTTAGCTGTAGTATGCTGTTCATCATCTGCAAAGGCTTTTACAGTATGACTGCTTGCATATTTAGACTTCAGAATCTCTGTGATCCTGTTAGAGACCTGCTTTTTATATTAAACAAGATCCACTGGTATGTTTTTGTCCACAGCTTAGTGGGGCATTTTTTTGCACAAGCCAACTGTTTGTGATGGGAAGCTGACTTTTATTGAACGTGTGGTGTAACATGATAAATATTTAATGTGGGGCTTCAGTGCAGGCTGTTCTTGATGGAAAACATTTGGTTACCTACTGAAATGCTGAGGTTGTAGCTGGTGTAAGGGACAGGTTGGGAGTGTGCTGGGACAAGCCAGTGCCTGCTGGGTCTCCTGCCCTCCAGTCCCTTTGGTTTCATCTTACCCTCTGCTGGGATTGGTGTGACTGGGGCAATAGCAGTGACTGCTGGTTCAAAGCTGGAGCTCTCAAGTGCTGAAACTGTGCAAATAGCAACCAGAAACCCTCAACTTTTTTTAAAATGTGGAATAACTTTACAGTCTTAGGCACTGTATTGCCTTTGCTTGAAAAAACTTGCAAGTCAAGTCAGGTTTATATCAGCTAAGGCTCTTTCTGCATCATAAGGGTTAGATTTTACCTGTCTAATTTCTTTAAGTGTAAGATTTTGTTTACTTGCAAGCTATATATTTGTTCATTCAATTGATCCCTCCTTGCTTTATCCATTGAAAAGTGTATATATAATTAATTTATTCATCTGGGTTTTTTTTCTTCATGATAAATGTCTTTACAGTCATGGAATGTAGTTGGGAGGGACCGACAAGAATCACTGAGTCCAGATTATTTTGGGTATATGATGTAGAAAGTTGCCAAATAAATCTCCCCCTCCTAAGTAATTTACACTATTAAGTAATTAGTCATGTAGACTTTTGGGGCATTCTTTCCTCAGTGTTTGGAAGTATTGCCTAGAGTAGGCAGGCAGTGGAAAAATTGGAAAACTTGCAAACATTAAATATAAATTTATTAAAAAACCTAGCAGTATAGGTAAGTATTGTGTGGGTGTGGTGTAACACAGAAGCACTGTTAAGACATTTGTTAAAATGAATTAGTCTAGAAGTCTCAAAGGAAGCAGTAAGTAGAAAGAGAGCATTCTGCTTCTGCCAACACAAACTACTCTACTCTCATTATACAAAGATAATATCCAAAGCTGTTTGCTCTTCTTACTTTGAGGAAAACGTAGTCAAAGGAAGGCTAAGGTTTGCTGTGGTAAAGTATGTGCCAGCATTAAATATTAGAAACAGGGTTTAAAAATAACAGTAAAATTCACAAAGACTACGAGTGTAGGCGGTGCTATCGTCAGAATGCCAGAACTTGGATTTTGTTAGTTGAGAACACTTAAATATGGGTTGCTTTCAAGTACACTTTCCATGGCTCAATCATAAGCCAGGGTCTTTTGATAATAAATGCATCTTCCTGTTTACTTTTGGGAGAAGGGAACTTTTCTAGAGTGAAGTTATTAGTTCTGTGGTTTTGCTGTGTGGTTTTTTTTTTTTTAAGTTTTGATGCGAATAAACATATAGCAAATTTGAAAGTTATTTTTCTTCTACTCCATCCAAATGTTAGGAAAATTAGATGCAGCACAATGCAGTAGTTTTCTCTGTTCTCCAGACTGGGGTAAAAACTCATCTGGAGACTTACTACACTGTGTGTGAATTTGTTCTGAAAGCTTTGTGGCATAGGCTGCTTTTGCTCTCATGTTCCTCTTGGTGATGCACCTGGAGGGTTCTGGTCTGGCTCTGTGTGGCCTTGTCTTTGTGGTTTTCACTGCCCATTTTAGCAGGATTTTACTAGCAAGGATTACAGTTGTGGCTCTGCTCTGAGTTGTAGATGTAGCTGCTGATAAAAAGCACCACTGGATAAATTTCTACACAAAAATATAGATACATTTAAAGATAAGTTAGTCTTTTTTAAAGTTTTTTTTTTATTTAGGAAATAACTCTCTGTTAGAAGCACTTCCCTTTCAAGCTGCTTTTGAGCTTGCTTATTAAATTGCATGCCACTTCAATCTGCTTGTGGTTTGTTTTACTGTGACAGCTTAGATATGTGGCAAAGAAATATTTGTTGTCAAGGTGAAAGTTCTTGCTCAAGTGGACTGATATTTTTCAGAGGCAATACTGTAAAATAATAGTTTCAGACATGCAGTAATGCAGTTAGTTCCAAGGCAAGGTTGTAGACTGACAGATTTGTAACACCTCTGCTGTTTAGGAGTCCTCTGTCTTGGAAATACTACATTCCCTTTTACCATCTCTTCATGTGTCTCATCTACGGTTTAACAAGATGCTTCATCTGAGAGCACTTCTAATCCTGTGTGCTTTTTCCATTTATAGAGCTAATTCTCTGCCTTTCACTATTGATTACTTGAAACACTTGTTGATGGAAAATATTTTAAAATTTGATAGAAGCAGTTGTTATTTAAAAATGCAAACTAGTAATGTGTAAAAGGTAATACATATTTAGTTAAAGATATAAAATATGAAAGTCATGACTGATTTAAAAGTCTTTTACTATCTTGTGTTTTATCAAGGACATTTGAAAAGAGATAGTAAACTAATTTATTAATACAAGTCCCATTTTCCTAATATAATCAGTTCTCCAGGGACTTCTGATCTGCTGCTGCTTAACCAATTTGCACCTGATGCTAGAGCTGGCATGTTTTAAAGGGGCAAGATGGCTTTCTTGTTTCACTGTTATTTTCTCATTATTTCTCTTTACAGGGATTTGAAAAGTAAATACTTCCTAGGCTTTTCAGTCTCATCTGGTGTACAAGAAGAATGATAGAAGAAAAGCAACAAATAAAAAGGGAAAGGCTTGTTCAGGCTTTTCAGTCACATGAGTCAGTGTAAGAAGACTAGGGGTTCATCCATGTTTGAGCCATTTTCCACTTCTTTTTAAAGCAGCTGTTAACAGAAGACATCAGACAGTAAAAACATGGTATCTGTCTTATAATTTCTGTCTATGTAGAGTTTACCCAGTTAAAACAGGAAAGGATATTAAGCCCTTTTTGATGAACTCTTGGATGGACAGACCATCTGTAAGGAGCTGGTATTAAAAAGCAGAATCTCTTTCCATTCTGTTTAAAAGTCTGGAGTCTTTGCCATATGACTTATTTTATGCTCTTTTGAATATATTACCATGGGTGTACCCTCCTTAGAATCCCCACTGAGCTTTCCTGTAGAGCCTTCTGTAACCTGCTTACTTAATTACAATTCTGGAGTTGAAGTAATTTAGCCAGCAATGAATGCGTGTTGCATGATGTGTGTTGCAATCATCTTGTTTTCTGTCCCTTAGCCCTCCTTTCTTGGAGTCTTTTCCACATGATTTCAGGAAAGAAATGCAAAGGACTCACGCCTCAGGAGAGTTCATAAGGAAATGGCAAGAGGCTCTTGTGGGAAATGGGAGATTGGCTTTAAATCCATTTGCATGGAAGAGGACCCTGCTGCCTGAGCAAGGGTGACACCTTGCAAAAAAGCTGTATCAGCTTATGTTTAAGAATAAATGCATTTAACTTTGTGTAAAGCCTAATCCCATCACTGAATGTTAGATCTGCTTGGAGCATGATCCCTGGGACAGGTTTGCCTAGGATTTGAGGTGTGTTTAGTTGGAGAAACCTTGGTGGGCTTGATATGCAGGCTGTGGTGCACACCAAAACAGAATTTTAGAACTTAGACACACAAGCCAACACAAGTGCTATACAGGTTACTGTGCTTGGGAAGCCCATTGCATCCTGCAGGGTAAGATGCAGGAAAAGGATATGTTGCATTTTGAGTGAGAACTTGCACAGAAGGGTTATGGCTCAGATGGTGGACAGAAATTCAGAGCCATCATGAAGAGAGCAATTTGATGAACAAAAAAAACCTTTGGAAAAAAATCCTTATATATATTTGTTTTTCTAACTTTATGCACCTTGAAGGTAACCTAGAAAGAGACTGTTTTGCTTTTAGCCTAGTCCTGACATTCCTTCCAGAGTGTTTCAGATTTGTTACTCCCACTTGCATTACTCCTCCCTTCCCACAGAAAAGTGTTGCTTTTTAATTCTGTTTGTTTTTCAAGTTGCATTGCATCTTTTCAGTGGGACCAACGTTGAAGGTACATCTTATTCCTGTTTGTGTGTGCATTTAAAAAAGTGTCCTATGCATGAAATTGCTTTTATTCCAGGTCATTAGGAGTAGCTGAGGGGTAGGCAGTCACCTGGATTTGCTTTACAGGAGCTGAAGGTCAGGTGGTGTTTGTCCTCCAGTGCTCTTCTCTGCTTGTGCTCAGCCAATTCATGTCTTTGTGTGAAGCTGTCACTAAAATGACACACAGACATGACACACAGCTCATGTTGGACCCCCCTGTTCTGTTGTACTTCTTGGAGCAGCTGAACAAATCTGTTACCCACAAAGTGTTGTCTTCCTGTTCCTCACTCTTTTATTAAAATTGCAGTTGTGCTAGAGCCAGGGAGAGTTTATACAGAATGACATCTGTTGTGGGCAGGAAAGCAGTGGAGCAAAGGCACGTGGTCATAGTTTGTGGTTTGCAGATGGAGGTTCTGTTAATGACATCCTCATTAGAAGTTCTTATCCTCAGTGCCATTTCCTTTTGGCATTAAATCTGTCTGCATGACTAATACGTCAGGAACCTTCAAGTGACATTGCTTTCATGTCATGGCCTTGGAAACATCTATTCTAGGGGAGAAAGCACATACGAGAAATCCCATTAGTGCAGCTGAGAACATTTCTGGAAAGCCCTTTGGCCATCCTTCCAGAGAGCTCCTGGGCAGATGAGCACAGAGCTGTGGTGCAGTTTCAGGGTGTGAGTTTGGGGGTGATGTGATGCTGGAGATGTTTCTCTGCTGATAGCTGACATGTGGGTTAGTGGAGTTAACTCAGGAGGAACCTTCGTTACCCCCAACTTGTTTGTGCTGTGAATGTCCTTTACAAAAAAACATGTTTTGTTTGTCACATCTTTACATCTGCACAGGCCAGAGAGTGGCCATTGCCTTGTGGAGAAGGTGTTGCAGGGAAGTCACTGGGGAATACCAGCACCATGTATATGTATATTGATAGATAGAGTGGGTGTGTATCTGTATGGCTCTCTATGTACCAACAGTTACATATGGATGGTGACTGGCTCCAGAGTATCCAAGAGCACTCCACAGTCTTTTGAAGTAAATCCAAAGGTCATGATTATCCAATAATATTTTTGCCTTATTTGTTTTTTAGGTGTTGTTTTTTTTTTAATGAGCTAATAGGCCTGCAGCAACACTCTAGGTAGCTGAATGTGGAGAAATAAAGGAAAACATCTGTACAATCAAGGTTAAATTCAGGTTTTCACCTTTGGGATTTTGTAAATCAGTTCTGTGTTACAGATTTTAATAGAAATCTGATTGTACTCTTATACTCATCTGTGCAGTGCCTTGTGCTCTTACTGCTGAGTGCCCCAAATTCAGTGTGGGAAAACTGAGTCCACGTCTCCTTAAATGACATGTGCCTGCTTGTCTTCATGGAAGTCCCTCCTGCCACTCCTCAGTGCTATATAGCAAGCAAGACAAGAAGGGATTTACTGGAAAACTGTGGTCCAGTATTGGTGCTGCTTTAGGATATCTTTAATATCAGGATTTTTTCTGACCTGGCAGTGATTGCTGCCCTGAGGACGACGGGTGTGCCTCATTCCCCTGTGAATCATACATTAGTCAGACACACGTTGCCATGTATGAACTGCTTGTGGAAACTGTGCTGGTGGAATCTGGATTGCCCATAATATATTTTTTTCATGTGATTTAATATTTACTTTGAGTGACGGTGAGAGAATAGTTCTGACCAGTCTGAATAAAGCCTCATCTTTGCAAAAGTTAATTTGTAAAGAACCCCACTGTTTGTGCATTTGGAGAAGTGAAGATTTTTATCCTACCTTTTTATGTCACCTGTCACACTTTTAGACTCCCTTTTAACTCAAGAGTATCTCTGTCTATGCTCAGTTATGGAAATGAAGCTTAGTGTTCAATATGTGCGTTACCGCAGCCCCGGGCACTGCGCAGTCCCCGAATATTTGGAACCCCAAATATGCACTGTTTTTTTTCCTGAGTCAGTACACTTCTTGCTGAGTAGGGCATAGTATTTTTATATATGCTGATTTTGTGTCTGAATAGGGTCTTTTTATGCAAAATGCATCTTCCATGTGGCTGTTTTTCTTTCAGTCTGCTGGCTCTGTGTGTGCTGGGCAGGCTCTCACCCACAAGGCACTAAGCTGCCTGTTACCTGCAACAGTTTAGCTTTTGCATTCTTTAGAATAGTTTAATAATCAATTTTTCCTTTTTTCGGTTGTTAAGGTACTTCTAGTTGTAGGTTTATGTAGTCTTCAGGTTCCAAAGTTCTTGTGTGGGTTTAGCTTTAATATGTGCCACAGTTCAGGTTTGCAGGGGAAGGTAAAGGGAGTGAGTCAGTATTTGCTGGTTTTCTTAGTAATTGTGGCACTAAAAGCCTCTTAAAACACTATAGATACAGTGAACAGTTTTGCTCTGCATGATAGGTTATAGAAGCACCAGTTTGTGGAATTCTTGATACTTCTTTTGTGAACTAGATATTTAAGAACAAAATTAAGACAAACTTGAGTGAACAAAATCCAAGTTGCATGTCCTGAATTGAGGCACATACAGTGCCTAATGCTGGATATTTTTATGAGGCATGAAGTTCTTTCTGGTATTTAGTTTCCTTTTCCCATTATTTAACTTCTCTTGCCTGTGAAGTTTTCTTTTTCAGTAAACATTCCTCTTGATCAATATAAAGTCAGGTTTTGTGCATGGTTACTCCCAATTGTTACAGTATGTTACACAAGATCAGGTTTACAGCTTTAAAAATACATCTCTTGCAAAGTGTTTTTGGTGTTAGATGAAGTCCTGTGCTAACCACTTTGTTATTTAGAGAGAAGTACTCCTTCCTTCTGTCTCTTGGCCCAGCACTGGTGGGTGCAGTTAATGTCAGTGATAGAAATTGTGTAGGTGTGAGAGGGCACATGTACATGTGAGTGGCACCACGGCAGAACCCACTGCAGCAGCACCCCTCTTGTAGCCTGTGAAACTCAGCCTCTTGCTGTATTTGTTGTCAGGCATTTTGCTGTGCTATTGCCATGAATTTATGGCCTGTTAAATTTAGTACTGCCTTATACCTCCTAAGATCTTCTGGGTTTATGTCAGAGTGCTGAAAACTGTAGAGGTGCTACTACAGTGTTCCATGCTTTTGCTGAAGGTGCTAATTTAGTTGGTGCAGCTGCCTGACTGTACACAGAAAATGAGAACTTTGTCATGTCTGTGTTGGTGAAAAACATGTGGGTAGGCTCTAACTTGAGTGAGAGCAGTGCATTTTGGTTTGCATATTTTACGTTTTGCCTGTGCTGCTGTGAACACTATAGTAACAGCATTTCTAGCAGCTGGATAGTTTTGGTGCCCTGAATTTTGTAGTTACTTTTCATGAATACTTTGTTAATTTCTTCACTTTTCTTACATCCTGACAATGAAAACAATGTATATATCCATAGCATGTTCTGGAAACTGGGGGGTGAAGGCACATAGTTATTTTCTTCCTGCTTTCTTTACTCCTACTAGACTCATTTTAACACTTTTCCATTTGTTAAATGGAATGTCTCTTGCTACTACTTGTAATTATTAGCTGTCAGTACTTGCCACCTATGGTGGGACATCTTGGGAAATGCTTGTGACAAGATGATGGGCAGCCCTGCCTCATATCCAGCTGGCAGTCCGTGGGCAGGGGAGCTTTTCCCCACTCTAGATGGCACTTACAAACCACTTCTACCACTAATATTTATAATAGGAAAGTATTTCTATAGAAATGCTAACTGCTGGGCAGCAGGGAACTGCTCTGACAAAGTTACATGCCTAAGCATTGATAAATTGAATTACCTAGTTTGTATTCTTTAGTAAAACAGCAGAGGTTGGCAGTGATGCTTGATTTGATTTTTGTTTTACACTTTACAAAAAGAGCTACTAGTTTGCCTGGGTTGGTTTGTTTGTTTTAAAGGAAAGTCAGTGGGTCTTTATGATATGAGAAGAGGGGTCTGTTAATTAAAAGAGGGACATATCTTTGTTATTTGTGGTAGTAAATATTACAACCTAGTATTTTTTTTGCCTCAACAGGTATACAAAGCTCGGATATGCGGGTAATACTGAACCCCAGTTCATTATTCCTTCATGTAAGTATTTGTTACTTGTATATGAATGCTCAAGTTACTCTTGGACTTTTATAACATGCTATGAAAAAAGAAACCCACATTAAAAATGGGTGAACCTCTCAGTGATGACACAGAGTAACATGGCTCTGTTCTGCTTTGCTATGGATGCTCAGGTTAGAAAGATACATTCATTAAAAAAGGATACTAGTACTTGAAATGAAACTAATCTGTTGGAAATTAAATCATGTTAAAGTCCAGTAGCATGTCTATATTTACTTTTAAGAAGGTTCTTCACCTCTTAGTGATTTATGTGGTAAGACTTCAGTTGATTATAACTAGAGAAAAATTGCAAAATTATATGGTTTAATATGTTTAGTATTTAAAATGTTACACTTGCCAGGTATTTGTCAGTATTACAGTGGTGTTAATTTACTACGTTTTGCAAATAGAACAAGAAAACGTTTCCATTTTTCCCCGCGGAACACAACTTATTTATTTGCTCCTTGTTTCTCCCACTTGAAGTGACAGGACTCTACTGTAGAGAGAGGAACTCAGCAGCTTCCTTTAGAAATGCTTGACCTTTTGACCTCCTACACCACTTGGCAGTTTGTCATTGTTCATCGTGCCAAAGTAATCACGTATTACATCCTGGTAAAAAGGAATAATTAGCACACCCAGTTTTCCCTGTAAATACAACAGGAGGAGAGCTGGAACTAATACTGGTTCAGCACAGTCACTGTAAAATAGAACTTGGTAGTTCTGGCTCCATGTTAATTTTTCTAGGAAACATACTTCAAAAAGCAATTTTCATGGAAAGCTAAATCTAATTCATTTACTTGCATGAGAACAGGAGAGAATGCATTCAGAGAATCCTTTCAGTGTCTTCTACTCTGGCTTCTAATGTGTAGTTCTTAACTTGTTTGGTTTTCTAAATTAACTTAATTTGATTTCTCTCAGTGGCACATAAAACACACTCTACAGTTTTGCTTTTCACACAAAAACTAGTTTTAACATTAGATATAAAAAACTTACTGAACCATTGGAAACACACAGTGCTCTTTCAGCTTCATAGTGGTTGTTAAATTGTAAATGGGAAAATGGTTATTTAATTTCAGATGAATAGAGTTTACAAACTTTTTCTGCATCTTCAGATTTGGTTTGTTTAACTTTAAAATCACTTTCTTGTTCCAAGAAATGGGGAAGAAATATCATGGTACTTTAAACAAATTCTGGGAATGAAATGACCTGTCAGATCATTAAGCAGAGGAATTTACACAACAAGAATGCTATTAAAG
Source organism: Calyptomena viridis (assembly GCA_013390005.1). Taxonomy (NCBI): domain Eukaryota; kingdom Metazoa; phylum Chordata; class Aves; order Passeriformes; family Eurylaimidae; genus Calyptomena; species Calyptomena viridis. The sequence continues at coordinate 40,566 of WEIV01022256.1, forward strand.
TATAAGAGATAGGGGAGAAATGAGATTTTTTTGACAGCTTTTGATATAATGTGATGTATTTAAAAAAGGACGTTCAGTCTAGATGCCTCTACAGCTGAAATGGTCCTTGACTGCAATTCTATTTATAAAAAAGGGCATTTTTGTCATTTGTTCTGCAATCCAAGTTAGATAATTACACTAACTGTGTGAGCCTGTGTTAATCCTCTGCCTCGAATGAAGTAAAATAGCCCTGGTGTAATCCACATTAGAGAAATGAAAGTAGAGTATAGCAGTAGAGAGTTTCAAAGTAAAATGTTCCAAAAATTGTGGATCTCTTCAAAGCACTCTTGTGTCTTTAATTTCCTTAATACTATCCCTTCTGGAAAAATGGTTTGGTTTCTCCTTTGACTTCCAGCAGTGGCGGTTGCTTTGTATCAGTTTGATTCTCTAAAATTAATATTTGCTGTTAAACAGGTCTGGGCAGCATTCCTTCTGCCTTGTTCACTGGCAGCTTATCTTACTCACTCCTGCTCTTAACAAATTTTTATCTCCTTATGTTGTGTTCTTGATTTAATTCTGAATATACTTCTGTAGAGATGATAAACGCTTGCATGAAAAGTGAAATAATTGAGGATATATCAGGCCAATATTTTGGAAGAGACTTGGGTTCACTGCTTTCTTCCTTGGCTGCTTTTTAGATCTTAGATCATTAATTTTGCTTGATTTTTATGCACTTAATCAGGTTTTTCCTGCTGTATTTTAAAGTAGGAGTCAGCTTCTTTCCACCACCAAGTGATTTGTCATCTATTTCAGTTTATCTGTGATAGCTGATGGCCTTTTCTTTGCCTTTAAAACAAAAAAAAATGGCTTGAGTAATGTTTTAGCACAAAAATTGATTTGATGCAAGTATGTTCTCTTTTCCCCTAAAAGCTCTTAATACTTGTGCCAAGCAAACCAAAGGCAGCTGTTCTGGGTACCCCTGGAGTGCTGCCCATCCTCAGCCAGTGCAGTAGCCCAGCTCTGGTTTCAGCAGGATTTATGTTCCTGTTTTTATTTTCAGGATATGATTCTTGATTCAGGTTCTTTGCTTCCAATTTGTGCCTTTCAAACCCAGGACTGAACAGGCTGTTGCTCAAGGGCAGCAAAATATTGAGACCTCGTTTCAGGCTTGTAACGGGGTGAAGCCACTTGGACATGAAAGTTACTATAAACCAGGGGCAAGTGATGGATTTTATTTGCAAATTCTAGAAGATAACACACACCTGGACAGAAAAATTTCCTCAAACGTGTAATGATGACCTGCAAAATATTTGTCAAGGTTGTTCTTTTCACTTGCAGCAAGCCCTGGCCTTGCAACATCTCCTTCCCCACGATTTTAGCTTCTGCTTCCTATCACCCCCCCTTGTACTGGGCTTCCTCCAGCCTCCTGCTTCCTCTCTGCTCTCCTGTAAGCAGCTACAGAAGTTGCAGAATGATTCAGTTTTCTTCCTGAAGAGCTCAAAATAATGATTTCTGTTTCATCCTGTTCAGTCTTTCACAACATTCAACTTCTTAGTTTCTCTGGCTGCACAGCTCTGCTTGTGTTGCTCTCTGGGAAGAGGAGGGAGAAGGATGGGGCAGCATCAGTGAACTGGGGGTGCTGTGACCCCTGGCAAGCTGTTGATTTCCAAATCCTGTAGCTGTGCTGCCCTATCTGGTGGGCTTGAGGCTGCAGCAGAAGATTGCAGAACTATTTTTAGTTTTGGTTGTGATCAAACATAACTTCTTACTGAAGGTGAGAATCAGGGAAATAATTCTGCTGTTCAAAGAGCTTTTGGAGCACAACCTTTGAATAGCTGAGACTGATATTAATGCTTCTCATATATATTAATTTCCTCATTTTTGCCATTAGTAAGGCTTTTAAAAAAAAATAAAGCAGATATTGGTGGTGCTGCAGCCCTGGTAGCTGGGGGGTGATAACAAAGATGGAGAGGAACATCCATGTTCTTGTGATATCTAATCACTGATCCCTCTTTCCAGGATCCTGTGTTTAGCCTTAGCCAGTGTTTGTCTGATAAAAACTTAGATTTATTACAGGCTCTTAACTTTGGCCAGTTGTTCCGTGAAGTGACAGAGAGATTGATAGTCTTTCTTCAATGAAATTTTGTATCTTATTCTTAACAATAAGATAGAAGTAGGATTTAAAGGGAGAAATTAAACATACTTAGTGAAAATTTGTTTTAAAACATCTAAAGGTGCATTATGGGGTTGTACAAATTTTAAAAATACTACTTGTATTTCTGTCCAGTTTTAGTTTTCTGTATGACTTATACTTGTTCCTGCCTCTTTCTTCCTGCCTTCTTCTGGATGTGTTTTTTTGCTTTAGTTCCTTTTCCCATGCCATCTCTCACTTCCATAATTAATTCATCCAAAAATCAAATTGATGCGAGTGGAATAAAACATCCATTTATATAAGGCAATAGCTTTTCTTCCTTGCTTTTTATGCAACTTCTATAACAACAGTATTTTTTAAGGAATAACAACAACAATAAGAATAATTGTTACTGGAATGTGCAGAAGATTAACACACTTGTTGAATAAAATGAGATCTGTAGGGACACCCTGTTTTAGTGATTCTTTTTGTATTTTATCTCCCTGATTACATGTTGGTGTGTAAGAATTGAATTTGTATTTAGGTCTGAATCGTGTTAACTTTATAAATGATGTTTACCTGTGATTGGAATTCAGATTAACTGTGTTTTATTTAGCTTTTCTCTTTATGCCTGAAACAAAGGGCGAATGCAATTAGTGTGTCTGTTTTTCAATGTTGTTTTTCTGTTTGTAGTGCAGGATGTATGATCTGCAATTATTGTGTTCTCTGTTAAAGGTATTGCTATCAAAGAGTCAGCAAAAGTGGTCGATCAAGCACAGAGGAGGGTTTTGAAAGGTGTTGATGATTTAGACTTCTTTATTGGGGACGAAGCAATAGAAAAACCAACTTATGCAACCAAGGTATTAAGACAAGTGTTTTAAAATAACTTTTCAGTGCTCTTTAGCAAGCATCACCAATACAGTAAACATCTAAAGAATGCTTTTTGGGTAACTTAAACCTTACTTATTTATTAACTCTGTTTAAATGGAAAATAAGTTTTGTTTTGTTGACTTTCAGTCAGTGAGAATTTGCAAAGACAGTATGGGAAAATATATTTCTTTTGAAGTGGAGGGAGGCTGAGAGGGCCATAAGTGGAAATTCCATGTTCTTTCAAGTTCCTTGGCAAGTTCTGTCAACAATATCAGAGTTGGGATAATGGGCTGGGGGGAACCTTTGGGTTATCCCAGTGCCACTGTTCTGTTGTACTGAGAAAAATGCAATGTGTTGTCTCTGCTATTCAGGGTTGGAATTAGAATTTTGAATAGGTGTCACAGTGAAATAGGGGAAATCTAAGGCAAGGTTTCTCATGTGTAGATCATATACTTTTACTGCAGTTGAAAACTGTTGATAACTGTTTAGAGTTACAATTTGATATTTTTCTTCAACAGTGGCCTATCCGCCATGGTATAGTTGAAGACTGGGACTTGATGGAGAGGTTTATGGAGCAAGTAATCTTTAAATATCTAAGGGCAGAACCTGAGGATCATTATTTTCTTTTGGTAGGTAACATTGTGTCTTGCATGAGAAATTGCGTATGACTAAGAATGTCCTGATTTATGCAAATTCTTAAATATAAATGTGCATACTTAAAAAATGAAAGTAAATAAATTACCTGGGCCTTTCTTGACCTGGCTTATCCCACCCAGATTCTTTTATTTTCTAAAAATGTCAAAGTGTCTGAGCAGCAAACATTTTTCTGTTCTCATTTCCCTCTGATTGTCTGATTCATCACTTTTTTCTTCTTCACTGAATTCAATAATCTCAAGTTTATATTTTTGAGGCAAAAAAAAGTGTGTTTTGTTTATGTGTTTTGGCTTTATATAATTGCAATTATTTTGTTTTTGCAGTTCTGCCATCTGGATGAAGTATCTAGAGTGTGAATTTTTGTCTTTCTTTTTTCTGTGAGATTGGAAGGATTGATTGTCACATTTGGGCAGATTAGATCTGAATTAAGGCCAATGTTATTTTGAAGCATTTGCTATTCCATAGCACTTTTTTTAAGGCCATTGAAATGGGTAATTTTTTTAGTGAAATATTTATAGAGCAAGTTTAGAATTGCAAATACTGGCCATACCTGTTAAATGCAACCATCTTCTTGAAGCAGGAATAATTGGGTCCAGTTCTTCAAGGCTGTGTCCAGCCAAGCTGTGAATATCTCCAAGGATGCCATAACAACCCTGGGCCCCTTTTCCAATATTTGACTAACCTCATGTTACCTTTGTTCCTCCTAATGCATTTCCCATGTTGCAGTTTGTCTCCATTGTCCCTTGTCTCAGCACCTTTAAGAGGTGTTTCACTTTTTGACCTTCTGTTACATAGTTGATGCAAGGGAAGAGTGATTTTTTTGTTTGTTTGTTTTTTCTCAAATATTCTGGACCACTATCTGAAATACTCTGAATTCCAGAGTGGAGACTTAATTAGAAATATGTTTGATATTTCAATTAGAGCTGTAGCACACTGTCATGGTATATTGGCTGTTGCTGCCAGCATCTCTCAGTTGAGTACATTTCTACAGCAGAGCATATCAACTTGTTTTATAGTGCTTGCCTTCTGAAGGAAAACAGCTCTTTTCACTGGGAAATTTTAAAAATTGTCATTCTTTAAATGTGCTGAACTGCATCTTTTGTCATGGTTTGATTGATAGCCCTTGATTCTTTCAAGTGAAATCAAAAGTTGTAATGAGCTAAGCAACTCTCAAAGGGAGCCTTCAATATAGAGTCTTAAACAGTAATTACAGTAAGGTTTTTATTGCACTTTTGTTTTTCTTTCTTTTAATGTAATTTGCATAAATTCTTAAGCACTCTTTGCACATTACTATTTTTACATCCTATTGTTGTTGAATGACTCATCTTTCAAAACTTAGGATTTGGTGGTTTGTTTTTTTTGAAGTCAAGTGTTTGGTTTGAACGTAAGTTAAAAACTTGTTTTTTGTCTCACAGACTGAGCCTCCATTAAATACTCCAGAAAATAGAGAATATACTGCTGAAATCATGTTTGAGTCTTTCAACGTTCCAGGGCTATATATTGCTGTTCAGGTAAGGGCAGGGCTGTTGGAAGTTAGAGCTACAGTATTTCTCCTGGGGCCAAAACTCATTTCACTATGAAAACTGTGTAAGTGGTGTTTGGAATACCTTTATGCATTTCTGGTTAGCAGTTCCACCACAGCATGTTGGACATGGATTGATTCTGTGGTTGGTTAGGTGGGTACTGTTCCTCTGGTACCAGTATTGAAGCAGTAGAACATATCTGTTGCATCAGAAGTAAATAAAAACCCCACTCCACATCCTAACATTAATCCAAGAATTGAATCCCTCTCTGTATGAAGTAACACAAAAAGAGGTTTGAGCATGGCTGAAAAAGCAGCAGGCAGGAGTCAAAAACTACATTTCTGCAGCCTCTTTTTTCTAAGCTGTTGTGTAAACATATATATTACTATTATTGAATGGGTTTGCATGCTGTAAATCACCAAGGGGGGTGTCAGACTGGGTGTTCTGGGGGAGGTTAATCTGAAGTGTGGGATCTGCAGTCCAGTGGTTTTGCTAAAGATTTGGCTTTGGTGTCTGTTTTTTCCAAGGCTGTCCTTGCCTTAGCTGCGTCCTGGACGTCAAGACAAGTAGGAGAACGAACACTGACTGGCACAGTTATAGACAGTGGTGATGGGGTCACTCATGTTATTCCTGTGGTAAGTGCATCACAGCTACACAAACAATTTAACTGGAGAACAGTGTGTGCTGTCACTTCCTTGAAGTGTACACCTACGCTGACTGAAGAACAGCTAGGGATCTGCAGAAATATCTGATAATTTCCAGGGTTGTGGGTGTGAGTTTTGGGTTATATTGTAGTGCATAAACTCTTGGAGAACTTCTCTGTACCCTTAATTTGTCAAGGCATAATGTCTTTCAATGACACCTTACAAGGTGATTTGCCAAGGCCAGGCTAAGTGTTGGATGAAATTGCTTTAGCACAGTCCCAGTTTGCTTTGCTGGTGAGTGAATATGCTCTTTACAACAGTCAGTTCCAAAAATTTGGAACCTTTTTTTCATTTAACTCAGTAAATTTATATATAAAATGGAAATAATAGGTAGTATTTAAGGGCAGATATAGCATTGCTTCCACTTGCAGCTGCAGTTTCTTCAATGTGTAAATTATTGTTTTTAATGCAGGTATGGATTATTTTTATTTGCAAAGCTACATATTTGAAACTTTTATAATTGGAATGTGAAATAATATTCTTCATTTCGAGTGGCTGGCAATAGGTCTCTCTGGCCATCTTTCTTTGGGAAGTTAAATTCATGTCTACATACCAGATACATTTGTGTTTTCAAAATGAAGTTAGGTCACAATTTTTAAGACCAAAAACTGTACAAAGCTTTATCATGCCACAGTGACATCAATTATTTAAAATTCTTTATTGTAACAAATAGTAGCATTGGTGGTGATTGGACATATGGTGTCATGTAGCAATTTCTTACTGATTTTGGTGGAATATAGTGGCTAAATCTTTGTTCAGACTGTTCATCCAAGATGGTGTATTTTTAATAAGACTTAAGAAAAAATTGACACTTCAGACCTTCTATAGGTCAACTTTTTAGGTTGTAATTAGTACCCTAAATTACTGTTTAAAAAAGAGTTGAACTTCTCCTGATTTGTGGGTTTGGTTTATTTTTAATTGAAACAAGAGAAGGTATTCCATATCACTTGAAGCATAAAGTTCCTTTGCAGGTGACATTTTGCTTGATTTCTGGAACTTTTAAATGTGTTGAACAAATTGTCAGAAATGGTCTACAACTTCTATTATAAAATAAATGAAGAATTAAATGCTTATGGCTGTAGTTGAAGCTAACAATAGTGGTACACATTTTTATGATTTTATTACTTTGTTAGTAAGAACTTTTTGTATGAATGTAGGGGGGGTGTGTGTATATATAGGAAGTTTTAAGCATTTAATATCAATGTGATATCTGGATTCATGTGTTGAGATGTAGTAGGTCTGGTGAGGTTGAAGGCCAATCTTGCACACTGGGTTTCTTTGTTTAGACCAGATATTTTTAATGCATCAATACTGGTCCCCAGGACAAGTGTGACTTGCAAGGGCAGGCTGATGGATGAGTATGGGCCAGTCTGATGTTCTGAGCAGTCTCAATTACTGTGCTGAAATGATGCATTTTCTCCCTGCTTTCAGAAAATTAATTTTGGTTCATGTGGATTGTAACGTCTTACATCAGTGGCTGTGACTGCAGGGCCACCTCATTTATTCTAAAATAATATTTCACGAAAAAAGGTTCCTTGACCTTTTTGGTAAGAGTAACCTCATTTTGAAGAGAAAATAAAGGCCAAGGAATAGTGAGTATAGCCATTTGTCTGCCTTATGTTCTAGTGACCTTTCTGTTCCTCCTAACCTTGTAAGAATTGTGAACCAATGCAATGCCAAGTAAAATAAGGCTATACTGGTGAAGAATTGGATTTGTGGTAATTAAATGAGCCAGTCTTAAAGGGCTTCAGCCTCACAATCACAGGCAGTGAATGGGAGTTTAGACTCCATGTCTTTCCCTCCTGAGCTGTGTTGAAAGGAGCTCTCACCAGTATCTCTCCTCATTAATTTTCTTTACAGGCTGAAGGATATGTGATTGGCAGCTGTATCAAACACATTCCAATTGCTGGGCGAGATATAACATACTTCATTCAGCAGTTGCTGAGGGAGAGGGAAGTAGGAATTCCTCCTGAACAATCCTTGGAAACAGCTAAAGCAGTGAAGGTAATGTAAATATTTAAGTTATTTTAGATCAGAGTCTGATTCTATTTTTGAAATGCAGTAATATCTTAAAATCATTATCCTTCTGAGTAATGCCACTCTGTTTCTAAATAATAGAAAAATATCTAGATAATATTGTAACATGGAGTAACTTAAACTTAAGGTATGCAGTTGGGTTACACTAGGTTTAGGCTAGAATTTCACTCTTCACTGATAGTCTCCCCTTTCTCCTCCCCTTCATTATCATTAGTACTGTTGTTATTATCCTTGTTATTGCTGTTATTATTGTAATATTCTGTTGGAATTGCTCTTGGTGGGATGTGTAGTGTAAACAGCTGCAATTACTCTTTTTTTTGTAGTACTAAGCTATTCTGAAAGATATTCAGCTTAAAGTACACTTAAACTTTGTTTCTATAGCTGTTCTTCCAGGTGCTTTAGAATTAATTTCTCACAATCCTAGAAGTTCAGAGGAAAAGCAGAAGAAAAGTAATTTAGCTCAGCAAGAGCTTTCAGTGCTGCACAGAAATGATCTGTAGTAGCAGAGCCATTATCTACCTGTGTGCAGTAAATGTCAGTTCAGCTGTTTTGAGGCCTATTCTTTATTTGCCAATTTAATGCTTATTCTTAAAAGTTTAAATTGCTACACTCTAAAAAATTTCATACCATGTTCTCTGCTATGCTTTAGATGCTTCTAACTGTACATATTCAATTTTCAGGAACGCTTTAGTTATGTTTGCCCTGACTTAGTAAAAGAATTTAACAAGTATGACACAGATGGTACAAAGTGGATTAAACAGTATACTGGAATTAATGCTATCTCAAAGAAAGAATTTACCATTGATGTTGGCTATGAGAGATTCCTGGGGCCAGAGATTTTCTTCCATCCTGAGGCAAGTTGGTTTGAATTCTGTACACTTTCTGTTTTAGGTGCATTTTGGATGATAGCATGTAAATTCTATTTGCAAACTTGCAAAGAAGTTATCCTGACTTAAATCTCACCTTATTTATAAACAGATACCAGCTATTGTAAGTTAACATGGCTCTTATTCTTGATTGCTCCTAATCTTTATACAAATTCAGGTTGATACATAAAACACTTATAAATGGCAGCAAAAATATCTAACATAACTATTTCCATTATTAGTTTTCATGACATCTGGTATAACAGAATAGTTCTTCTCTTCCCTTTTTTTACTCTTTTCTTCCTTTCCTTTGTAATGTGTGCCCCTCCATGTTCATGTCTTAATTTTATTCTTGATTGTAGTTTGCTAATCCTGACTTTACGCAACCAATCTCAGAAGTAGTAGATGAAGTTATTCAGAATTGTCCCATTGATGTTAGACGTCCTCTATATAAGGTCAGTAGCTATAATGAATTTTTTAAATACTTGTTTTAGATTAATTGTGCTTCATATTAAAATATATATTTGATACTCTAAAAAATGCACACTGAACAACAGTAACATTGACCATTTTCATAGAAATTAATCCAATATGCAAAAGGCTTTATGTTGTTCACTTATGCTTTTTCAGAATATGGTGTTTCATTAGGGAAACAAATTTGAACAAAAGCAGTGAGATGTAAAAAGATATAAATGGATTTTATAGCACAACAATTTTAATGTGACCAACTCTTCGTGAATTCAATTCTGTCATATTTAACTGTTAGATAATTTAAATCTTGCAGTAAAAGCATACCTGCTAACTGGAGCTTTAAAAACTATATTTCAATATTTAGAATTTAGGAACTGGATGAAGTTGGAGACTTGTATTTTCAGAAGTGATTAACAATTTTTGTTACCCAAAACAGAATATTGTCCTCTCTGGAGGCTCAACCATGTTCAGGGACTTCGGTCGCCGTTTACAGCGAGACTTGAAAAGGACTGTTGATGCCAGACTGAAACTTAGTGAAGAACTTAGTGGTGGCAGACTGAAGGTTAGTTCATGCAGCCAGTGCATTTAACAAGCACCTGTCTCTCCCCTCTTACCTGGAAAATGTGCAAATAACATACTGCAATGATGATGTTCTTAAAAACATCTTTAGCTTCATTTGAAATTTTAATAGAAACTTTTCAGAGATTTTGTCTATTTGTCCTTGTTAAGTATTGGCAGTTGGTCCCTCCCCAGCTGCCTTTGTGCTTACTGCTTGGTTATTAGTTACAAATCATTGTCCTCAGTCTTTTGAACTGAAAGGAGACGAAGCAAACTCGTTGTTGAGCCCCCAGGGTAGTCAGGAGCACATGTCCTGTGAAGAAAGGCTGAGGGAGCCTTGTCTAGAGAAGGGAAGGCTTTGGGACTCCAATACTTGGGTACATGTGGGAAGATGATTGATCAAGTGGGACCAGGCCCTCGACAGTGCTGAGTGGTGGGTGCATGGAGACAAGGATAGATAGAAACAAGAGATTTACTCTGATAAAAGGGAAAATTTTTCAGTCGTGGGGAAATGGGGCATTGGAACATGCTGCCCAGAGAGGTTGTGCAACCTCCATCCTTGGAGGTTGTTGAGGTTCAGCTGGATAAAAATCTGAGTACTTTCCTCAGACCTTGTAGCTTTTGCTTGCTTTGAGCAGGAGGCCAAACTAGAAACATTCTCAAGTCCCTTCCCACCTAGATTATCTTATGATCCTATAAATGCCTTCATGTTTTCACTAAACTCCATGATCCTTAATCCATGTTCTTTGCACTTCAAACCTCTGATCTAACTTTTGTGTTTTTCTGTTGATTCTGAATACATAAAAAATGCCAGCAGAGAAAAAATTGGTTTTTTTCTTTGAAAGCAAAATTGATTTTCCTCACTTTTTAGTAATAATGTAGCTAGATGAGTTCAAACAATCCTTTAAACCCCCAGTAGAGCTTCATAATACGCCATGTAGAAAACTCTGAAATTCCAGTTATACATGGCTTTGAGGTCCAATTAACCTCTTTATTCTCAATTCTCCTTACTAGACTTGTGCCACATGGTAAGGAAGGAGGATATGAATAAGGAAATCTGATGTCATTCTTCCTCTTTCAGAGTGCCAGGCATGGCAAGCAACACTGGTTTGGATTTTGCTAATGTATTACAGACCATTTTTAGATACTCCTTCAAATTCCAGCAGGTTGAAATGCAACAAATAAATTCTGAAACTGTTATATACACTGGCAGTTTTGATAAGCACAAGTAAGGAATGAAGGTGTGTGTGGATGTGGAGGGAAAGGAAATGACCAATTGGATTGAGTGTTTTAGTTTAGAAAATCGTGACTGTATTGGTTTTAAATAAACTTCCAAACTGCAAGTGATGCTCTGTTAGAATAATAATGTGAAACTTAAAAATTAGCTTTTCTAAAGTGTTTTTTTGAAAGGTATAGGTAGTATGGATCTATGCTTATAACTGCATAAATAAATAGTCCATCAAGAAAGCGAGCAGAAAAGAGTGTGGAAAAAAATTGATGCAGGTATCTCTTTGTTAAAGAACTTGTGATCTATAAGCAAGAGGTATTTCTTAGTCTTGGCTGATGCTGTAATTATAAATATACATACACAGTTTTTTCTTAAATGCTAATTGGTGAAAAGCAAGCTTGGTATATACACTTCTTTAACAATAGACTTAGTTTTTACCAGCAAAAGTGACTTATAATGTGTTCCTTTTCTTCTCTGTCCCTTTCTGTAGCCCAAGCCCATTGATGTACAAGTCATCACACACCATATGCAGAGATATGCAGTTTGGTTTGGAGGATCAATGCTGGCTTCCACAGTAAGTCCCCTGTAAAGCTGAGCATTCTGATTATTTGGATTTCTCATCTCCCCTTCACTGTATATTAAATGCAGTTTGGGGATTTCTGGTAGGCCTCAGGTAGCAAATACACTCTCCCTGCCCCCTCTGAAGTTTTTGCATGAGACTTGAAAAATTTCAAGGAGCAAATGAAAGCCCAGTCAAAGCTTTGAGTTGTTAAATAGTGCATTTTAGTTTTGTGGCAGAATACATTGTTTGCATTGGTGTTTAACCATGTGTGATGTATATTAATTTCAGTCATCTGTATTTGTTTTTTTCCACTGGCTACATAAAAGTTAATATTATTAAAATAAGGTGTACATACCATAAACTAATGGGTTTTTCCTTCCCTTTACAGCCTGAATTCTACCAAGTATGCCATACCAAAAAAGATTATGAAGAGATTGGTCCTAGCATCTGTCGTCACAACCCTGTGTTTGGAGTCATGTCTTAAAGCTGACCCTGGAGGGGTCAGGCATAGGGAAGTGGGGAGGAGGAAGAGTCTTTCTGATTACTTGTTTGTCTGATGGCTGGTATTAAGATAACAAACATGACTTGACAATAAGAAAAAGACCAAACACAATTAAGCAGGATTATTAAAATAAGTGTCTCAACATGCGGATGTAGTGGAAAGCCAAAATGATCACGTTTTTTCTTTAGATTGATTATTTGAACCTGTGCGTAACAAAACAAAAAAGTGGATTTTAGTTCTTTCTGTGCCCTGATATTTTGTATATTAATGAATTATCCAAGATTTGATGGGATTTGATGGTGTGTAGATAGTCAGCTCTCTAATGCTTCCATTGTACCCTTTCATGGGTGCAATACAGGAGCTTGTTTATATTTCATACTTTTTTATACTTTGAGGAAAAAATATGAATTAAACTGTAATATTTGAGGAAAAATTTTACCAGTGACCAACTTGAAAGTAAATTAAAAAAAAAAAAAAGGAAAAAGTCATGACTCCTGCAACTCGTTCTTGCAAATCATGACCAGTCTAAATCCTGGGTTCCATACAATGCGAGTGCTTTTGGAACTAAGAAGCTAGTATCTTGGATTAACCAATGCCTGCTAGTGCTTTCTGATTACTTGGTGCATTTTCATACTATCTCTTGCTTTTAAAAAAAAAAAAAGTAAAGACAAGACTGTTGGACCAGTATTGCAGTTCTGTAGTGTCATTTCTAATTAAACCAAATAATCAGGTTATCAAAATTGGTGTATTTAAAGCCTAACACCATTCCAATAAAGGCACAAAATTTCTTTTTATATTCGTGTCAGACTTGTTAATCTCATGGGAAATTGTGAGCATGGGTTCCTACATATCCACTGTGGTTTTGAGGAGTAAGATTGGTCTGTGAGGTAGAGGTCGTTAATGTGATTTGTGTAACTGAAGTGTGAGCATTTTAGAACTGCAGTTTGTGTGTTCAGCTAGATAGCACTTACCTATACAAGCCTAACAGCTCCTCCACTGTTAGGTTTGTTCATCTGCTTTGTTCTGTAACTTTTTTCCCCACCACTTTCTTTCAGGTGGTGGCATACAGGAGTCAGCACTGCGTTTTCAATCTCTGTGGTTTTTCTGCAAGAAAATACCATGTAGATAAAAATAAAGTGAAAACAATCTCCTTCTCATTCTTTCTAGGAAGAATGCTTTATATAGTGAATGGAATGGAAATTTCTGTTGATATTTGGTGAAAGAAAACTCATCTTTAGACACTTCTGAGCTCACAGATGTAGTTAAGGCTGTTTATGTAGAAGACCACAAGAGGGAGATCTGGTTTCCTCCAAGATGCCTCAGATTTTTTCAGAGAAGCCTATCAATTGCCAGAGTTTCTAGTTGCTTCAGAGCCTGGTAAATGTGACTCCAAAACAAAGATAAATACGGAAAAGTGTTTTTACAGCAAACATTGTAAAAATTTACACGCTGGAATCAAATAGAACACGATGCAAACAAGAAATTGTTAAATAATTGTATTATGAAACTGTTACTAACATCTTCCTATCAGTGATACAGTTTTTTAGAGTTTTTTAAGAAGTCACTATTTGAGTCATATAACTGTTGACTAATTCATGTGGTAGGAAAAACAGGCAAATATGCATAAGATAAAGTTAATTTAAGCTGTGCTCTTCCAACAATATGGATCTGTATCGTGCTCTAGTGACCAGATTTTTTGATACACTGCAGGGGCCTGAAAGTAAGGAAAGGTTGTGGTTTTTTCCTCTCTAGAAAGTAGAGTCTTAAAAATTCACTCAGAGCTCAGATTCCTGACACACAGACAAGTAACAGGAATTGTGAAGAAAAGGAGCAAGTTCCTGTTGCTGTCACAGCTGTAAGTATATCTGGGGTTATGTGCAAAGATGCACAGAATGTGTAGGTGTGGAGATACACTCTCAGCTGAAGCACAGGCTTCTATCAGGTGGCCCTAGATACAGATCATAGCTCTGGTCTGTGGATCTTTTGGATTGGGTGTTCTTTTTCCCCATTTCCTTTTTCTGTCATGTTCAGGCCTCTGCTGCTGTGTATGGGATGAGCTGAGACAGTGGATGAAGGGGCTCCAGCAGAGTTGAGTTGATGTGCAGGGAGCCCAAGGGGTGGGAGTTGGGGGCAGGAGCTGTGAGTGGCCTTGGATGATTTGGGGAGGCTTTGGGAGGTGCTCTGAGTGAGACTTAAAGCAAATCTGGCTTTGTGCAGAGCCTTTACAGGCTGTAAGTATTCAAGATTACTTGGGTGCTGGGGGATCTGCTCTGCAAACAGCTGTCTGGACTAGAGTGGTGGCATCTAAACATTCAGGATCTGGCTGTTCTTGGATATGGTGGGTAAGGAGTCCAATGGGCAACTCTCATGGACTGTGTTAGAGCACTGAGGCTCTTTCAGCAGAGGGAGGAATAGGAAAAGGCTGCAACAGGAGGGGACAGGGCTGCTCCAGGCTGGGGTTTTACAGAAACACGCCCTGCTTAGAGCTGGGGAGCCTCCAGAGCTGGGCTGTGTGTCTGGCACAGTCAGAACTGGATTAGTAAATGGCTGGTACGTCAGGGAATGGAGCCACCTCGTGTGAGCTCTTGGAAGGGAGAGTTGAGCTGCGAGTGTGAAAGCTGTCAGGCTGTGAGCAGCAGCTGCTGCCAAGTGTAAAACAAGATGGGTTTGCATTCCAGATGTACTCAGTGGGGGAAGTGCAGGAACTACTGGAGTTTTCAACATGAATTCCATATGTCCAGGAGTAAGGCTGGGAGGTTTTTCCTAGGTTGAAGGATCCCTGCTGTCAAAACTATAAAAAGAGTGAAGCGGTGCAGGACAGTGTGGTTTTAGGCACTTTCAGCACCAAAGTCTGAATCCTGTGCATGGAACTGGAGGTCTCCTGCTCCAAAGAGAAGTTGTGTTGTCCCTCTGATGGACCTCAGCTCTCAGAAGAGGTGACATGTGCCCCAAGTGTTGCATAACCTGCTCAGGTGAGACGTGTACAATTTTAGCTGCCTGCACATGAATTACACAATCAGGGGTGTAGCAACTTAGTGTTTTGTTACACTTGATTGCTCTAATATTTGTTCATGTTCCTGAGGTTCCAAGGAATTGGCTTTAAACAATTATTAGTCATTTGTGTAGAAGAGAATGGAGGAGAAAGCAGCCATACCTTTACACAGAAGTTAATTTCTTGTGGCTGTAATCTAAAATTATCTTAAGTTTCTCATAAAATGAAGCAAATGGGAGGTTTTTTTGCATTTTTTTTTTTATACTGTAGAGATCATTTCAGAGAAGTTACACAGCCACACCTGATTGCTGGTGTATTAAGGAACTCAAAAAATCTATGAGCAGCTACAGTTAATAACCTGGAGTGCACGGAGAGTCATCAATACTTAAACACACCAGGCATAATACTCTATTATGGCCTTGTATGCTGGGAATAAAGCTCTGGAAATGGTTCACATCGATGTTCTGCACCTTAACACCAGATCTGAATCTGATGTGCTGGTGAGGTGGAGTGGCTGAGCAGCCTGTAGGGATTGTATAAACCACACACTACAATTTGAAGCACAGGCAATTTCAGAAAAACCCTTTACTCTCCTGAAACTTGCTTCTCCCATTGTTCTTCTGTGCTGCATTGGACTTAAAGCATCCAAAATGTTAATTGTACAGGCAAATGTTAAAAAAAAAAGTTAGAATGAAATTACATTTTTCTTCTCCAAAAGCTGATTATTGGGGAAGTTACATGAAGAAGGTAATTATGACTTGCATCTATATACTTTAAATTGAGCTTTGAGTACACAAAATAGGTTTTTTGCCATCTCACATTTCTACATGTCTATGTTGGTGTTTCTTACTCATCACCAAATAATATCCCACAAGGTGACTGCTTATTTTGTAATGGAGGATTTAATGGGACTGATGTCATGAGTAGCTTTGTGGCCTGTTTATGAGGCTGGTTGACAGTCCCTTGGGAGGCAGTCCTGAAGGGCAAAGGAGTTCAGGAAGGCTGGACTTCCTTCAAGAAGGAAATCTTCAAGGTACAGGAGAAGGCCATCCCCATGTGCTGAAAGATGAGATGTCTTAAAGGCCTTTTCCAACTGAAGTGATTCTATAATTCTATAAAGGAGACTTACTTTTGTCCTGGAGCCTGCTGGATGACTTGGAGCAGTGCTGTTTGTGCACAGCAAATTACAAGGAGCACAAAAAGTTGCACACTGGCCTGTCCAAGTTTGGCTCCCTTTTCTGTTCTCCAGGAGTTTGATTGTATTCCAGTAGATGAGGTAGGACTCCAGGTTTAATTGGCTTGGTGTGCTTAAAAGCTTGTATTTTCATGCAGCTGAAGTTGGAATAAATCAAAGGTCACTGCCAAGTTGGTTTAGGTTCATCTATCCATTTTGTGGAAATGTCTGTGACCAAACATTAAGGTATTGTTGGGATGAATGAATTATTGTTGGAAAAGCTGCCCAGAGGTGACTCTGGGCATGTGGAGCTGGTCCTGCTTGTGCTGCCAGCTGGTGGGATAGGGCAGTGCAAACTGCCTAATATCCATGGCTTTTTCTGTGTAGGACAAAAACTTCTGTGGCATTAAAATTAAGAGAAAAAGGTTGTTAACATCACTTAGGTTTTGGTGTGTTGTTTGGTGGTTTGGGGTTTTTTTTGGTTAATTTCCCCTGCAGAAGCAAAGTGCTGGAATAATGAGCTCCAAGTGCCAGTCATCCCTGTTCTGGTTTAAGCCTTAGAGTTTCCTGTTTTAAACAGTGCTGAGATCCCAGTTTCCATGTGGATACTGCAGATGTGCCTTTCCTCTCTTAATATTTTTATCAAAAACCCTCATGAGAAGCGATGCCCTGTGTGTTGGGTGCATTGCTCCACTGGGAATCCCCATACCAGCACACAGATGGCAGTTTCTGCAATTTTGCTTTTGCTACCCCAGCTTTTCTTCCCATATTATATAGATAGTATACATTTCCTGGTAATTGTAGTGCACATTACTCACAGCTGTCAGTGGTGTTACTCCTACTGGAAAACACCTTTCTGCCTCTTTTCTGAAGCCAGACGAGGGAGACCTGTGAGTCATGTTTTGGATGAAGATTCAAGTTTCCTGGATTTTCTGTTTTACCACAGTGGTTTGGAAAGCCACCTCGTCTGCTCTGATTCATGCATGCAGAGTGGCTGTAGTTTTTTTTCCCCAAAGTTGTGGTATTTTCAGTGTAAATGCATTTACTAGTGGAGAGAGGCCCAGAGAATGCAAGAGTAATGAGTTTGTAGGAGCTGAAGGTGTAGTGCTTAATATGGAACGTGTAACACTGATATGGCCGAGACAAGTGTTGTGTTTTGTTTTGTTTTCTTCTTTTCATGAATTAAAGATCAGGAAAGGTGTATCATTCAAAAGACAGACCAGCACAGAAGCCATTTGCACTTCTCCAAAGCCCAGATGTCCTGCTTCATGAGCACCCAGCACAAATCTCTTTTAACATCGTGTTGAAGTTGTTCCAATCCTTTTAGAAAGGAACATTAACTGAAGCAGTGGTTTAAATATATCTCTCCTTCCCAGCTAAATGCCCTGGATATTTAGCTATATGGAAAGTTTCCTCCCTGATCCTGTTGTTGGAGTGACTAATCTAGGAGAAAGCTTACACCTTATGATTCACATCCCAGGCTTGCATCCCCCTGGTTTTGAACTGGGTGGTTAATCCCTTTTCACCAGTGATCTGAGGCACCACCTGTCCCTTCTGCCCTTCCCTGGCTTGTCGGGGTGAGTGGTTTCCTGCTCTGCTTCCCCCCCTTTGGGAACCTCAGCTTGGCACTGCCCATGGGGCTGGATAAACCTGGGCAGATCCCTGGGGACCCAATTCCCCCACAGTGCAGAATCTAAAAACTCAGGAGTGCAAGAGCAGGGACAACCCACGGCGGGGACTCAGTTCTCTGCTGCTGTCACTGCTCTGCTCGAGGTGTGAAGCACATGGACAGCTGGAGCTCGACCTGCTGCTGGTGCTTTGGGCTCCACTCCCACCCCGAGGTGCAAAGCCCTGTGCAGCATTCCTGCTGCTTGCACAGCCACACCCCGCTCCTCCTGTGCCCTCCCAGACAACCCCCACCCTCTGTTGGCTGCACACATTGGATTCTGGCTGTCCACTGTAAAGCACTGCTGGAAATTTGGTGTTTCAGCTGCTGGTAGACTTAGACAGAGGCTTTGTCCAGTCCTCAGTGTGTCTGTGCTGTTTGTTGCTGGGGAGGTTTAGTGCATTTTATTTTTTGATAGGTTCTAAGTGTAGGTAGATTTAAGTCAGATTAAAATACGTTGTCCTTTGGATCTCCTTTCAGACAGAAATTCTATAGAGATGGGCTTAATGCTCTGCAGCAGCAGAGAGGCATCATGTCTTATTGCAGATATTTTTAATGAAATGGTGTCTGAAATTTGGTGATTCAAGGCACTTACAGTCTGACTCTTCAGAAGAGGATATATTCCCTGAGCTGTGCTTGGTGCCCAGGTTAGGAGGAGTTTCTAAATTGGCTTCAAGTGGGAAGGCAAAAATGTGTCCAGGTGTCCAGCTTTGCATCTCTGAGCAGGTGTACCAGAAGTCTCCCCATTCCTCTCTTGTGGCAGAGCTCAAGGCTGAGTGCTGATGCCTACAGTGTGGCAAGTGGTCTGCCAGCACTGATTCTGGCCCAAGATGAAAACCCAGAAACCCTCTAGTCAACATGGTGGTGTTTAGTTTTGGGTTGGTTTTATTTTTTCTCCAAATTCCAGACTCTGGGGTTTAGCCAGACCCCGTTAGTGGTGAAAAATAATAAAGTCATGCCCTGAATAATTATAAATATCTAATATGAAGCACCTGGTAAAACTCCCAAGGAAGCCAGAGAATAAAGAAAATGCAAGAATCTGTTCTAATGCAGATTTGCAGCTGAACCACTGTGGGGATGGGAGGGGGAAATTTGCCTTATTACAGCACGGCTGCACTTGAATGTCTCTTTACTAGTCGTGGCATAGTTGTCTCAGGAGGCTTTGCCTGGTATGAGTGTGCAGTCAGGGTTTCACTTGTAGCCACAGGATGGCACTTTCCCACAAGAAATCCGGCATTGCTGCAGCCTGGAAAACCCTTGAACACAATCTGCCTGGAAAGAAGCATCTAACTGAAAGCATCTGGTGGTAAACCTTGGTGGAAAGGCTGATGCTTTCCAGTCACGTGAAAGTGAGAAAGATTAGAGCCTTGTCTTGCTATTTGGAGCCAGAGAATCAGTGTCTCCCTGCAGATGTGGGTGCTCAGCCACCTGCAGGGTGCTCCAACCAGGAGAAGAGGTGTGAGATTACCTATGGATGCTGAGTGGGACTGAGTCCCTTGGCACAGGGAGCATCTGGGGTGCACTGGGGGGGAATCAGTGAGTGGGGAGATGTCACGTGCAGTGTGTGACATCACTTCAGGAGAAAACTATGAGGAGGTTTTTGTAGTCTCGTTGCAATTCACTTATGAATTAATTCAACCTTTCCTTGTACCTGTTTGTAGGGAGTCCATGGGATATAGCACAGGGATGCTTTGTCCACACTGTTGTCTTGTAAGACCTGATGCACCCACAAGCAGAGATAAAGCCAAGCAGAGCTCTGCTCTCTCATACTCCTGATAGAGATTTGTTGTAACAAGGTGCATGTTGTGCTTTTCATTCACCAGGTGTAGATGATTATAATCCTACCCTGCTATGGTGGTATTGCACAAATGTCTCAGCAGTGCTGTCACTATGGCTCCTAAGGTGTCAGGTGTCACCTGACAGCTGGTTTGTGGAAGAGGAAGGTTTTTATAGAAGTTTGCCATCAAAATGATGTTTTCATTAGGAACTTTTTTTTTTTGGTGCTCAATCAAATTTCGTGCCAGCATCCATCCTCAGTGCAGCCCTGGCCTGGGCTTAGGGCACTCGTGGACCCCATGTTGCTTTTCAGACTGAAGAGCAAGATTGGGGAATCTGCCACTTCTACCTTTGTTGTGTCTCTGACTAAATACCTTTGCATGCCTGAGAAGCGTTTTGTGGCAGCTGTGCAGCTTCCTGGGTTTGCACAGACTTCAGAAAACCTCCTGTGGGATGGGAAGCACCAGTCAGCCCCCCTGCACACTGATCCTGCAGGCAGGGTGGGCTGCTCAGACCTGGGGCAGGTGGGCACCAGGTGCAAATGCAAATGGCTTAGTGTGACNCACCTGGGGCAGGTGGGCACCAGGGGTGGTGCTGAGACTCTCCAAATGCAAATGGCTTAGTGTGACATAACGTGTCCAAACTGCGCCTGCCTAAACCAGATTAGCTAATTTTCCTGGAAAGGATATTTTAAGTGGGATAAGTAGGTATTTCCTTGGCCATTGCTTTAGAAACCTGTTCTCTTGCTGCTGTAGCTGATGCCAAGCCTCATGCTCTTGGTGGGTACAGGGAAGACACAGGGATTTGGTGCTGGTGGCCCCTGCACAGCTAAGCTTGCGTGGCTGCAGTCGCACAGAACTGGGATGAGATGTATACAAAAATACATTAGGACTTGCTCAACAAAAAATGCAGCATGAAGGAGCCACATGCCAAGACAATCTGCACCCCACAGCCCTCTTTGGGGAGCTGAGCCATAACCAGGCTGTTCTGGTGTAATCAGTGCTCAGCCCAAGCAGACACCCTGCAAGTCCTGGGGCTGGCAGCAGCCCTGTGTGCCTCTTGCATTTTACAGACCTCTGAGTATTTGTACAACTCCTCTAATGATTGCCTAATGCTCTTTGATTTCATCAAAGCTGTGACCTGACAACCTTCTGCTCCTCTCTCACCTTCATTAACTCATCTGACCTACAAAATGTCAAACACGGTTTATTCACCAAACTGTGCACGTTGACAGCAAAGTCCAGAACAGCAGAGTGTTCCTTTCCTCAGCTGTAAAGTACCCTGAGGGGGATGATTTTGCTACATTTGTGCAATCACCTCTAACTCATGTTCCTTTCACTCCTACCCCTTGCTTGTCCTGCAGTAGCCTGACAGGTGCTAAAATCTGTCAGATCAGACAAACATAGACCTGTTTTCAAGGTAAAGGTGAGGGAGTGCCTGATGCATCAGGAGCTGAGCCAGAGGGGCTGAGTGCAGGTTATGGAGCAGATAAATGAGAGGTGCATCCCACAGAACAGCCTGTGTTTCCCCAGGTGCTGTTGGGAGTCCTGGTGTCCCCACAGGGGTTTCTCAGGTGGACTCAGTCATATTTCAGCTCCTCGCTTTATGGATGTGGCAAAGGACTGTGAGCCTCTGTTTTGGGAAACTGGTGTGATGGCAGCTCTCTGCTGGCACTAATACTGCTGTTAAATACCTACAGTCTCTTGCTCCCCTTCCTTCTCCCATTATCATCACAGAAAGGGATCCTCATTTATCATCTGTGCCCTACAGAGCTAAATAGATCAAAACTAATGATCAAAGGGGCTACAGGGGACGATGCTCCACGACCTGTGGGGTTGATGTCTCATTTTGTAGTGCTCTTTAACTGCCTTTCTTTCTGTGCTTCTTTTTTTTTTTCTTTTCCAGTGTGTCCATAATTCCCCTAATGAATGAGGCAGGGTTGCTGTGGCAATGGTACCAGAGCTGAGGATGAGAAAGTAGACACTGTGCTGGGGGCTGGGTGGATCTGTGCCATTTGTGGCGAGGTCCAGTCCATGGCCACGGGTCAGGAGTGCTGTCTGGATACAGCCTCCTCCCTCATGCCTGCCCCCCACATCCTCTCCCGGCTTCAAAACCTACTGGACAGCAGGGCTAGTTAAATACTTTCTCCAGGCAGTGACTTGTCAGAGCTCACTTGCTGTGACACACTCCGACCCTACTGAGAAATGAAGCAGGGGCTCTTCCAGCCTCTGAAAGACAGAAAAAACAAATGATGTACTGTTTTCTAATGCACTGAAAGTTTAAACATGTTTTAAGTAGGTGTGTTAGAGGGACAGATAAAATATACCTAGAGCTTGTGTGGATAGAAGGATTGGTACACAGGGAAGTGGGATTTGAATTGACAGCCCTGCAGCTGGATTTTCCACAGTTTTCCCAGCAGCAGCACCTCTGTGCAGCCTGGATCCCTGGCTTTCACCTGGAAGGTTAATTATCCTTTAAATGAGAAATCTGTCTGGTCCCAGCAGTCGAAGCAAGGTTAAGAAGTTGGACAGAGGGATTGCACAGGGCAGAATCTTGCAGATCATTGCAGCCAGGCATCCAGGGCTGGACTGGGAAGAAGGAGCAGCTTTACTCACCCACCCAAGCATCTCCTCTACCAACTTTCATGACCAAATACATGCTTTCTGCTGGGTACACAGGCTGTTGGTCCTTAGGAATGGAATTGTTGTTAAATATATAGCTGTGTAGCAATTTATTAATTTTCAAAAGTTCTTGGTCTTTACAAACTCAAACAAGTTGAAGTAGCTTCAATAAAAACTGAGGGGGTATTCACTGGAAAAAAAAGACCTCTGTTAAAAGTTTCATTCAAAACATACTGGAAATCTGAAATTTTTTTGGCAGAAAACACTTGTGCCTGTCTGATCCTATCTGCAGTATTTTTTTCTCTGGGAGGCAGTGCTGGCAGCTGCCTCAGCCCTGATCCAGGAGGAGGAGGTGCTGCTGCTGCAGGACTGTGGGACGTGAATGCCCAGGGTCTCCCCATACCTGTGACACCTGCCAACCTGCTGCCGTGCTAATAGTGCTTGGGCTGTTCTGTGTGTATGCTTGTGCAGCCCGTTTTGGAGGAGACCACAAAGCCTTCAGGGTATGATGTGCTGCAGCAGCAGAACTTGCTCATCCCTTCCTTGGCTCACCTGAGTTGAAAGCACCACCTTCTCTTAAAACAACCCTGTAGACAGGTGGGTGTAATTCAGCTCACAGCTTCTACTGCTGTAATTCACAAAGATCAATTTACAGAGAAGCCTGCAGCTAACTGGTGTCAGGTGGTGGCTCTGGCTTCCTGAGGGGGTGGGTGACAAATACAAGTGGCCTGAAACAAATCAAAGGATAATGCTGTGCCACAGAACAGTGCCGGATGCCTTCTGTCTGCAGGTATCTAATACAGCTAATAAGCAGCTAATGTTACTGCCTGATTTGGCAGGAATTATTACCTGCTGAATGGCTTAATAGATTTCTAGTCCCTGTGTGTATAATTTTCACTAGTCCCCAAAGGAAAGCTATATAATGTTTGACATAGTTTTTTGTAGAATTGGGATGCACCACAGGAGCATAACTTTGAACTTCATAAACTGCACTGGATTACCTCCCATTATACCCCTTGTGGGGCTGTAATTACTGGGAGCTCTACTGCGGCAGTGACTGCTACTTGGGATGTGATTTTCCAAAGCAGGACCTTAACCTGGCTGGTCACCCTTTGTCACTGCAGTGTTCACCTTGATTAGCTGTAATGCACAAACATTGGTAAATCAGCCCACATAACTCTTGGACAGCTTAGAAACATGTTTAGTGGTCTCATTCAGAGGTTTTTTTTGTGAGGGCTGTGCTTTTAAATAAAGCAAGATCTCAAAAAATGGTCTTGAGGAGATGTGCACCCTTTTCCATAGCTTTTAAAAATAGGATATTTCANCAGGGTTGCTGTGGCAATGGTACCAGAGCTGAGGATGAGAAAGTAGACACTGTGCTGGGGGCAGGGTGGATCTGTGCCATTTGTGGCGAGGTCCAGTCCGTGGCCACGGGTCAGAAGTGCTGTCTGGATACAGCCTCTTCCCTCATGCCTGCCCCCACATCCTCTCCCGGCTTAAAAACCTACTGGACAGCAGAGCTAGTTAAATACTTTCTCCAGGCAGTGACTTGTCAGAGCTCACTTGCTGTGACACACTCCGACCCTACTGAGCAATGAAGCAGGGGCTCTCCCAGCCTCTGAAAGACAGAAAAAACAAATGATGTACTGTTTTCTAATGCACNTTTACAAACTCAAGTTGAAGTAGCTTCAATAAAAACTGAGGGGGTATTCACTGGAAAAAAAGACCTCTGTTAAAAGTTTCATTCAAAATGTACTGGAAATCTGAAATTTTTTTGGCAGAAAACACTGGTGCCTGTCTGATCCTATCTGCAGTATTTTTTCCTCTGGTAGGCAGTGCTGGCAGCTGCCTCAGCCCTGATCCAGGAGGAGGAGGTGCTGCTGCTGCAGGACTGTGGGACGTGAATGCCCAGGGTCTCCCCATACCTGTGACACCTGCCAACCTGCTGCCGTGCTAATAGTGCTTGGGCTGTTCTGTGTGTATGCTTGTGCAGCCCGTTTTGGAGGAGACCACAAAGCCTTCAGGGTATGATGTGCTGCAGCAGCAGAACTTGCTCATCCCTTCCTTGGCTCACCTGAGTTGAAAGCACCACCTTCTCTTAAAACAACCCTGTAGACAGGTGGGTGTAATTCAGCTCACAGCTTCTACTGCTGTAATTCACAAAGATCAATTTACAGAGAAGCCTGCAGCTAACTGGTGTCAGGTGGTGGCTCTGGCTTCCTGAGGGGGTGGGTGACAAATACAAGTGGCCTGAAACAAATCAAAGGATAATGCTGTGCCACAGAACAGTGCCGGATGCCTTCTGTCTGCAGGTATCTAATACAGCTAATAAGCAGCTAATGTTACTGCCTGATTTGGCAGGAATTATTACCTGCTGAATGGCTTAATAGATTTCTAGTCCCTGTGTGTATAATTTTCACTAGTCCCCAAAGGAAAGCTATATAATGTTTGACATAGTTGTTTGTAGAATTGGGATGTACCACAGGAGCACTTTGAACTTCATAAACTGCACTAGATTACCTCCCATTATACCCCTTGTGGGGCTGTAATTACTGGGGGCTCTACTGGGACAGTGACTGCTACTTGGGATGTGATTTTCCAAAGCAGGACCTTAACCTGGCTGGTCACCCTTTGTCACTGCAGTGTTCACCTTGATTAGCTGTAATGCACAAACATTGGTAAATCAGCCCACATAACTCTTGGACAGCTTAGAAACATGTTTAGTGGTCTCATTCAGAGGTTTTTTTTGTGAGGGCTGTGCTTTTAAATAAAGCAAGATCTCAAAAAATGGTCTTGAGGAGATGTGCACCCTTTTCCATAGCTTTTAAAAATAGGATATTTCAATTAGCAACATGGTCACAGGTTTAATCATTTAGACAGCCTACCTTACAGGAAAATAATTTACTATTTCAGATTCTAGTTCAAGAGGAAGAAATAAATTCTAGTAAAGCTTAGAAATAATAAATTAGATTGTGACAAGATGCCCTATACCTATGTCCCTATATTAGAGGGGAAATGGTGTGATGTGAAATGAAGAGAAGGACCCAGGCACTGAACACAGAGGGGTCCTGCTCATATTCATTAATCAAGATGATTGCAGCAGCCAGATATTTGATTAAAAGGATGCATAAAAATAGCCATTGAGTAAAATAAGCCTGCATGGGTCTTTGGCTGCTGAGTCTGAGAATGCCATAACCCTGGAAGAGCAATGTGCAAGGCGAGTGAAGACTTTCTGAAGTGCCCACCTGAGGAACCTGTGAAAATTAACAGCACAGCAGAAACGCTCTGTAAAGGTCAGCCAGGACTGTATGTGGAGCCTGGCAGCTGAAAGCAGTCATTTTAAGCACAGGGCTGCCTCGTGCAATTGTTTTTCAGCAAAGGGATTTTAATGACAGTAACACTTTTCACATCTGATGGTGCTTTCTGAGGAGCTGGAGGAACTCCCCACCTAACAAAGCTTTGCCACTCGCTCCCTCTCTAGGTCAGTGCATTGCCACTATTCAGCAAAGAGACTTCAAGGGAGGACCAAGGGTTTGGGTCGTGAGGCTGATGATGCCACACAAGTCCTACGTCTCACACCCAACTGCCCCGGCCAGGCTGTGATCCCCGTGATCCCAGGCTGATCCCAAAACTGTACCTGTACAAAATGGATGCTGTCTGTGACCTGGCAATCTTGCCAGTGNGGAATTTTTGTTAAATATATATCTGTGTAGCAATTTATTAATTTTCAAAGAGTTCTTGGTCTTTACAAACTCAAGTTGAAGTAGCTTCAATAAAAACTGAGGGGGTATTCACTGGAAAAAAAGACCTCTGTTAAAAGTTTCATTCAAAATGTACTGGAAATCTGAAATTTTTTTGGCAGAAAACACTGGTGCCTGTCTGATCCTATCTGCAGTATTTTTTCCTCTGGTAGGCAGTGCTGGCAGCTGCCTCAGCCCTGATCCAGGAGGAGGAGGTGCTGCTGCTGCAGGACTGTGGGATGTGAATGCCCAGGGTCTCCCCATACGTGTGACACCTGCCAACCTGCTGCCGTGGCCAAAGCCAGAAAGTAATGAATGTCACCTTGCTGCTTTGCTCTCTTTTCCATGAGGAAAAATTTTTATTTTTCTGTATTTGGAATGCTTTAGTGGAATTAGTGAAAATGCAATATTTATTTTCCTCCATTGTACAAACTTTTTAAAAAAATACATAATGTTTGAAATTGGGGAATTTCCTTCTTTCAGCTTGTCCAGGTGGTATCTTCCACATGGCTTTCAAAAGGCAATGTCTGTGCAAACTTCAAAGGATTTTGAGGATGCTGGCTGAGCTTCACATATTTTGTTTTGAGTGTGTTTGAGCAGTGGAGGAGAGGAGGGGGACTGGGAATTCCCAGAGACCGTCCTGAGACAGGACAAATGTCCAGACATAATGAGAAAGGTAAGTAATGGTACGGAGGCTCCTCTCACTGGAATGGTAGATCAAGAAAGGCACTTTTCCAGTACCTGATAAACCATCAAAAGCTGCTGAGGAAACAGAAGGTGGGGGAAGTAAGGCTCAGAGAATCCTTGCTTCAAACTGCATACCTTGAGCTTTTGGACTGGAAGTGTCAGTATTCCAGCAGGGAAAAGGTGCTCGACTTCACATGGGGAAAAAAAAAGGAGTAGGAGAATATAAAATAAGAGGCAACTACAAAGATATAAAAACTGAATGCAGTTTTTCTAGAGTACTTTTGTTTGCCTTAACAGCTTTGTCTCGCCACTGACACAGTGTGCTGGCTTAAGAGAGAGCATGTAAAAGATGCACATTAACTAGGTAAACACATCTGTTTTTTCAATATTGTGTTTATATTGATGTGCATAGGCAATATTGAAAGGATATTTTACTCATTCACGGCTGGATCACATACTGTGAAGCTATCATGTATATTAGGCTTTAGATAGAAATGTCTCTGATAACTCTAAATCTGTCCTTTAAAATTAAAAAAATTAA
The DNA here is from genome assembly GCA_013390005.1 of Calyptomena viridis. Classification (NCBI taxonomy): domain Eukaryota; kingdom Metazoa; phylum Chordata; class Aves; order Passeriformes; family Eurylaimidae; genus Calyptomena; species Calyptomena viridis. The sequence continues at coordinate 67,848 of WEIV01022256.1, forward strand.
GATGTGATGGAAAAGAGAATTTAACAGCCTGGTCTTTATATGATGAACACAAGTCTTCAGTGACTTGCTGTGTAATGTTTTTTTATATAGTGTCCCTCTGCTGTGATATTTTAGCTAATACATAGAAATAATGTTATAATTAAAATCCTGTGTGGTTTCTGAGTAAGTCAGGTAGTAGAGGAGTGGGTCACTTATGGCATTAAGGTGCGTGAGCTCTCTATACAGGAGTGGAAGTGCTACCCCTGCAGCGTGGGGCCTTTGGCCCCAGGGGTTACTGCCTGCATGCTCCAAATGGAGTTTTAGATAAGCATGTCCACAGTAAAAGGGTGAAGGCAATCAGGAGAAAAAGAGAGAATGGACTGCCTGTTTTTCTTAGTAGCAGTAATATAATAACAGTAAATAGAAATTTAAATTAGATTGCTCTCCAAGATTACTACTCAATAATTGCTTAAGAAGCCACATAACTTACCAAAATCTAATTTTTATGTTTGATGCCTATAAGATGCCTATTGATGCATCTTCACTCTTATACCTTGCAGGGTCATAGACTATTTTATCTGTTAAGTCTGGTGTTGGATACAAATGCTAATAGTGCTTGGGCTGTTCTGTGTGTATGTTTGTGCAGCCTGTTTTGGAGGAGACCACAAAGCCTTCAGGGTATGATGTGCTGCAGCAGCAGAACTTGCTCATCCCTTCCTTGGCTCACCTGAGTTGAAAGCACCACCTTCTCTTAAAACAACCCTGTAGACAGGTGGGTGTAATTCAGCTCACAGCTTCTACTGCTGTAATTCACAAAGATCAATTTACAGAGAAGCCTGCAGCTCACTGGTGTCAGGTGGTGGCTCTGGCTTCCTGAGGGGGTGGGTGACAAATACAAGTGGCCTGAAACAAATCAAAGGATAATGCTGTGCCACAGAACAGTGCCGGATGCCTTCTGTCTGCAGGTATCTAATACAGCTAATAAGCAGCTAATGTTACTGCCTGATTTGGCAGGAATTATTACCTGCTGAATGGCTTAATAGATTTCTAGTCCCTGTGTGTATAATTTTCACTAGTCCCCAAAGGAAAGCTATATAATGTTTGACATAGTTTTTTGTAGAATTGGGATGCACCACAGGAGCATAACTTTGAACTTCATAAACTGCACTGGATTACCTCCCATTATACCCCTTGTGGGGCTGTAATTACTGGGAGCTCTACTGCGGCAGTGACTGCTACTTGGGATGTGATTTTCCAAAGCAGGACCTTAACCTGGCTGGTCACCCTTTGTCACTGCAGTGTTCACCTTGATTAGCTGTAATGCACAAACATTGGTAAATCAGCCCAAATAACTCTTGGACAGCTTAGAAACATGTTTAGTGGTCTCATTCAGAGGTTTTTTTTGTGAGGGCTGTGCTTTTAAATAAAGCAAGATCTCAAAAAATGGTCTTGAGGAGATGTGCACCCTTTTCCATAGCTTTTAAAAATAGGATATTTCAATTAGCAACATGGTCGCAGGTTTAATCATTTAGACAGCCTACCTTACAGGAAAATAATTTACTATTTCAGATTCTAGTTCAAGAGGAAGAAATAAATTCTAGTAAAGCTTAGAAATAATAAATTAGATTGTGACAAGATGCCCTATACCTATGTCCCTATATTAGAGGGGAAATGGTGTGATGTGAAATGAAGAGAAGGACCCAGGCACTGAACACAGAGGGGTCCTGCTCATATTCATTAATCAAGATGATTGCAGCAGCCAGATATTTGATTAAAAGGATGCATAAAAATAGCCATTGAGTAAAATAAGCCTGCATGGGTCTTTGGCTGCTGAGTCTGAGAATGCCATAACCCTGGAAGAGCAATGTGCAAGGCGAGTGAAGACTTTCTGAAGTGCCCACCTGAGGAACCTGTGAAAATTAACAGCACAGCAGAAACGCTCTGTAAAGGTCAGCCAGGACTGTATGTGGAGCCTGGCAGCTGAAAGCAGTCATTTTAAGCACAGGGCTGCCTCGTGCAATTGTTTTTCAGCAAAGGGATTTTAATGACAGTAACACTTTTCACATCTGATGGTGCTTTCTGAGGAGCTGGAGGAACTCCCCACCTAACAAAGCTTTGCCACTCGCTCCCTCTCTAGGTCAGTGCATTGCCACTATTCAGCAAAGAGACTTCAAGGGAGGACCAAGGGTTTGGGTCGTGAGGCTGATGATGCCACACAAGTCCTACGTCTCACACCCAACTGCCCCGGCCAGGCTGTGATCCCCGTGATCCCAGGCTGATCCCAAAACTGTACCTGTACAAAATGGATGCTGCCTGTGTGTGACCTGGCAATCTTGCCAGTGAAATGTTTCCTTTAAAAATATACCAGAAGTATATTATTACCTGAAAAATACTGCCTTGAAAAAGCAAGCAAGCAAAAACTTTGGTGCTTTCAGGGCAGAAATGAGGAAAATTGAAGAGCTGTAAAGGGTATTTTAAGGCTCTGTTTTCATTACCACTGCCATTATCATTGCTAGAGCTAGCTTAAAAAAACCTGCCTGTGTCCAAGGGTTTTTGCAAGTAGAAAATGTCTTGAAAATCCAAACAGAAACTTAATGGTGAGAAGCTTGTTTTCTTTTCTTGCTGTGGACAAAAACTAGAAAGACCTAAAAAGATGTGGTTTCTGTTAAGGGTTTTTCATGCTGAAGCTTCACCCAAAAATGTGGAAAAGGGCAAACAGGAATGTTTCTGTTTTATTTTGAGGTAAGTGGGAAACTGTTGGAGCAGTGTTGCCTTGGGGAAGTGGGAGGTTATCTCTGGGCAGCCAAGAGAGGTGTCTGGTCCAGGAATGTGGCCGTGCCTGGGTACCAGTGTCCACAGGGAGATGTCTCATGCTGATCCAAAATGAGTTCAGGATTCTCCCATCCTGTCTCTTGAAAGCTGTATGACTTCAACAGCACTGATCTGGCTGTCAGGGAGGTTTTCCTGCTCTTCCAGCTGGCTGTTTTACATTCCCTCCATATTGAGACCTGCTTGTATTCCTTTGGATGTTCCTATTTTGCAAAATCCTCGAGTGTATTGCTGTCATGTCTCCTTCCTGCTCCTCAACAATCCTTGCCTTCCTTCTATCCAATCCTGCCAGTGTATCCATCCAGTGTTAGCACTGCTTGCCTCTATTCCTCGTCAGGCAGCAAAGCCTGTGGCAATTCCAAGGAACAGCCCTGAGGCATGCCCGTGTTTCTGTGACATCTACCAATTTCTGCTTACAGTCACCTAATTTATTGTCTGTTCTTGTACTACTGTGTTGTTGGTTTCCAAGCTTCACTTTCTTTCTGAATAAAAATACCACATTTTGGATTGTATTTCCTATATATACAAGGTGGCCTTTTTTCTTCTCTCATTTAACTAATGCCTGTCTAATTTCATTATCCTCTCTGGACTTCTCAGGCTCTGAATTAGTCTCTTGTACAAATGTCAGGGATCTGTCACTAACTCCTCATGACATGTGGTGAGGGAATGTATTAAAAAATGCTAGTCCTAAGCAGTCCCTCTGGTGCCCCACTGACACATTAGCCATGAAGCTGGTGTGCAATGTGCTGCCCCTCAGCTCTGTCCTCGCTTCAGGTGAAGTTCCTGTTGAATATTACTGCTGGAAGATTGATGCCTGGTTTCATTTGCATCTTGTGTTTTAACTCCAGACAGCAACTCAAGCCCATGCAGCTACTCACTCAACCCCCACTGGTGGATGAGGGAGGGAGTCAGAAGAGTGGAGTTGAGAAGACTTGTGGGTTGAGATAAAGGCAGTTCATTAGGTGAAACCAAAGCTGTGCACTCAGGAAAATTGTACCAAAGAATTCTTTCATCACTTCCCATGAGCAGGCAGGTGTTCAGCCATCTCTAGGAAAGTTGGGATCCATCACATGTAAAGGTAATTTGAGAAGACAAATGCCATCACTCCAAAAGCCCTCCCCTTCCTCCTTCTTCCTGAGAGTCTCTGTGCTGAGCATGACTCCATATGGGGTGGGATATCCCTGTGGTCAGTTGGGGTCAGCTGTCCCAGCTGTGTTCCCTCCCAACTCCTTGTGCACCTCTAGCCTTCTTGCTGGTGGGGTGGGATGAGGAACACAAAAAGCTTTGGCACTCTATATGCACTACTTAGTGTTAAGGAAGGCATTCCTGAGTTATCAACACTTGTTCCATAAAAAATCCAAAGCACTGTGAAAAATCCAGCTACTGTGAAGAAACTTGGCTCTATCCTGGCCAAAACTGGGACACATCTTTAACCTGTAGATCACTATTCATTGATTTTATCTGACAATTCCTAGAGATGCTTTTGTTTCTCCCAGGCAAAAACAATGGGAGATCCTGAAGCCTCATTAATTCCCTTGGAGGAAAATGCCAAATCTGTCCTGCTTGAGTAACAGGATGTGAAGGGGAGATGATAGCATTAGGATGAGGTTGAGAAATGAGGTACCTGAGACTCATGGGGGATTGACTGCCCTTCTCCCTATCTATTAATTGACTGCATTTCACATGCAGTTGAGTTAGAGGATGAACCTTGAGTCTAAATAATAATTAAAAAAAATAATAATTCAGCAAAGAATACAAATCATGGGGATGTGACTAAAATGTAAAGCCTTTTTGCTAGATGAACTGCAGAGCCTCAATGTATCCTGGAGAATTTCATAAATCTAATGAAGCTTTCATACCTTTGGGGACAGGGCTTAAGCTGCTGGGCTTCCTATCCATCTTGGGATCAATAGTGCAGTTAAGTAAAAATCACCTGCAAATAAAGAACACGGAGTGGGGACTGCAGCTCATCTCTCATAGAGGAAGCAGAATAATAATGAAAAAGCCCAAGACAGTGAATTTCAAACTCACAGCTTCATCTGTGATGGTGCTTTTTCTGGGATGACCCAACAGTAAATCAGACAAAGATGAGTTTGAAGACATCTATGAGATACATCTCCTTCCTTCCCCCCTACCCTCACCTGCCACTCGCTGCAGCCTGTGGATCCTGCAGTCCTCCTCAGAACTGAGCCTTGGAAACTGCCTCCTGACATTACTTAAATAAAGAGCAATCCTTGCTTTTTCATTTTGGGGAAACGTGGAGCTAGAGTTTTCTGCCCCTGTGACTTTCCTTGCCTACCTTGTGAATACCTGCTCTGGGAAGCACAGGGCTTAACTAAGGTTTAGGACAGGACTTGGCTCATGTTTACCCAGTCCCAGCTGTGCTTGGAAAAAGGCACTTAGGTTGCCAAGGTGGACATGTCTAGATCCTGGCTTCTAAGTCCAGCTGCTGTTCTTTGGGGCCACAAACCCTATCCACTCACCTGCTTGGGCAGAGCTGGCAGCCACAGCCCATCCCTGGAGGAGGAGGCCATGAAGGTGTTGGAACATGGACACCATCTGAGATGGGATAAAGCAGCAGGACTGCTGGTAGGTGCTCAGGGACAAGTTTCCTTCTTCTCACTTGACTTTGGGGACTATGGCTTCAAGGCGCTGGGTAAAGAGCAAGATCTCAACCAAGTCACCAAACCTGGCAGAGCTGATGGGAAAGTGAGACACGTGAATTTGTGTTCATTGTTACCTGTGTAGGTGCCAGGTGTGGCATCTAGGGGTGAAATATCTGCAGGCACACACAAGAACTCTGAGGTGCAGAAACATTCAGCTCTCACTGAATTAGGACTCGTCCTTCCATTCCACCCCCAAACCAAAAATAACTCAGGTGAATTACCTAATGGTTGAGGTGCCTTACAGCACGAATTATTTTGTTTCCTGTGACTGTGGAATTCCTGGAATTCTTTCTTTCACATTGTGCAATGTGTAAGGCACTGGCAGTGGGTCACTGCCAACATAATGGAGTGGGAAGAGTCCTGTTTTAGGAGAGCAAATTAAAATTTTCCTTTTACCTTTGCAGGGGCAGGAGAGTTATAAATTCACTTATCTTTAAGAGGACATTGCATGGCAATGCTTTGCCTTCTGCTGAAAAGGAAAAATTATGTTTTAGAGGGTGAAAAGTAAGGGAGGTGACTGTAGTGGTTAAAAACATAATTTATCCCTGGGCTCCAAAGTTGACATAAACCTGTGTGATGCCCAGAAGTGAAACCAGAAGACACTGGTAAGGGAGAATTGAGCAGAAAAAGGGACAGCAAAGGAGAGGACAGGTCCTAGGGATGGACAGCCTCAGGGGGCAGGCAACCATGGCGAGGACATCATCGAGGATGCATGACCTCACTCTGGGCATCTTGTGGTTCTTCTCCAAGCTGGCAGCTCTGATGAAAGGGGATGTTAAATTTCAACCTTTCTGTCATCAAGGAAGAGGGAGTGAGATCTGATTGTCTGCCTACTCACGTGGGCTTTTGAGGAAGAAACAATGTGCTGCAGGAAGGATGGCCCTGTGTGTCCCAGATAGAGGCATGAGTTAACTGGGCTGGAGAGGGCACAGACATCTTGAAAGAGAGATGGAGGTGTGAAAGAGGGCCCTGCTCAGAGGCCTTTTAGGTCTCACTCTTCCCTCTGCAACCTTTATACCTCAGAGGGAATAAATATCCTCATGATTTCATTGCAAGTAATAAACTTGTGTTGCTTTAGTCATCTCTTGGGTTCTGAACCTGTAGCAAAAGAGTGGATGGGTAAAAAATGGACCATTTTGTGCTAACACTGGGTTTGTTTCTGTTTGCTAACTGCAAAACCTGTCCTTTATGAATTATCTCTTTCTGGAACTGGAGTGAAGGGTGAGAAGTTAAATCTATCATTGATACAGGCTCAAACTTCATGGGCCATCAGTGTCCCCTGGTGTGTAAGGCTGCATGTCTGAGGTTGTCAGCAAAGTGGCTGTTCACAGGAGGAAATGGGGCTTAGTCATCACTCCTTCTGCCAGGCTGGATCTGTCTGCAGGCAGGAATTTATCTTGAGACACACAGATTTAAAGATAAATTTTCCCCCCCCTTTTTTTTTCTTTTGCTTTGATTCTCAGTTTGGCACTAAACCTCAAGCATTTACAGCTTGTCACAACATACAGTGAGAGCTTGTAGGAGACTAATGACCAAAAAGCACAAGATCTGCCTGTAACTGCTTAATAACAGAGTGTTTTAAAGTGCTTTTCTGACACTTCCATTTTTTATTTATTGAATGTGGAGTACATGCAAATAGAGTGTCTGTGGGATTGCATGCTGAGCCCCGGGACATTCACTGATCCCAGATATAAATCTGGAATAAGGCAACACATCCCCACTGTGATGTCATTACTGCTGTAATAAACATGATAAGTTTCCTCTTTTCATTCTTTTCCTAATGCAAGATACTGCAGATTTCTTCTGCCTGGTTCAGCACAGGCACTCTCTGAAGACATCGAGGCTCCCAAGCTGGCAGGTCAACCCTGAGCTGCTTGTTTCCCCTCAAAATTGGTGGGAATTAGAGCTCAAGTCCTCAAAGGTGTGTAGTCACCTAACCTGTGTTAATAGCATGTGGTGACAGCAAAAATTAATTGGTAAATTGACACCAAAATCTTGCCAGTAAAAGAAATTTAAAAAACCTCAGAACTGAGGAAAGCAGAAGGTGAATTCTGATCATGTGAAAAATAGGATGTTTATATAGTTAAGTCAGGAGAATAATGTAAAACAACAGGACTAAGAGAAATGGCAACTGCCTGGAAATACAAAATAAATGATGTGAAATAAAATTAGAGGACAGAATGAGAACAATGTGTAAGGCATGATGAAGTCCCGACTAGCAAAATTAAAGAGACAGTAACATGTAGGCTGCTGTAGACATGACAGAGTGATGGGGAAAGATTTAACGTGAGGGTTTCTTAGGCTGCAGTAATAATGAAGAAAGTTGCTGTAGCTGATAGAATGAGATAGAAAAACTATATTATGAAGAATTATATGTAAAGTAGTACATTATGCCCTATGCCAACTATGAAACAGATTCAAACTTCACACTTGACCACCTCAAGAATTTGGAAAAGTTGCCTCTGAACTCTCTTCTCTACAGACATATGAAATACCATCCAGAAAATCCCAAGCAGTGACTGTAGCATTTGATACCAGTGCCTGTGGCATGGGATGACCCAGGTGCAGGTACAAGCAATGGGCAGGGTACAGCATTTTAATAATTTCTGCTCTGCCTCCAGGTTTTTCTCTAAGCAGTTTCATTGGTCTTTCCCACTTATTTGAAAAGGCTACATGGAAAACAGTGCATGAAGAGAAATCTTTGCTCAAGGAAGACCTGAAGTGGCACCACATGTCTTGGTTAAGCCTCCTTTTCTTTAATATCTTCCTCTTTCCCAGCTCTGTGCTGACTGAGTGCAGTGCTGGCGATTAGGGACAGCTACTGAAGGCTTTTGGCTTCTAGTTACTCAGACATATCCTCTTACAGATATCTCCCACCATGGAGTGAATTGGTCCATGCTGCAAAGAAGCTGCATGTGTATTGTAGCAGCTGGAAATAGTTGACAGGACATATATCCCATTTATTTGTACTGAGCAAATGAGCATCAGAAAAGTTAACAGCAAAATTTATTTGGAGTTTAAATAAGTAGGAAAAGCCCCACAATTCAACAGGCCAATTTTATTAAATAGTGAAAATTATTCCAGCTAATAAAACACTTCAAGAGATAGGATATGTTCAGAAATAACGTATCCAAAAAATTAATAGCAAAAAACTATATATCATGTTGTAGTTCTTGCTGTTTTCCTTCAGAAAGGAACAAACTGCCAACAACATTTCAGAGGAAAGGAGGGTTGTGTCTTTGAAGGGATTACTGCTCATGTCTTCATAGGGTGGCTTGGATCATCAGAGACTGCCTCAGCTTAGAACAAAGCACTCAGAAATGTCACTTGGCAGCCAGGCCCATTGCTGAAATCCTGAAAGAAATAACTTGCAGGAAGCAAGCAGACTGAGTCTTAATTGGCCCAGCTGAAAGCTCTTGCTGGGAATTGTGACAGGCGAAGTCGGCACTTGGATCTGTAATTTGTAACCCAACATGACGGTGGAATGACATTAAGATACAAATGTCTATTTTTGGCAGTTGTGCTTCCATCTTACAGTCCAGAGGGGGAGATGCCTGCACAGCAGCTGCTTAAACGTGGGTCTCTGGTGCCATTTGAGATGCCCATGGGGCAGCCAGCTATGCCTCCAGCTGGGTGGGTGTCCCTGGGTCCTGTGTCACATCTGCCTTGGGGAGTTGTCAGATGCCCTTGAATCACCCCTCAGGTGACACTAGTCCTTCAGGTAACTGAAGGGAGCCCTTGGCATCATTACTGCACAGAGTAGCCTTCTAAGATGACAAGTTTCCAGTGCATCATACACTTGAACCTGTTTACACTGAAACAAGAGCGGAGCTGCTGACAGAACGGAAGGCGGCAGGTCCAAGTCTCTGTGTGCCACCTCCCCAGGACTCTCCCTGTCTGACATCACTCTGGCTGTCCCCAGCAAGGGGTGTTGAGCCTTTGTGCTTGTCCCCTCTCTATCACCAAGCCATCCTGCTGTCAGCCAGGGAAGCATTAAATCTGCCTCTCACCTTGATGGAGGAAACAAAGGAGAAGCAATGTTTGCAAAAGAAAAGGCACACAAGGTTCCTGTCTTGCTTGCCATAAGCTGTGCTTTATTAAAGGCCCACATTGTGTTTATCCAGAGCTCTTTGCTGGAGCTGCAACAGGGATAGAAATGGGAACGAGGGCACAAGAAACCCTTCCCTGAGGCAGCCCCGGGGCTGTGTGTCATCTCCTCAGTCAGGATGTTGACTCTGACAGGATGTTGAATTTCTCTAGTGCTTTCCATGAAAGTCTTGAAAAACCTTTATTTGAGAATCAGAAACAGGCCTGCAGGGGTAAGAAAAGCAGTTTCCAACAGTGTGTGACAGACACAAAGAGGAGCAGGGAAGGCAGTGAGGAGAAATACAGGGGCAACTCATCGTTGTTGCTGCCTAATCAATGGGCCACCTTCAGCAGTTTTCAATGACTAAAAACATTTCTTCATGCAATTTCTGAATATTCAGAGGAAACCCCTTAAGTAGGAAGAAACTGATGTCTGTGTAACTGCTACCCTGGAGCCTCTCCTTTGTTGTGCTCTGGTCCTTGTGAGTGGGCCTGGGAATTGTAAGTGAGGAGAGAAGGGGAAGATATTTTCCCTTTTCAAGAGTAGTTACCTGCCTTTTGCTCTAAGTTGGGCAAAGTGTCCTGGGGCACTGGGGCTTGTGGTTGGAGGCACTCTTTGGAGCCAGGAGCCTCCGGGTGGTCATTCAGAGCTCCTCATTTGGTTTCAGCTTGGAAGTGCTCATCTGCCTAGAAACCTACAGGATGCTCAAGCACAAATGTGTATTTAATGATTAAACACAAGTCAGACAATCCCAAGACAAGTCAGCCCATCCAAAATGTTTCATCTGAGTCAGTGACTGGGGTTCAAGGACAGCAAAATGGGACCACAAATGAAGAAATTTGCCATGCCCAAGCTGAGCTGGGCCTATGGTTTGTGTGCATGATCTGAACCCACTGGTAATACCAGATAGCTGGACTTTGCTCATTCTTCCATCTTCCAGACAAAACTAAATCAATATGCTCCTGTTTGACTCAGTCTAAAAACATGGACATGGCCAGATCCTGCAGCCAAGTTGCTCCTTTTAAACTTTCCAAGCCAGGAAACTTGTTTTTGTGTTTGAACCTCTATTTAAAATTCAATGTTTTCTGCTTACTTCTATTTCTGTAAATTCCAGTGTGCTGTGTGAAAGGCATCAGTTTACTAATCTGTAACTGAGGTCTGCAGAGTGAATTAAATGTGCTGAGTACTGGCTGGTGTTCTTGCAGAAAGAAAAAGCAGAAAAACATAGAGAGGATAAAGAATGATCAGACTTGGTACTTCAAACAATTAACATTTTGAGGCCTTTTAAAATGGAAGAGAACATCTGCTAATAAAAGAAGAAAATGAGAAAACCAAAATCCCTAAAACCAATTATGTGAATCAGCAGCAAAGGCTCAAATCTGTCGTATGTTACTTTGAATTTTCTAGTAACTTTGAAAATCCTGAGTGTAGAGTCACAAATGGATCTATTTGCATCTAAAGCAATTTCCAGAATGTGAAAGGTGAACAGCATGCACAAAAGCAGAAAAATAAGTGGAAGCTAGACAGGACAAAGCACATAGCTTTTGGAGAGGCAGTGCTCTGGCTACATTCAAAAACAAAAAAAAGAGAAACTCCAAGTTCATCAGTTCAACAGCACTGATGGAAAATGTAAATTTTCATCCCAAATGGAAATTAGATTTTCATGTAAAACCCAAACTGGACTGGATTAAAAAAAAAAAAAGAAGTGGAACTACCTGCTTGAACACATCAAAGTATGGATCTGCTCATGGCATCCAAAGGGAAATCACAGCAAATTGGTGCCTCTGCAGTGTGGCTGCACCTTTACAGACCTGTCTTCCCCCCCACTAGAGTCACCTTCCCCCATCCCAGGGAGCTCCCTGAGTTTTGGCTTGATTAGCTACAAGCAAATGAGCTGCCCCAAAAAATATCAGTGGGGCACTGGTGCACTCCCCAGGCTTTTTGCCAGGGCTTCGTTTACTGCCACTTTTTGTTTTTCTGTTGCTCAAGATGTGCATTTCTTGTAACTGCTGTTCTGATGGGAGCAAAGAGAGCTAATTTCTATAGCTGCAAAATGAAAAATATGTTCCAAACTTGAGAAGACGGAAATGTAATGGTTGCACATTTCAGACTGACAAGATGACCTAGAGATGGAGTAATTTGAATTAAAAATCAATTCCAGTAAGTACCAGACAGAAGAGTCCTTGTCCGGGAAAAAGAATAAAACCAGAAAGAAGTTTTCAAACTTTAAAAAAATATGTTTCATTGGTATTTGAAAGACAGAGTGTTCAGACTTTTATTCCAAGGTGATAGGGAAAAGGAAATATATTATCTGTCATCTGCCCACAGGTGTCTGGATGAGGATGTCAATTTTGCTGCATAGGTACCTCACAGAAAGACCAACCTGATTTCCAGCACTCCCCCGTGCTGTGTCACACACTCAGCACCCCAGGGGAGGTGTGTTTCATCCAGCATTAAAGCTGCTGCTCTCAGTTTCTTCGACTTCATTAGCAAACAAAAAAGAAAAATTATTACAGATGTGTGTTTGGAAGGGGAGGGAAGGAAAGGAAGAGAGTTAAAATGTGTTAATACTGTATGGTACTATAGACCATCTGCTTTAAAATTGCTTGCTGCCCTGAGGGCTGAGTTGGCTGTATAATGCATCCTCCAGCACTGTTCCAGAACTTTCCTCTCATGGTGAGAATGATGGACTCTGTGCCCTCTGTGCTGTGCCACACAGCAATCACACTGGCCAGTTAAGAGCCAATGAACAAAACTTAGCATTTGGCAGGGGTTTCTCTGATATTAAGTTGGCCTCCAAAAAAACCCTCCTGAAATATTAATTCCCTACTTCCCAGAAGATAAGGTCAGGTCAGGTCAGGTCAGGCTCTTCTACTGTTTTTAGTTATAAACCCCTAAATATTATAACAGACTTTGCTTGTTGTTAACCCCTGTGCACCACAAGGGAAGGTGTGTGTGGCCAGAACCCAGCCACTGGTGCCCATTTTCACAATTTCTGGTATCTGCTATTGGCTCTGTGCACATATGATCCTCTATTTGCCACACTGTCAGCTATGGCAGTCCCTGAGTAATGACTGACCTAACCTGAGACAACACGAGAAGCAAGGAACTGCAGAGAACTTCCTACAGAGGCTGTTTCCCAGATGATTTCAGTGATGGAAAGATGCTGTCCCGTTATTTCCCCAAGGAAGCCCAGCAGGCTCGCCTGACACTCCCATTTACAGGAGCTGCCTTCTGCTTAGAATGGCAATTGTGTCTTTCTGGCACTTGTTTCATTTTTATTATTTATTTTGGCTCTGTTTTCTAATTCTACAGCTGCAGATCCCATAAAATGTAGAAGCTAAATCACATTACTTGCTCCTGACTTGAGCAATGCATTAAGGTGAATCCTGTGAGACATTTCACAAGGCACATTCTGAAAATACAAACAGATCTTTCATTGTAACCCCATTTTCCTTAATTCCCCCAGAGAGAATCAAAACTCCATCAAATTAGAAATACAAACCACAGTGGGATTGTGTCTGCAGACACACAGACAACTGGGCTTGGAATTCACATCTCCTCTTTCACATAGCTGAAGTCCAGAAGGTCAGGTTTGTAGCCATGGCCATCACTGGCTCTGCTAAACCTGTGGCTCTGATGCAGTGGGTGGGACTGCAGGAGGTGGTGGGGAGTGGGGGACAGATGGCAGAGAACAATGTTTTTGCTACCACCCCTCTTGTAAATGGCAGCTGGTTGTAAATAGCAATTTCAGCTAGGCTATTAGAGTTAATCAAAGAGATATTTATGATCCTTTTATCGTGAATGAGCTGGACACACCAACATTACTGGAAAGAAAAAAGGATTCTGTGATGAAAATGTATGATACATATGGTGGTTCAAAAAAGGAGATTTCTAAAATGTTGAACAGCTGAAGTTGGTCTCAGCCTTACAATTGCTCATTTCACATCTCCTCACGGGCAAATGAGTATTGGAACACAGCAATGGGAGCTCTGACTGCACCACACATCAGCAAAACCCCTGGGTTGCGTGCCTGGCTTGTTTTACTTGTTATGCTTCCTGCATAGAAATACCACAGAAAGTGTAGAGGAGTGTCAGTACCATTGTACTACACACTCTGAACTCTAGTGAGAGAGCAGGGATGGCTGGAGTTGATCGAGAGGGGAGCAGGGACCTCAGCTCACCTGGTCCAGCCAGCGGCACTCTGTGGGGTCAGGTACAACCCTGGGCAGCCCCTCAGCTCACTGTCTTGGGAGGCACAGGTCACCACTTGGCATAATCAGTCTGGGAAAAAGGCTGATGTCATGTGGGATCTTACCAGAGTGCAATGCTACAGCACTGCATGCAGAGCTGCCACCAACCCCACATGGCTCTGGGTTTGGTGGAAAGGACCACCCCCAACACTACTGCACTTCATCAAAGCAAATATAACAACATGCATTGTAAACCCGTGGCTGGTGGAAAGTGAGAACTAACACAAGGATGGGGAAATTTATTAAAGTCATGCAGATCACTTGGGAGGCAGGGCTTATTTGGGCAAAATGCATTTTAATCTGATTTTAATGAGACTGATATTTTAAAAAGGATGTTGAAGAACACTATTGGGGGTATAGAAAAAAAAAGCTGTACACAGAATTTCAGGCTGCAGGATTGATTAGGCTCCATCTAAAAATGGCAGCCTTAAGGAGTTTAAATTGTTTAGATTATCAAAAAGAACATGGAGAGGTAACTTGATTACGGTGGAAATCCACAGGGAAAAAGTAATAGTTACTATAGAGTTAAGTGGCTTGGAGGGGGGGAAAGGTATAAAAAGAATGAATAGCAGAAAGCTGAAGCCAAATAAGTTCAAATGAGAAATCCAGCACAGGTTTTAACAGTAAGGATGATTAATGACTGGAACAAACTGCCAAGTGAAGCAGCTGATTCACGGTCTCTCAATACTTTCAATTTGCAACCAATTGTCTTGGGCCCAGAGTGGACACCTTCAGTCAAAGTGGTGACAGGTTGTGGAGAAATGGCCATAAACTAAAACACAAGGAGTTTCACTTCAACATGAGCAAGAACTTTTTACACTGAGGGTTTGAGGGCTCTGGAACAGGCTGTGTAGGGAGGTAGTGGAGTCTCCCTCTCTGAAGACATCCCAAACCCACTGGATGAATTCTCGTGTCACCTGCTACAGGTGAGTCAGGTTTGGCAAGGGTGTTGGACTGGATGATCTCCAGAGGTCCCTTCCTATTCTGCCAAGGCCCCATACACCTTGTTCAACTGCTCTGGGGCTCCCCATGACACTCCATCCTGATGGATGCATCCTTGGGCATAGCTCCTGAGAGCCGCCTGGCTCAACTAGCTCAGGGCTTGTTTGGAAACAAGTCTGGGCTTTACCTTGCTCTTGCATTGCTTGCCACTTTTTCCTGGATTATACAAAATTATGTTTTAAATATTGCACAGAAATTTGGACTGGAATTCTCATTGGCAGGAAACCCACCCAAATGCACTGAAAAAGAGAGATTCCTACATGCAAGGCAATAACTGACAACTTCCATCATTCCTCAGATGCAGTGCTATATTTATATTGTTAGGTGAAGCTGTGTGAGGAAAAAAGTGCCAGAGCCATCCTCCCACAGCCCGGCACAGAGTCCATTAAGAAATCCCATTGGCTCTCTGGAGAACATTCAGAGCACAGGCACTAAGATGCTGCATTTAGAAAGCTAATGGGTAAAGATGAAATCAGTTTTTCAGATGAGTCTTTCCTTTCCATAGGGGCTGTCTTTATGGTTTCAATGATGAAGAATAAAAAGAAGGAGTATTCACTTCCTAATGAAATGAAAAATTTCATTAATTTTGGGATATTCATTCCTTTAAGAGCTTCATTCCTTGAGTTCATTAACTCCACGGATGTGGTTTGTGCTGATGGTGCCCTGCAGTCCTTGCCAGGATTTGCTTTCTGTTCTCTGGCCCAGGCCAAGACACAAACACTTTGCCAAACCCCAACATAACGCCTGTGGTTACTGAGCAGATATGCAGAAATATTTCCTATTGAACCATGAGAGAAATATCCTCTCATATTCTCAGCTGTTCAATCTGGCTGACTCCTGTAGCAATTACAGATCTCATCCTGGTCCTGCAAACTATCCAGAGCTTAGTAATTTGTGAAACTTTCAGGGAAAGTCGTGTAAGCTCATTTGCTTTGAACCAAGCAAGATGTGGCAGCAGTTCCAGCTGAGCTGCCAGGGAGGCCTGTGTGCAAGTGCTCTGCAGAGCTGGGAGCTCCTGGGCTCCTGCAGAGTCTCAGTCAGGCAGAGCCCCATTAGCAGTGCTGAGCATTGGCTTTTGGCTTATTTGATGTAAGTAGACATCAGTGTGTATGAAGTTTCAGCTGCAGCATGAGATTCGGAGAGTTTTTCTACTTATAGCATCAGGGGTGAATGAAGAATAGAATGAGAATGAGAATAAATACTTTAATTACAAAAAGTGATTTGTGAAACTCTTTTCTATGTAGTCAAAATGATTAATAAAACAGTTGGGTAGAAGGTGTTACAGCAGCTTAAAAGTGAACCTCTGTCACCTTTCTTTTCCATCCAATTTATCTTAAAACATTTAGCATTCTTGGGGCTGCACGGTCCTTTCTTAGGGTTAGTTAAACAATTTTTCTGTCATTTACCTTCAAAGGATTACAGATTTTCTGTGATAGAGGTGTGTCCACCTGCAAGTTGATTAACGTATTTGCACAGCTTTGCATTGTGGAAGTAATCTCTGTAAAATTCTGCAGAAAACAATCTCTAAGAATCAAAACCAATAACATCCAGGACTGAAACCTGCTGTTCTTCCTGAAGCAAAAATGGGGATTAATTGAGTGAGTGTTCTACTGCTACAAGATCAGCAGCATCTGGTCTTTTGTATTCAAACTGAGTGTTGTGGGATATGCAGACAAAATTTTGCAGTATTTTTGAATTTTGTTTTCTAAAACTAATAAATTATGAAAATGTGCTTCCAGGAAACTACACCAAAGGAAGGCCATCTATAATAAAGCCAAAGGAAAATGCACTAAAGAGCATAGAATCTGACTACAAAGAGATTTTTTTATTCATAAATTTATAGTTCTGTTTATCTCTGTGTATACATACACACAAATCTCTCCATATACATATAATAAATGTTTATTCTTGTTACATCAATGTTCAAAAGCCAGGAATTATTAAAATACATTCTTCCAGTTCCAACCCACTGTGGATATTTGCATCTTGCTAACAACACATTTATGAGAACTTGCCTCCTTCCGTCAACTCTCTAGAGTATGGAAAAGAGGTGATGTGAAAATCAAAAGTTGTTCTAAAATCTAAATGATGGGAAGAGTATTTTGGTTGTAAAATTGCTAAATAGTCCAGAAAGTGGTGGGCAATTAAGCCATTTAAAGCCTCTGGTTAAAAGTGAAAGGAATGAAGGGAAAAGGTGCCCGTGGTAGGGGCCAAGATAAGCACATAGGTAGGACCTTAACAATAACAGGTAGCATCATCTAAAGGGAAGACTGGGATTGAAGAGGCACTTTATGGGATGGAACAGACTGCACAGGGACCCAGACTGAGGTTCCAGGAGAAAGATGGAGACAACTTAGGACAGAGAAGCAGAAAAAGAAGGGAGAAGGACTTATATGGCTTTAATCTGACCAGCACAAGGGACTTGCTAAGAATAGGATGGTGAAAAGCACTTCTTTGTAATCATGATCTTGGAAGTGTTCTTGTGGAGGCAAAGTGGGAGAATATAATAGGCAGGAGGAATACAAGACAGCACACTTTGGCTCTCTCCAGTTGGTAAGATTTCCACATGGAAAACAAATCTACAGAGAAAAGGTACTCTGGAGGCTTGACTGTCCCTTAAGGAATTTGAGAGCAAAGTATCCTGCTGTGGAGACGTGGTAGGAAACTGAACTGCCAGCTTTTTAGTGACCTGAAATTTTAAAATGAATTGCTATAAGAAGTGGAAAGCAGGTGACAAATGATGCTTATAAAAAGGATCTTTGAGTCATGTGGAGTTATTCCACTATCAGGGAAATCATGGGCATCATACTCTTGCACTTCTCCTCCTCCAAATACTGCAATATGTGAGAAGGAGTGTGGCATTTGAAATGTTTGAAGTGGCATGTACACAGTGCTCTGGGAAGGGCTCACTGGTGTAAGCAGCTCTGTCCTTAGTAATATGAAATGGTCCTGTCCCGGGGAGTACAGGGCTACCAAAAGTGAGATGTATGAGCAAAGAGTGAGGTGCTGCAACTGCATTCTGAAGAGGAAAGGATCAATGAAATACCTCAGCCCTAAAATATAGCTGAAAAATGTGTGAAGAGAAAGAAACTGTTTCCATGGATATGACAAGTGAAGGAAGAAATGGACTTAAATTGTAGCAAGACCTAGAGATTAGAAGATGTTTGTAGTTCTGGTCTGGCTAGGGCACTCTGATTCTATGAGGATGCTCAAAATACATCACAGTGTGCTAAAATACAGCCCAAATCAGACTGGAACTAGCTAATCTGTCACTCTCCCTTGGTGAAGGAGGCATGGACAAGGATTTTCTTCTTCCTCCATGTCTCTTTCATTTGATCCATAATGAAAAAGTCTGTAGAACTTCCACTGTTGGGGTTTAAAGGACAGATTATGCAGAGATTTGCTGAGATTTTTTCTGACTGTGTGGGTTTGATATGTAGTTTCAATCCCAAGTGAAGAAAGGTGCAAATTTTCAGAATTTCTTACCAACTGGAAATTCTAGAAAAACAATGAAATACCCAAATAAAGGACGCTCTTTTCTAGCCTTAATTCCACCCCTGCAGCAAGAATTTGGAAGCTGTTGGAGCCTGACTACATTCAGCACTCGAGGGGGTTTCTAACTGCAGTGCTGGAAGGCCATTTTCCTGAGTGTATGGCAGAAATGAAAACCTCTTGGAAAGGCTGACAGGACTTGGAAATAGCATCCCTTTTCAGAGGAAATATGCCTTGTGGCTGATCTGCCTTAGATTTAAGGATTCTGACAAGATTTCCTTGGAAATCAGCCCTGCCCTGGGAGCCAGGCAAAGATTCGGCAAAAGTCCTGAGCTGAGCTCAAGATGTTTAGAGAGAAATAATTCAGCCTCCGTGGCCATAGCTGAATGTTTCTGATTAAATGTGACCAGTTTATGGCATGAGCCGTTTCTCACCACTGATCTCAGAAGTGCATTATTTAACAGCTGGGGTCTCTGGTATGAGGAGAGACCCCCAGGCCACCAAAGTGCTGCAGTGGAGGTGCTCCTCAGATGTTTGCCACAGAAGTACACACTGAGCTTTCTGAAATGCGATTTCCCAGAGGTGCTGGTGCCATTGCTGAGGGGCCTGGCGGTGCCCTGGGCTGGGGCTGTGGCAGAGCCACCAGGAACTTCCTCACAGGAATCCCCACAGCAGCACCCAGACACGAACACGAACTCCAAGTCCTAGGCTTGACTAAAAACATTTGGACTTTTAGTCCTAAACATAAAAATCAAGGCTGACAGGTGAGCGAGAGAGCCGACAGCCAGCTGTTGCCAGGAGCAAGCCCCCACAGGCCCTCACCTCCCGTCCAGTGCTGTAAGTCAATTTTTATTATTTTTTGCTTTTCCCTCCAGTGTTTTTAATTATTTCATGATCCACAGCCCCACTCTTCTTCTGAGGACTGAGTTCAGGTAAGCAGCACTCCTTTCCCAGGCCTGCCTGTGGCTGTGGGGAGCTCAGGGCTCCCCTTCCCTGGTGCCATCCCACACCTGAGGGGGTTTATGGCCACCCCTCAGGGCTGACCCCGGTGGGTCCATGTCCATCCCCAGCAGCACTGGAGCTGGCTGGGGTGGCACAGGTGAGGAAGGCATCGAGAAGGACAGGAGTTCATGGGTTTCTCTCAGGCAGCTTTGTGTGTTATTCCTTGGTAGGTCAGCAGCAGGATCTGAGCCGTTGCCTCAAAATGGAGGGATGAAGGAGTGCGTGTGTGTGTGTGTTCTTTCATGCCTGTCCCCACCCAAGGCCTCTGAACAGGTGTTGTGCCATTCCCAAGTTTTCTGTGGGCAGTGGTCAGTGCCCTCTTGGTATCAGCAAGGTCCTGGGAGAGATAGAGAGAGATCTGCAGCCCCCTGCCTGCTGACAGCCACCACATTCCTGCTCATGGACACCATGTGGGATGGCAGGGAGGACACACAGTGGGATACTGCAGGTGGACAGACTTGGCAGGACCATGTTCTCAGCTGCCAACAGTGATCTCTTTCAGTTCTCTTTATTACTTCAGGCAGATCTCTGTGTTATAGCAAAGGGAAAGAGCTTGCAAGAGTGACTATTTCAAGCTTGCCCAACGTCTTTCAAACTTGTACACACTGCAGTGTTTCTCAGTGATGCTAGTGCATATTCCCAACAAAAAAACAGGCCACGAAAACGGCCTTGGTCAGTCAAACATGCTGGTCCATAATTACAAAAGACACACAGTTAAAATTACTGTGGGGAAAATACTGCTGAAAGCTACAAATTAAGTATTTTAAGCTTTTAAATTTGCATTAAAAATTATCTGTGGGACAATTTGAACCTTAATTTTTTTCAAAACTTTCAGATATTTCCCGAGTTTTCATGGGGAAGATGGTACCATTAAATGGAAGGAGATAGCTTTGTATAACAGCTAGTTTAATTAAACTCATCATTTCTTCTAATGTTGGATGTGGTCTTGCATCCAGACAGAGTAGTGTAACAATTTATTGTCAGTGTGGGCATTTCTAGTAAAATAGCAGATATAATAAATCATAATTACTTATTGGTATTGGAACTGCTACACTGAAAATAATTGATTTCTGTCTTTAAAAAACTTCCAATATTTGCTTAAAAAATAAAAACATTGGCAAAACATTTTACCTAAAAAAGGTTAGGTTTGTTTCCTATGATATAGTGGCAATTGTGGTAAATAGAAGTTGTGGATCTGAGTGTCTGCAGTGTGGCCACATTTCTGCATAGGTATGGACAGCAAATTGTTTCTTAAAGCTGGAAAAAACAAGATGCCAAGATTCAAATAGATTCAAATAGAAAATACTGTAACTGCTAACAACTTACTATCTTATACCTTTTTGTTTTCTTTAATTGGATGACTTTATTTTTTTTTTAATGCTTTATTTCTCTAAGTGTTCCTGTCATTGTCTACACAACAGCTTCAGCTTTGATCAAGCATTTGCTTTAGCTTCAGCTGTGGTCCTGTGCAGTGTGGTGCTAAATAAACTGTTTTAAAAAGAAGCCAGTGTGAAGATGTATAATAATAAAATCATGTTTCAGAGTGCATGAATCTAGGTGTGAAAGCTATAGATTACAACTTCCCTTTTTAAAGGGAAGCAGAGATTTTATGTTTAAGGTATCCAATTTTTTTGCATATGTTATTGTACAATGAATAGAAATGTATCAGATCTGCTACCATTTAAATTCCATTATCCTGAGGATCTCAGTTCTGCAAACACCTCTACCTGCCACTGAGTACTGCAGGATTTAAGCACATAGTGGTTGCTAGCAGGCACCTGCTGTGAGCCTTAACAGCCTGGAATTGCCTTTCTATCAGTAACACTGTGATTAAGTTACCCATACCAAAATTCCCTCTTGATCATATCTTAACAGATAAATGTGTACTGTGTGCTAACCGGGTGCAATAGCAAAAGCACTTTTTGCTGTAAGACTCTTCTTCAATGAAAATGGTGTATTCATCTAAAAGCAGTTCTGGAGAGAAAAAGGTTCTGTCATTTCCTCTATGCTTTCAGAGTGGATAAATGTAGCTGTAAATGCCTTTATTTTGTGATTTAATGGAAGTGATGGCCTAGGTATCTGTCCTCCCTGACAGGCTCTGTGGCTTCTTCTGGCTGGTGAAGCAGTTTCCCTGGCAGTGCAGCAGTCCTGGGAAGGTGGGATGTTAATGGGATTGCAGTGGAAAAAAGATTTTAACAGGTTGCTGCAGAAAAAAGTTTTCTTTGAAGTTATTCACCAAGTGCTGCAGCAGAGATTGAGAGGAGCCTACTTATCCAGCAGGAACATGGGCATCAGCCACTGTATTTTTCAGGGATGTGTGGGTGCACATGCACATGTAGTGTCTGGGGGATGCAGCAGTGACAGCACTGGGTCAACTGGAGTGAGTTTATTTAAAAATAGAAAGGGAGGGGGAAAAAATATTGTTCCTAAGTGGTTGCTTGGAATTATTTCTGGTAGGGGCCAGATTGCAATTACAGATGTGCTGAACGCAGTGTCAGCTCTCTTGACAAATTCAGTATTTGTGCTGCTGTCCTCAGTATCTATTTCAGAAAGGCTGAGCCATGAAGTGTTCTGGCTGTGAGACTGAGAGTGTGAGGAGAGCCTGCAGATGCTGACAGAGCCTTGGGTTTGTGTTCCTCATGTACCTTCACACTGATTGCTGTAATGAGGGGACCAGGCAATTTTAAAACCAGGGCACCACAAATTTGTCACTATGCCTTTCTGTAGAATGAGTGAAAATTGAAGCTTATAACCTCATCTTACTTTACAGTTAGGCTATTCAGTCTTTACATTCTGAAAAAGTAATATTGATCTGAGGATATTATTCTAATTTCAGTATTTTCTATCACATTTTCTAGGCATCCAATTGTTTGATTAGATTTTTTGACCATTGCTATGCCTGGAGCAGGGAGTCGTATTGAGCTACTCTGGATGATGCTTTGAGAATTTAGAGTTGTGCAGCATATACAGGTAGCTCTTGCAGACTGTACCACTTGAATTAGACAACACTGACACTTATCATCTGGCCTAGTAAATGAAAATGGTAGCTAAGAACCTGTAACCTGGCTTCCAACAGCATCTGCTTTTACATGATTTTAAGAATAGTTAGAGAAAAGGGAAGTTTATGCTTCGTAAAAACCAGTTAGAGAATTTTAAATAAACCCTGCCAACACCACTTATTTGATGACTCCACTGCTGATGGCTTTATGAAAATCTCGTCTTCCAATTAAGGTTCATCCATACATGGGAAAAAAAAATGTTTGACTTCATGGATTTTTTCCTGTGATATGTTTTTTTTTTTCCTGAAAGCAGGTTTTAACCCTCTAGTACACTTAGAGCAGGAATTCTTTCTGAAAGATCCCTCAAAACTGGTGGGCTTTTCAGGCCTCCAGGAAATAGTGTTCTGAGACCAATTCTCCTGGTTGTGGACTGGTTTCTTACAAGAGGCTATGCATTCACAGTTAGTGTGATCATTGCTTCACTTCCAAGCATGAAGTAAATGAGAGTCAAGATCCTCTGCCATGCAATAGCACCTTCCTTTCTGGCCTCCTTTCTGTGTTACTCCTGAAATAGTTTGCACAGGCTGCACAACTGACAGAAGAGGATGAGACTGTGTTTGGTGTCAGTCAAGAGTCAATAACTCACTTGTCAAGTGATTTGTTGTTGTGCAATAAATAACAACTTAGAGAATATGCAGCCTCAGCTGAATTGCAATTGGGAAAAAGGGAATGATTGGAGGAGAAATATCCATCAGAGGTCAAATAGGCCTTTCATCAAAACATTTATTTTTGAATGCACTCAGAACCTGTAGATGGGGTGATGCTGCTTTAGATGTGACAGGAAGGGTGTGAAATACAAAGGAGCATTTTATGTTCTGAGACATGGAAAAGGAGGAAAAACTAATCTTTCACTACTCTGCCTTTCATAAATGCAAACTGGATGTGCAGTGCTGACCTGAAATACACTGTGCCCTGGGTGGGAGAGGGCCTGATCCAAGAGATAAGGATCCAATGACTCCCCATCACCAGGAGTGGGGTGTTGGCTTCTGGTTATGTCCTCCCCCCCTGCTTTGTGCCTGGTCTGGTCCTCACTGCATCACTTTCTGCAGAAAGGCAAAACCAGCATGGGGAAGCAGGCAGCCTCCTGATTCAAATTAAACAGTTTGGTGAAGGGTGAAGCTCTGGAGCTGGGAAAGGGAGGAAGGGTATCTACACACTGTCATGAGGCAGGGAGAGGTTAGAGAGGGTGGAGAGCAATGTTGCTTTGCTGTATTGGGGTCATAAATAGTTAAATGGGCTCTGCTGACTGTGAAACCTTTGCTAAGCACCTAATATGTGATACTCAACAGGTCTGAATAACATGGAGGAGCAAGGAAAATGTTCTAATTTCCTTATTAACTCCAGTCAAATGTGGAAATTAAACTCATTTTTGGCAAAGAAGTAAAAAACAATTCAGATTTAAAAAATAAGTGCCTGTGTAGCTTAAAATTACTGAATCACTGTTTTTTTCCACCTTTTTTTGCTAAGGGCCATTTGCAAGTTTCATTGCACTGTTATCCTCAGGTTTGTCAGCCTGGGTTGAGTTGAAATTTATGATATGCTAGAGTTGAAATTTCTAAGTCCTTCCTTAAAGTGTCTTACCTAATGAGATGTATCTTTAAAGTCTCTTATATACTAACATGTACAGCATGACTGAAACTCGGAGGATTGTTATTTGAGATATTAGATATTTAAGATGTAATTAGAAATATGTGCTAAAGTTTAACTATCTCAATTACTAGTTATAATCATCTGTTCAGTATATGGGTAAGGATGTGAAATAAAACACGTAGACCAAAATTTTTGGTTGAGAACTGCCTTATGAACAGCGTTAGTTATAGGCATTTTCTTGATTCCTCATTTTCCCATAGCTTGTACCAGTCAATACAGAAATGAGCCATTTACTGAATTCTGTCTCCATAGATAGCTTTGCTTCTCCTCTGCCCTTGTGTTACATGTGTGAGATGAGCCCTAGGCAAATGCTTACAGCTGGCTGGACACAAAGGCTTGTGTGTTGACTATAGGCTTCAGTACTGGGGACCTGCCTTCAGGAACTGGAGTATAAGAAAATAGACCTGCAATCCTGTTTTCACCATTGGAAAGCCTATAGTGCAGTTTAATATGAGTAATTCAAAGTTGGTGAGTTGTTTTACCTTGATACAATTTATATTTCACATGACCACAAACTTGTAAATATCTGCTAAATGTCACAAGTGAAGACACCACAAAATATTTATAAAAAAGCCCGTTCTAAGTCTGGTTGGGATGGAGCTGCTTTTCTTCATAGGAGTTTGTATGGTGCTGAGCTTTGAATTTGTGATTAAACCAGTATTGATAACACATCATTGTTTTAATTACTGCTGAAAAATGTTTGCATCAAGGTCTTCTGTTCCTCATGTTGGTGCCTGCCAACAAAGAGGGCTGAGGTAATGATGAATTTTCATGAATATGCTCAGTTGTATCTGTACATTGCTACCCCTGATCACTGGGGCCAGAGTTCAGGGATGAGAGGGTGAGGAAGCCCAGCAGCAGAGTTGTGTCATGGGACTGTACTGGGGTCAGTGGGGTGGGATCCAACCTGCTGGAGCTTGGAGGAGGGAAGGTCCCACAGCTCTTTGGGTTGGGAGACAGCCCCAAGGTAGGTGTAGAATGTATTTGGCAAATGGGCATAAATGAGCTGTCCCCAGACTGTCATTAATACCTGGGGGACTCCTAGGTTGGGTGAGTGGGACTGAGTTGTCCCGCAGCACTGAAAATGCCATATTCCTGATCCTTGCCTGCCTTTGTCTCTCCTTATGTAACTGAGAAACAGCAGATTTTCCTCAGTTCTATCAGATGTGTTTACACACTTGCTTGCCCCAAATCATTTATCTGAACTATGAATGCCTGTTCAAGGTAAAATGCAGGTCTTCATATGGCACTTTTGTTAAGAAAACACTGAAATAGGATCGTAGGGCTGCAGAGATGCACAATGAACATACTAAAGCTTTGTGTGAAGTGGATGGCTGTGAGAGATAAGTCATACTGCTGGAAGTATAAAATCTTAAAAAATGCTTGTTATTTCCCTGAAGAAACCTGATATGAATCACCTCATTGATAGTCTAATGGACTTATATGGTACAAATGTTCTGATTAAATCAGAAGAAGCATAATGACTTCATTATCAGATACATTTTTGTTCTATTTAAATTCATCCATCTATCAAAAATGCTGAGTGAAATACTAGAAGGGCACTCACTAGTTGCAAAATAGATTAATTTCAAATTCTAAAGGACAGGTATTGATCTAATCATCACATCATGATTCTTGGAGAATTAAAGAAGCAACCAAATACCACTCAGAAGTCAGATGTTTTACTTTTTGGAAACTGATAGAGGTCTATAGGTACAAAATTAGGAGAAAAAAATCTTTTCCCTTGTTATGATTTTAAGGTATTAATCTACATGTGAATTGTCTATGTGAAAAAATTCCCACTTCTTCATTGTAACAAAGCTGTGCTCTCCCTACTCCAGCCTTAAGAACATTTTGTTGTAGTTAGAAAATCAAGCATCACAGAAACCATGTAATTCCAGCTGAAGCTGGAACAGATGTGAGGCTGTGGTTTGTCTTGGATGAATGCAGAGTTTCAGAGCAGGAAGGCTGGTGCTCTGAACCAGGGGTTCACCAGGGAACCCTTAGGACCTGAGTTTCAGTCCCTGGACCTCTGAGTGTTGCTGAAGTACTCGGTGAGTGGGAAGTGCTGGGAGATGTCTGTGAAGGAAAGAAGTGTCCAGCTGTGGAGAAACACTTCAAAATGTGCAGAGAATGTCAGGAAGGGTTGGGATTCTGGGCATTGGTCCTCTACTGGTGGCAAGCCACAAGTGCAATGTTCCTCTTGGGTTTTTTATGTGTGGTGCACCTGGGAAATCCTCTCCTATAGGTGTGCCTTTGATCATGTGATCTTAATCAATATTGCTAAATTGTAGTGGTCTTCAGTAGTCTTCATCCCATTTTCTACAGGGTGGCCTGATACTTTATACAGCAGGTGAGATTTTTGGGAACCTCCTCTCCTTCCTTTCCTGCTTTCTGGCCCTTCTCAGCCTCAAGCAACGTCATTCTCTTTCCCCAGCCAAAAATGCCTTTTTTTTGCATTGCTGTGAAGTTGGCCTTTGCTCCCTCAAACCTTTTCTTCCTGCCAACCACTTTTTCCCAGGGAAATTCTTGTACCTTTTCACATGTTGCCCACAACCCACTCTAGAGAGACACCCCACAGGTACCAGTAAGTCCTTCTCTCTGCTGGCAAAGTGCTCCTAACCTGCCCAGGTAGAGGAATGCCTGTGGACCTGCCTTGTCCTGCAGACAGGTTGTGGAGGGGCCTCCTGGTGAGCCAGCTCCTCTCTTGGGAGTCATCCAAGCTTGCTGTCAACGAGCCAAGCTGCCATGAAAATGGAGATCTCCAGCATGTGTGTGCAATAAAGCAGTGCAAAGGGAAACAGGCAGTCAGCAGTTAAATCAGATTTGTCTGAGGCCCCTTGCAGTTCCCTTCTCACATCTGCAAATGTCTCAGACTACCTTTATTCAAAAATATATTATTCTCAAAATAACTTTATTCCCTTGTAGCAATACTAAGTAGTAGCTGACAAAATCTGTTTACATTTTTCAAGTTCCTCTTTTAAATGTTGTGGAGAACAGACAACTGCTGTATGATTGGCATCATCCTTTCTGGCACTCTGTTAACTCTGCTTGGCCATGTCATGGTTACATGTTCAGTCAGGACTAACAAAATTTCCCAATTCTACATCATCCATAAATGCACAAAATTAATCTGTGTAGTTGCAGGCTTTTACCCTTGTTACTCTTATCTCCCACTCCTGGTTCAGTGCCTGTTACACTCATTTGCAATTATGCTGCATGAAACTAATGTAATTACTTTGCACAACAGATTAGGATCTAACACCTGCTTTAATTCTAATTTCACTAACTACCTTAAAATTATTCATGAGGACAGTAATTTACTCATGCTTCTCTTGGAGCTAATTCTTGCTTTGGCAATACATGTAATGGTGTCTGTTTGTATTCTTCTTTCCTCAGGATCGTGCTTTCTGTTGCTTATAACTTTGCCCAACTACTAGTCATTTAGTGTGTCACAGACATATTTTTCTTAGGAATGCTTTAACTGAAATAGCTTAATCAGAACAAAGTTTAAGGGAGAAAATACTGTTTTGTTGATACTGAAAAAGTTCTTACAACAATTTTCAGCAGAGTTAGGTGTCTTAGTCTACAGGGATCTGCAGGCAACAGAGCACTGAAAGGGTCAACCTTTTATATGAAGAGATCTAACCTCAGTCAGTAGCGGGGGAGATGTTGAAGCAAATCCCAGTGCAATCATAAGCCTTCCTGGAATTTCAGTGAATTGATTTGTATGGTGTAGATAAGTAAGTGTTCCATTATGTGAGTAAGCATTTCTAGTTGACAGGTCCCAGTCCACAGTCCTGATCTCCTGATTCCATTCCTGCCATCACTCTTTCCCAGCTCCCCTGACTGTGGGATGCTTCCCCTCCTGCTGTCCCAGTTGTAGGAATTATCTGACAAGTTCTGAGCATGTATAAACTCACATAACAAAAGATCCTGAAGGCTTGCATAAATAGGGATAAATTTTCACTAAAATAGTAAGAAATGTCTGTAACACTATTCTGTTCCCTTAGTCAATGTTTCTCTGCCCACCTGAAAGCATGAAGACAGCAGAAGTTCTCAGCTAAGCACAGAAAAATGTTGAATACCACTAAGGAAAAAAGAACATGTTTTTTCAGTCTTACTTTTATCATGTCCACTTGGCATTGGTTCTGAAATAATAAATGTTCATGCTTTACAGATCTAGCATTACTGAAAAGGAGAGTGAAGACAAGAACAAACCAAATTAGAGCTCCTCCTGAAGTAGACTACAATTCTAGCAGTGATGCACTTGAAGAATAAATATTTATGATAATTAAACATCAGAAAAAATTCGTAGCTAGAGTTTTTGTCTTTCTTTGCACCAGATAAGATTTTGCAAATTGCACCAATCATTTCTAGATGTTTTTTTAGATATGGCTGTACTTGTAGCAATTTGGAGTAAAANTCAATCATTTCTAGATGTGTTTTTAGATATGGCTGTATAAGACACAATTTTTCTTCTACTTGTAGCAATTTGGAGTAAAACAAAGTGCTGCCACTTAAATTTGTTCAGAGCCCTTTTACTGAGCTTAGGCCATTTCAAATGACATTTCCCAGGTAATATGGGAACAAGTTGTCAGCAGGGCAGTCATGTTTAGCTGCTCATTAATGAAATCAGTGTTCTGAAGCATGGATTGGCAGAATGAACAAAGCTAAAGCAATTACTAAACTCTCTGCAGAAATGTGTAGAAAATTGAGGGTCTCATTTAAAATGTTAGCATCTTACCAGTCCTAGATTTGAACCTAGAAACAATTAATTTGATCATCTGCCATACATACTAATTATAATGATGTTGAAACAGTTGAGAAGAGACTTATCTTCTCATTTGGTGAGAAAAGGAGGTAGGAAAATAATGTAACATGTAGGTGTTAGTGTATTGAATCAGTTTTCCTCCTGAGCATGACTTTCCCTTCTATGCAGGAGGGAGAACACACAGTGGAGGAGCAAAGGGAGGACACACAGGAGATGCCACTGTGCCTCAATTGCTGTCACTGGTGGTGCTCTCTGAGCAGCAGGGCTTGCTCACCAGAGACAGCTCATCACCAGCAGAGAGCCTTCCTCCCATGTGGAACCTGCATGCTCACTAGTTACCAATCCAAAGGGCCTTCCAGGAGAGCAGGGTAAGCACTACTAATGTCTCACACCACACCAGCCAAGTCATTAATTTTCTGATTAACAACAGTCCTTACAAAAAGAGACTAAACTGTGCATTACTCTACACATAAATCTAGTGCAGTGGCACTAAATTGGGTAGGAGCAGGTAAAACAGCCCAAATGAAGCTCATACCTTGCTAACAGGCCAGTTAGATAGACAGGCCATAACTTCTGAACAGCCTGAAACAAATCTATGGCATATACAGTTTCCAAAATGCCTGCATTATCTATTGCTTAATCAGTAGTTGTGTAAGAAATCACTGTGGTTATTGGAGCATAGGAAACAGCTTTACTGCTTCCATTAAGAAGTACCATTATGCTATAGCAACACATTATCTTCATAAATCATTTGAACTGGGAATATATTTGTCAGGATTCAAACAGATTGTGTAATTATCACATAATTTTATTTCAAGGGTTCGTAACGGGGAATTAGATATGACATTTGGTAATATAAACAGTGCACTTGACTTGTGTAGCAGTTAGCCATAAATGTTTAAAGAACTTGGCTCTAAAGGATTTTTATAATGCTGCAGCTTCTCAAAATTCGTATTGTGCATATAACATATATCTGAGCAGCTTGTGAGACATTGGATCAGTGATGATATGTGACAAATGTTGCAAGGTGAGCACAAGTGCTTTGCAGTGTGTCAGAGCTGCCAACATGGTGCTTCTGGTGTGAAAAGTTAAAAGGAAGAGGAGAAACCTAGGAAAGGTTAGATCTCTAAAATTTAATACATTTGTTACAGAGAACCTCTTAGATGTGGAAGATTCAGAAATAAGAGAGGTAATGGATCAGTAGCACAGTGACAGTGTTAATGACATCTGTCAGTGTGTTAATGTTACTTTGTACTTTAGACATCTTTTGCAGATGCATATTGATACAGCAAAAGAATGAGTAATTTGTCATGTCCAGCTGTATGACGCATGCTGGTGAAACTGAATTGTGTCCAGAATCCTTATTCCTTTATTTACTTATTTATTTATTCTTTTATTTACTGTACCCTGAGTATCTTTAGGAACTCTAATGTGACATATGGGGTCTTGTAATTCCATTTGTTTGTTGAAGTTTAGCAGGTTACTTCATTTCATAATTACTCAGTTTGTTTTTCTGGAAAACAAATGTGAAATCTTTTGCCTCCTGCACGTTGCCTGGAGAAGCTAAACTAAGTCTTCTGAAAACTACAGTGTAAATGTAGTCTTGTTTTCACAACACAACAATGCTGTATGGCAGGTTGACAAAGGGAAAAGTTGTGTCTGGAAACAGTCAGCACCTTCCCCAGCTCCCAGGCCAGCTGTAAGGCTGGATATGCACACTTGTTACTGAGCACATCCTGCTTTCTGATTATTGTGTTTCATTGCTAAGTTGGAATGTACAGTCTTCCCAAAATAGAAGTTTCCTTATCTTATTCTGCTGGTAGTCCTTTAAATCTGTGATCCATAACCAGGGAGCTGCTGGCTCTGAAATTGTTATGTTTTTCTGAAATGTTATGATGAATTGGTTATTTTTTAATAATCCTAAAGTGGGGATTGGTATCAAAATGGACATCTGTTGTTGGACTGCACCCACTGGAGTGACAGCAGGGTGCAAATAAAACCGACCATTAATAAGCTTTTTTTCTAGATAAGTTTTGGTTGTAAATTCTGGCTTTCACTGCTTCTGAACTGTTTGTTCCTGCATTATGTGGTAAGCACTAGATGTTTCATACCTCTCAGTATTCGCTATTTAAATAGTACTGATTTCAATTAATGATAGTTTTGATAATACAACTTTAACAGAAAAGGCTTTTCCTCCTTTTACGTTTAGGTGGGTGTTTTAATACCTTAAAAGAGTAGTGCATTGAGTAGCCGAATATTCCAAATGCAAGCATTCGAGGAGAGGGTACTTTGGCAGTGGTCTGGACAACTTGCTTTTCACTCTGTTCCTACCTGATCTTACCTGGTCTTAACTTGTAGAACGGGAGTGGTCTCCTGCATCTGGCACAGGATGCATATGGCTTAAGGAATACTGGGAAATACATCTCTCAATGTTTACTTTCAGCATTATTTGTGCAGCTTTTGTTGTTATTCAGAAATGCAGATCATAGCTGGCTGCTGCTGAGGCTTTGCTAGTTCATTGTTTACCCAGGGCAATTTGTTTTTACTTCTGTCACTGTCAATTACTGCAAAATCCATTATCCTCAGGATTAACAAGTGTGCTTTATTTCCATCTAAAGGCTGTGGCAAGGAACTCGGGAGTTTAGCAAATTGGGTTGATTACAGGAGTGACACATGGGTGATGTCCTTGACACCAAAATACAGATTGTGATACTTCCAGGCTTTTTATGTCTGATTAATTGAGCAAAGGCCTTTTGAGAAAGTGTATCCTGAAGACACTACAACTTGCATTTTGAATACATTGTTCCAATCATCTCTCTGGAAAGATGGTTCGTATTTTACTTTTAAAAAGCAAGTAGTAGACAACTTGATGGCAGAAGTTTTAAGAGAAATTGCTGCAGGCTAATGAGAAATAAGCTATGGCTGCCTAACTGGTCTATTTTTTCAAACTTATATTGCATTTAATGTTACATAAAATCACATAGTAGTTGATAACCTTCTATCTTCCAGCAATAGCTGGGGGCCAAAAGCAACTCAGGAAACTGAGCATTTAAAAGGAGTCAATTCAGAAAAAGTTTGACAGTCCTAATTAATACAACAAATAAAACTACTGTAATAAAAATCTCTAGTAACATACAAATGAGATCACAAGCAAGCAGTATGTACCCTGGGTATCTAAAATGTGAAGAAACACTAGTGGTTTGCCAGCCTGATAGAGATAAACCTTTCTCAATGTCATTGAAAATCTTTATTTATTGCACTCCAGGTGAGCTGGAATGTGGGGTCAGGGAAAGGGATTGTAGTGCTGAACCCTTCCTTTGTTACCTAACCAGGGAGGTAGCACTTGGGTTACACAACCAGTCATGCATGAGGATCCACCTTAACCATGTCCCTGTTTCCAGATGTGCCAGGTCTTGTTTCAGGCTGTCCTTGCTACCCCCCAAATGCCTGAACTGTGCTGATCCCATCCCTTGGATGAAACCAGCTCAGACAGGTATGAGATGTTCACTGTGTCTGAAGTTTCCAAACTGTGAAAGGGGCTTTTCCTCAGCATCCTCCTGTTCTCCTGCTAAAGATTTAACCTACACTGACTCATGTTCTTATAAATCACAGAGAAGCCTTCTGAATGGCATATAGAAGTCCATTTGCATTGCTGCATTATTGCTGTTTTTTCCATACACTTTTTTCTTGCTTGGGATAGTTTGGATGTCTGTTTGCAGAGCACCCACCATGGAGGGCCCAGACCCAGGGTCAGGCACACTGAGAAGTTCCCAGGCCCCCTGTGCAGGGACAGCACGGGCAGCACTTTGCCTGTGAGGATGTGTTGATAACCACTTCTCATGTCACGGGTCACTCATAGGGATCATATCTCTTCTGTCTGAGATGTACATGGAATAATAACACTGCACATTCTGCAGCACTCCTTGTCTTGCATTACTTCCAAGTATTTAGCAAACTGTGTGTAGGATTTTGTGGTGTTTAGGAGGCAAAGCATAGAAAGTGCAGCCCAGGGAGAGGGATTAAAATGTTTTTGACTGCTCAGCTGCACTCTGGTTATTCGCTGTCCCAGGGCTGTGTGTCTTGGGCCACCACTGCCCACTGCTCACCCTCAACAGGGCCTTTCCAGCAGCTGCATTCCCAGCACATCTCCAGGTTACAGTTTGCAAGAGAGTGGCCTGTGAAGAGCCTCTTCAGGGCTTGTGGTAGGGCTCCTCCGTGCACCCAGGCACTTTTATGTGTTATTCAGAGCTACTTGAGTATGGCAAAGAGCTTGCCTTGTGTAAGTATGTACAGTGCATAAATAATGCATGTCTCTGTGCAGCAGCAGCAGGCAGTGAAAATATTTGTAGGACATCAGGACCTAAAGGATATTGGTGTGAAAGACACAAACCTAAACATTTAACTGTAGTGTTTTGGTTTAGTTTTTGATCATTTTCAATGTGCATTGAGAGCAAGAAACTTTAAGTTCTGCATTATTTTGGTCTTGTCAGACAAGATCAATATTTTATACATTTATTTGGATTATTTTTTAGAACATCCAACACCATGAATGTCTTGGAAAAATCTCTGAAATCCAATATAGAGCAGATCTTTATAAATTCTTCTTCAACCCTGCCTCAAATCAATTAATTCACTGCAAACATATGCATTAAAATAGTTCTCAAAATTGCAGTTCAGTTTCCCACCACTTTAGTCTGTTTTAGGACATTGGTGTAAAGCTATGTTTGCCAAGACTGCCTTGAAGCTTTATTGGTCTCTTGTTCATAAGGAACTGTGCAATATACATTTCAAAGATCCGGGACTCTAAAGGAGAATGTTTTGTTTTTTTCATACTGACAATGCCCAGTTCATGAGCTTGACTATAGCCCCAGTAGTTATACTGCTTAGAGAGGTGTGAAGTTAAGCTAGGGCTTTGTCTGATAAAACCAACATCTTGAGTCAGTTGGGAACCTACAGGAAGCAGATTTATACTGCTTGCCCTGTGGGCTACCAAGTTCTTCAAGGTCACCTCCAAAGTATTTCATATAGACTGGTTTTAAGATGCTAAAGGCCTATGTGTTTATTGGTCTTCCTTTGTGAGAAGAGGTGCCAAGCCTTCAGATGAACTTAGCAGGGAACAGTTTGCCTTGGCTGTGGTAGCTTCTGGGTCTTCCAGCATCAATTGAGAATATATCAGAAACTCAGGAAGCATGTTTTTAATTAGGCCCTCAGAAATAAGGGGCTGATTTTCCCTTATTACCAAGGTAAGGTCATCTAGCAGCTTTTCTGTGCCATGGAAAAGCTGTTAACTGTATACACAAGGGTAAGGGAAGCATTGCATCTCAGTACAAACTTCACCAAATTCTTAATCAAAACCAGAGTACACTCTGCCTAATCTTAAATCATATTTACTTTGGTGCTTTCATTTAGAGGGATAATGAGAGAGATGTGTAGGAATATTTAGTTTGCAAAGGGGATTGGTTGATGTTATAACAGCAATGTCAGCACGGAGCAACACCAAGGTAATAAGAGTGACATACTCTCTGAATGGCAGAGGATGCTGTAGAGGAACAAGATTTTCTGGTGTCTTACTGGGGTTAAATGCTTGAGCCTAAATTTGCTAAGCATCTAAAATATTTTCAGCAAGTTCTGTAATAAAGAAAACTTGATGTTGCATTTGCACATCTGCAGCCTGCAGAAGGCTGTGTAGCTGTGCATGCTCAGCCTGAGGTGGCTGCTGTGCTCTCCCAGCCTCCTGGTCCATATAATGTGCAGTTAACACTGACTGACAATAGGCCTGGACTATTTCTCCTCTCACAATATGTGCTAAAAGCAGGAACCCACTATGGGACATGCAAGTTCCTACATTTTGGATGTAGAAGGAAATGGGGATGATTAGAGAGCAAGCTTTGGTGTCCCTACTACCTTGCCTCCACCTTCCCAACAGCAGAGGTGTGAAATCACATCTTCCCTCTTGACCTGCCTCTTAAAGTAACTGAAGTTATTGCAGCTAAGTGAATGTAAAGGCTCTGTCAACTAACACATGGGAATTTAAATAAAATCCTCTTCCTCTAGGGAAAATTCAGTGCAAAGTGAATGGTGCTAAGTAATTCCTCAGAGAAATGATTTTTCTCTGGTAAATCACAAAACTAATGTTGAAGAACAAGTTTTTTGCCAGATTGTACAGGGTTATATGCTCACTGTTTTTTTGATATTTTGTACATAATTGCAAACTATCATCTACCCCATTACTCCCATTTGTGTTTAAAGACACAAATTGTACCTGGGGCTAACTCATGTCTATGGGACATGAGTTTTTTTTGAAAGAAACATTTTTTCGCAAATTTTATTCTCCTTTCATTGTGGCCCTGGTGATGGAGAACATTCCTTGGAGTGAGAAACTGGAGGAATATTTTCCTCCATTTCTTGTTGTACCTTCACTCAGGCACATGAAACTCTGTCACAGACCAAGAAGGGTTTTACAGAAACACCTTTTAATGTGGTAAAAGCTACTGCATTGCTTGATCTGGATACCTCCTATGGGAATTTAGGCATTGAAAGTGAATGTTGAAAACATGAAAAATCTATGGGCACCAATTCTCCCACTGCAGACCAGAAGGAGGAGAGGTTGGAGTGAGTACACTGACATCACTGGGCTCTGAGATTACATGAGCCTCTTCCACAATGACACGCGATCCTTCTCAGGTGCAGAGTTGCAAAGGCTGTGATTGATATCAGCATTATCCAAACTATCATTCTGGTAGTTTGGAAGGCAGTTCTGCTTTGCCACTACCTCTGAGAAAACTGAGTTTGTTGTAATCATTAATTCTGAATACTGGTGGATTTCCTTCTACAATTTAGAGAGAAAATATTTCACAAGCTTCCTGACTCTTTCTTTGAACCAGAGATTAATTTTTGTAGGTAGATTTAAATTACGATAATGAACAGTGTATGACTTGGTCATCTTAATTTTTGTTCCATCTTTCAAGTTTGCTGGAGACGTTTTAGCTTAAAGCCAAACTGCAATATTTCAAGAATATCGTCATTATTTCATGAATTTACATATGCTACAACTGGAGAGACAAGCACGTGGTTTTTGATATACTAAGCATATTTCATTTGAGGAGTGAAAGCTGCTGGTTTTTGGTGATGATGATGGACCTAGAACAACAGGGAGGAACCTCTGCTTCATGGAATCTGACAGTGCTTTTAAAGAACAATTTTTGCAGGGGCAATCTTGTGCCATACACCCAAACAATACATTGTGAGCTATTGGTTTGTAGGGTTTTCTTTCTTTTACATAATAATATGTAATTAGAAGAAATTGCTTTAGTGAAGGTAGGAGAATATTGTTCAAATCTGTTTATGGAAATAAACCATATAGATAAAAATACCTTGAGTATTGCTTATAACTACATTTACTCAATAAAGAAAAGTATTTGTTTTGAATTAAATAGCATTAAACAGACTAATGTTATGTAGACTGTAGCTCAGTCTACACAACGAGTTTGTACTCCAAAAATTGACTGAACAGATTACTCAGGGACATATAATACAATAGAGTACTATGTGAAATATGTCTTGAAGAGAAGCAGGAGCAAAGATATAAAATTATGTGTGAAGATGAAACTTTAAATGATGGCAGCCTTCTACAAGAAGCAGCTTATGCTGAATTTCTATTCTTCTAATGGAAGCCTGCTGGATGGTAATAGACATTGTCAAGATCTATTTGTGTAGCAAAATCATATGAAGGGAAAATATTCAGACATTTTTTGAAGGTATTTAATTTATTTCTCAGACTATGCCAATCTTATAAGTGAAATATTTCATGGAAATATGTTGAACAAGACTCATCCTTCAATGAAGTGTGGACTTTGTTGGAAGCTCACCTGGTGTCCCACCAGCAGATGTGTCAGATTGCTGCTCTGAGCCAGGCCCTGATGGGTGCCTGGACCTGGCCTGGGCTGCTTAGGCTGCCCCCATGAATATATCATAGTTGGAAACATATTTGCTTGGGGAGATCTTTTCTTTCTTTGAGAAGTGTAACTTTTGCTCTGGAAATGCTAAAATGTCACAGAAGTGATGTTTGTTTTGTTTTGTTTCTTTGTTTTCTTGTTTGTTTTGTTTGTTTCTTTTTTGTTTGTTGGTTTGGTTTTTTAATTATTAAATTTTTATTTTGCGCTCCTGGGTGTTTTATCTCAATTTTGCTTTCTTGACAGTTCTAATATAGAGCTCCTTGTAGAAAACAGATTTGGTGATTAGTCCAATTTGTTACTCCTGGCCCATGCAGCAGATGACCAGAGAGACAGTCTCTGGATGTAGATATTCTTACACTGGATTATCTGTTTTGCACTGCCTGTACTGTGGAGCAGTATTTGCTGTTGCTGGAAAACAAGCCCATCCACCAACATTGGGAGGGGAGGAAACATAATTAAGAGATTGAGATGAATTATGCCAAAGAATTTACAGAAATACTCATTACATTTGGCAATGAGCCAGGTTGGTCAATGGTTGCATGACTTTAGAATTTATTTTCTAAAATCATCCATAACATTTAGTTTATCTGCAAGATGGTGTTGGGCAGCAGTTCTAGGTTGCAAAGTTGTGTGATTGACTCTGGCAAAGTGGCACCAACAGTGCAACTGAAGTGAAAACATTAGAGTATTTATCCAGTCAAATGTTTCATCTGATTAGTGCTAATCAAGCCAGCAAAGGAGGAATTAGTAAAATGTGGTTAAAAGGTTATAAAGTTTCATTTAGAATGAAGTGTAACCAGAAAGTACATTAAAAGAAATAGATTTAATTTGGCAAATAGCTTGCAGCAAATGATTACCCTCTTATGGTTACATTTACTTTTCTCTTTCAATAATAAAATCTTTCAAAACATCATTGCAGAATCCTTATCTCTGTCAGCTTACTGAATTAAGCTGTGTTTTGTCAAATAAGCCCTGTGTTATTGCTGTGTGCCTGGGAGCTGCCCACAGACATGCTGGGGGAGGCTTGGCTCTCACCCGCCTGCGTCTGTCATCTCTTAGTCACTGTGTGGTGCCACTGTGTGTCTGGTGCCTCCTCATGCCAGTCAGCTCAGTTACACAACAATATCAGCCACTCAAAGAATGAGTTTGGCCCAACAAAGAGTCATTAGCTTGGTTTATCCATTTTGACATGTTTTCCCATTTTTCCGTGTTCCAGAGTACAAGGGGGAGGCAGCTCTGCAGGGGCACTCATGTGGCACCTGCCAATGCTGCTGGAGGAGGCTGATGCCTTGCCCAAACCCCACAGCACATCTCAGCCTCAAGTGTGCTGTGAAACAATAAAAGTCACTCTTGCCTCCTCTTCCCTTTGAAACTCCTCTAACTGGAAGGTTAGCAGAAATTAGACAGAAAGGAGGGATTCAGTCCAGCCTATTTAAATGCATGGAGACATCTGGAAACCACTTGGAAGAGTCTGTGAGTAGATGCTTTGAGGAATAAGGCCATGTGGAACTTTCAGAGGCTTGCAGTAAGCTTAGCTTTGCTGTTGGGAGCCCTTGTCTCTGTAATGTTAGTTATGCCCCTTAGTTGCCTGGGTGCAAAGTGTGAGCTCTGAAGTGGGCGCTCCTGGGATGTGTCACTGCGAGATGTGGTCAGGGCATGCACAGCTGCTGTGGCTTCACTCAGTGAGTGAAGCTCAGTGTGGGGAGAACAGTCTCCAAACTGATCTATTTTTGCCTGTGGCTGAGAGTCACATTCTGCAGAAAAAGGGTCGTGGTCCTACACCTCAAAGTAATTGTCCAAAAGATTTCTAGAAGCATTCAGCTGAAGGTTGTACATGAGAACAAAGGCTTTCAGGGAACACCTTCATCACTGGGACTTTTCTTCTGGCAGAGGAGTTTGTTTGCCTTTTGGGTTGCTGCTTTCTGTATCCAGTATACAGCTTTGTAAAAGTTGGAGGAGCTCCTTGTGCACTCCTGTGCAGACTGACTTCTCTGTGAGCAGCTGCGTTGCTGAATGCCTCAATCTCTGAAACAGTGGGTTTTTTAGTAAACATTTCTTTAATGACCTGGGAAAACACAAAGACTAATACGAGGTGAGTGAGGCATATACCGTCTATTCCTGCAGTGAAACCAGCTGGTTGTAGATTTAAGAAAATGAGGAGTTGTGTTTTGTGTCTCAGTCCTTGTTACTACTGTGTAAATGACTCCATCCAATTAAACTGTAATGTGTTGACTTTATTATGTGATGGCAGATTGGGCCTATGCTCTAACAAGCACTGTAGCTCTCTAGAAAAGAAGTGTGCTCAAAGCATCATAAGGCTTCGTTCAAACCAGTGGTGCAAGTAAAATTGTTTTCTCACTGTGCATATTATGGGGAACATCTTAAAAGCCTCTTCCCTCAGCTTGCCTTATTGCCATCAGTAGGAGCTTTGTCATTGACTTTGAAGCAGACAGAGGTCAACAGTAAACACTTCTCAAAAGGGACACTCTGTGTGACACCACGGGGCACTTTGAATCAGAACAGTTTTACTACCAAGGCCGTAGATGGGGCTGGAGAAGGAGCTGGCTCAGGTCCCTGTTATGGGGGAGGCTTCCTTTCTGCATCTTGCTCAGAGATCAAGTTTTGTGTCTGGGGTTAAGGCTTTTTCTGTCATTTATTTGTCTCTACTCAGATCATGTCTGAAGTGCTGCTTGATCTTTTCCCCCAGGTGTGACAGAGACTTGGTTGGAACACACATTGTTCTTAAGCCCAACTAATCAAAGCATCCATCCTCAGAAATTTCTAGAGGTAGAATTCTCCAGATATTAGCCTATATCCCTATGGTATACGTTAAAATTTTAAAAGTCATGAAAGCTATTCATAAATACATGCTTCGTAATTGTATGAGTAAATGTATGAGTGCCAGCTCCTGAATTTGACAACATTGACAGCAATTCATCAGATAATGAAGTTGCATCTGCAATTTATAAAAGTGAGTGCTTGAAAGAAATTAATTTCTGCAGTTGTTTAAATACAAATTAATTTTGATCTGCTAATTGACTTTACAAGGTAGCTCTTGGAGATAGTGAGTGGATACTCACCCATCCAAATCTCAGCAGCACTCAGTAGAATCAGATAAGAAACTTCTGTGTATATTAAGATTGTATCCTGCTACCTGAATGTCATTGAAAATATTTCCAAAATTCATTGAATATTTACGTGAAGTTGGAGGAAAATATCTTCAAAAGAACAGTTTCAAAGCCAGATTTTTCCCTTTCTCCTGCTAATCGATACACAAGCTTGTTCTCAAATCAGAACTAAAACCCCAGCAGAAGTTCAAAAGGAATAGTCATGGTGTGGGTTCAT
This sequence comes from Calyptomena viridis, assembly GCA_013390005.1. Lineage (NCBI taxonomy): Eukaryota > Metazoa > Chordata > Aves > Passeriformes > Eurylaimidae > Calyptomena > Calyptomena viridis. The sequence goes on from WEIV01022256.1 coordinate 107,941, forward strand.
CCCTGTGAGAGGCAGGGAGGCTTTGATGGGGACTGTGGAAGCATTCTGCTGCAAAATATTACTTTTTCACGTTTGTTTTAAACTACTCATGGTTTTTCACAAAGCAGGCCATGCTCCTGTCAGGGTGCAGGTGTTTTAACTCTGTCAGCAAGTACTACAGCAGAATCTGAATATTAGACAAAACTGGGTGATGTGAAGCCTTTCTGTTAAGCTGCAGGTCGGGAGCTTTTATTGTCACTTACACTTGTCTGAGCATCATCTCCAGAGCTTGTGGCTCTCTGCTACAGGACTCTTGTTGGAGTGAATTATTTTTATGGACTGTACTGGCCACTGAAGGCTGTGTAAATATTCCAGCAGCCGATGTAGAGGCTCGGAGCCCAAGCCCCTGTTTGCTGCAGGGCTGTGTCGGGTGTGTGTTACCTGGGAATGGGAGGAGGGGACTGCAGGTGACAGCAAAGTGTCATCACCTGGGACCACAAACAATCCATCTCTCTGCACCTCTGCATGGCTGTTTGGCACAAAGCCTTTCAGAAATGTAGACCACTCTCTTCTAAAGGGGCTGAGAAAGACAAATGTTTAACTTCCATTTGATTTTGAGGCTTACTGCAGACTGATTTATGTGTATTTTCTTACGTAGGGAAGCAAGCTTTTTAGAAACTATCTTCTCAGTGGTATTCTGGTATTCACTCAGCTGGACAAAGCTGGAAATCTAGTTTGTAAGGTAAATTCATGCCATTAGTTTTGGTAAAGTTTTTGGTTATTTTTTTAATTCAAGTGTTATGTTTGAGAGAGAGCTATAAGATATAAATGATCATCATTGCAATTCAAAAACAAAGTCCGAAATTAATTTATTATATGTTCTAGTCCTAAGTGGTTTAGTAAAGTAAACTTTCATTATTTCACCTATTGTAATATTTGAATGGGAGTTGTAAAGCATTACATATGCATGACTTTGTTTTAAATATATGATCAGCAACTTATTAATATTTCTGAGTTCAGATGTACTTAATCACTTGTGTTGCATTATGAATCAACTTTTCTTTTCTGTAGGCTTCTATGGCAGAGGAGGATGCTCAGGGACTACTAATGGTACTAAGAGATGCAAAAAATCAGAGTACAGAGCAGTTCTTCAAATTTTGCACAGATTCAAATGAAATATTCCCTATTTCTTCCAGGTCATTAGTTTAAAAGGTCCTTAAGTTAGGATAACTGTGTTAGTCAAGAGAAGGCTGTATTAAGCAATTTGCAAATTGAATTTTTTATCAGTTTTATGAAGATTGCTTCAAGGGTGTGGAATTTTTAATAACTTTCTTTTATGTTGAACTGCCTGCTGCAGCCTTCTTGGGGAAATAGGAGATGAAGATGAAATGAATGCTAACGTGTCTGCTTCCTGGTTTTACCTTAGCAATTTTATAACTGGCAAGAAATACAAAATCCCTTTTCTGCTGTAAATCAGCATCTTTGAAAAAAGCCCTGGGATGGTACAATGGGTTACAGTTATTCTGTACTGTACTAATGGAAAACAGAACACTGAGTTAATTGAAAGAGCAATCAAACCGTATTTCTGAAAAGTCAAGATAAAATAATTTTTCATAATGAAAGAGGAAATAAGGAACATTTCTGGCATTCGACACAGTCAAGCTTTTATCTAAGTTTCTGCTGACATTAATCTTTGCTCGCAGGCTGCTGAGGTTGAGATGTCTGTCACAACTTACCCACAGCCCTGCTATTCCCACAGAGGGAGGTTTCCAAGCTCAGAGGGGGGTTTGTTGGAAGGAATCAGGGGAGGCAGCAAAGGAAAGCAGTAGTTTTGTTCATCAGCCTGGTCTGGTCCAGGGGCAATTGTAGGAATTGCTGAGGCCGTGCTGGAGCCTTCAGTGCCAGGCACAGGAAAGTGTCTGTGCCCCAGAGGTGCCCTCAGCCAGCACGGAAACACACGGGAAGCTGATAAACACCTCTGGAAGAAACATTTCACCCAGTATTGTTTCTTCTGTTACAGAAAAATTTTGCTTCCTATTTCTTCCAAAACACATTCTTGGGTCTCGGTTATTGTGAGTTTTCTGTTTAAATCTTCCACCTGCTCTTCCTTTTTGGGCATGTTGGTTTCCTTCATGTGACCTTGGTTTAGGCAGTCATGGAAACCAGTGCCTCATGGAGCTCCTGTTCCCTTCCGTGCTGGCTTTGGAGCAGCAGTTGGAGAACTGGCACTACAGAATTTGCAAGGGTAACACAGCACAATATTTAATAATTTATTTAACAAGCAGATCTAGTGCTGGTGCATTTCGAAGTATTCCTGCTTTAAACCCACCATATTAAGCTCTTTGAGCTTGCCCCACTAAGAAAGTGGGGCAGGATTCATATAGAATTTAGGAAATAGTGATGCTGAATATTTTCTTGGACTCAGAACAAAGCAAGCTCTCTTCTTTTTCATGGTGGGCTCTCACTAATTCTTCACTCTTGACACAGCATCAGATTCACTCTAAGAATGCTAAATACAGCTCAGACAAATGCTGTTTCTCAACTCTGACAGCTTTGCATAGGAAGTACTTCTGTGTTATATACAGGCTTATGATGCCTGGCATATCTCAAGGGTGTTCAAAGTTTTCAGAGTTTGCTTAACTGATTAAATATGGTGGTATGAAAGTTGAAGGAGAGCCTGGGCAGAATTGAAACTAACTGTGCCTCTAAAAAACTGAAAAAACCCAAACAAAACCCTANTATAACTGTTCAAATTTTCAAGGCCATTTGTGTGATTTGAACATCTGAACCATTGTGCAAGTAGTCACAACTGCAAATCTAAGTCCTCTAAGTCCTAAGACTTTGAGAATGCTGGGCCTTTGGTTGTCAGAGAAGTGCAGATCACAGAAGCAAAGTGACTTAAAATTTTCTCTTCCTAATATTTAAATAAAGAAATGGTTGATTTTACTACTGACACCTGATAAATATCTTGTATTAGGTTTCTTAATGAAAATATTGTTTGGGGGAAATATGCATTTATTTATGAGATAACTGCTCTCAGTGCCAGGCAATGATGTACTCAGACTCACTTCTTATGTGGAGAACAGATTTCTTTGCTGTGTTTATGGCACTGAAGCTTTTCATCAGTGTGGGGACTTGTGCCTTCCAGCTGCATCTGCTGCCATTTTTTTTCCTCCTCCAAGAAAAGCATCAAGAGCTAATTCATATTAACATTTGAGGAGAGCCACAATGAAGCCCTTGACGGCATGTTTAGCTTGAATTTTAAAGGTTGGCTGTACTGGAATATATATACTGGAATATCTGCAACAGATTGAACAATCGTCCAACAAATTCCGAACATCACTTTGAAAATGTTAAAAGTGGTGTTGATGGTTCCTGGTGGCTTCTGGATGAGTTTTTAATTGAGCTCATAAAAACTACTGCTTTCCTAGTGGATTTACCTAGTGCTTTATCTGTGGATTCAACTGCTGATTTCAAAGACTTTCTTACTTAACCCTGAGGAATTTTTCTTTCCTTCCCAAACAGGAGTTGCAGGAGCAGGAGCGCTTGGTGTTTTCTTCAGAGAAAACAGATTGAAGCAAAAAAATAAAGAACAACACCTGCACATATTTAAAAGGGGTTCTCTGTTATGGTCACACAGATGAGTGTAATGCCAGGTTTAGAACACACATATTTATATACATGTATACCATTGTAGGTGTACAATACTAAGTTGGTGCTTTCAAAGTACAAGTTTTTAAAAGTATAGTTACAGAAGAATAGTCTTGATGCACAGCTACTCAATCTGTTTCTGACAAGGGAATCTCTCTGAGGTGGCAGAATAGCACATAGGTGGTACTGGCCCACTTTAACACTATATATAATACATATATATGCATATGTATGTATATACTCATGTGCAGTGTGTACTCAGTCCTGCAGGTCAGTAGATGACAATCCTTCCTTGGGATGGATTTCCATATCTGCCTCTGGGGTGCAGTTTCTTAAAGTCAGAATCTGCTTGGGAGAGTATAATAAATAACACTGGTGACTGAAGATCAAATATCATTGCAGAATTCTCTCACATTTTGTACCCTGCTTGTTAGTGTGATTGTCACTGATCTATGACAGGTATTTCTAATGTCTGTTTATTTCACAAGCCACAATTCTTATTAAATGCTCTTATCTATAAGATTCAGCCTGAAGAAAATATCCCAGTACAGAAATCCGATAAGAAACTGCTGATCAGTAAAGTTCACAATGCCAAAGGGCAGCATTTTATCACGGGTTTCTCTTTTTTGTTGGTTATTGGCTGACATTGGATAAATACTCTACATGTGCCATTTGCAGCTCAATGGTAGATTAATGTGCAGAGTGATGAAGGTTTAACTAGGAAAGAGAATTTGATCACTCATCCTACTCATCCCACTGCTAGAGCTAAATGCAGCCTAAATCACCAGGGGGTTAGATTTGAAAACCATTACTTCCTTTCCAGGAATCTCATTTAGTTTTACCTCCTCTCCATTCCAATTTAACCAGGCTCTTCTACTCTAAGGCTGAGAAGCAGAAAAAGAGAAGGGAGAAGTCAGCTGTCTGGTTACTACCACCAGAAAAAAAAGAAAAGATGAAAGTACTGAAGTTCTTGTGGGAAACCCAATCTTGGAAGGTTTTCCCTTATTGCTTGAGTCTCAGAGGATTTGGATAACGATAGAAACATAGTTCTTAGTGAATCAAGACTTGAAACTTTAATGTCTCCTTCATACCATGAAGTGAGGAATCCAAATGACACTTGAGTGTTTCTTGCTCAATGCACATGCTTAGGATATTATCTGTGAAGAAAAAAGGTGGGAAATTTTGGATTAACCAAAAAAAGTTAATCATTGGAAGGTGTTATACAGCATTTCTATCCTCTCCTCGGGGAGGTCCTGCTACTTTTCCAATTTAAAAAGCATTGAAGACATGGATTTATAGTTCCTTCCTATCCCAAACTAGCTTACACTTTTAAGCCATTTGACACAAAATCAAAGATTTTTTGGGACTATTGAAAATAACTTTGTTGCATACTTTGTAGTTTAGACTTTGATATCTTTTGGAAAGGTTGCTGGATTTTTCTTTTTCTTCTTGGACTTCTCAGTCATAAAAACAGAAAGCACTGAGAATGTGAAATAGCCTGGAAATGTTTTCTCTTCCATCAAGAAACACAACGTGTCCTTTCAAAACTTAATTGAGCAGCACAAAGCTAATTAGCTGTCCGAAGACATGCCATTTAATTCACAATCCAGCATTAATTTGTTCTACAGACTGAGCTTATCTCATATATAAATGTCTTTGCCCTGTGGCTTTCCAAACAGCTGCAATATACAAAAAAGACTGATAACTCTGTCATTTAAATGTTGCTTGCTTCCTTCACTTGTGCATAAAATACTGAACTGCATGTGAATTGTAACTGGAAAGTTTTCATGGTCACAATGAAAAAATAATTTGTATTTTTATTCCCTTCTAGCTGGGAATAATCTTATCACTCTGGGATGCAAAAGCCATCATTTGAGGTTTGAGCTAGATTGTCATTTACAACCTGTTAGCCTAATGTGTAATTTGGATAGCATATTGAATAAATAGTTTCAAAGCTTTTTGTGGGTAGTAAATAATTGCCTTATCACTTTCTCTTTATTGTGAAAGTCCTAAGTATATTTGTTAAGCTATTGCGACACAGAAGAATTGCTGCAGTTAATATGAAAGAAGTTTTATGTTGTTAATCTTTGAAGTATATAGCATCATTTTCAGAGACTATTTAACAAATTCTCTTCTTTCTCTGTCTTCAGTAAGAAAATACCGATTTTCTCAGGATATGGAGTGAGTGAGTTCATGAAGTATGACTGCTCATGCTCAAATGCTAAAACTTAGTCTGGCCGTCTTGCTGAATCCATTGTTCTAGCAAACATTTGCAATTAATTTCCCCTCCTCTTAATACCAATTGATGCCTTTCTACACTATACTTTTTGCAAAATCCCCTTAGGAAAGGAGTTTGGACCCTTTTTGCAGAGGCCAAATGACACACTTGATCCTTAAAATATGTTTGCAGTAAGGCTATTTTTTCCCTAAAATTTTTCTTTGACCACCCATACCAAAGAATTTGGAAGTGCTCTCCTGGCTTTCCCCAGGCTCTGATACATTCTCAGGAACAAGCCTCCAGCAGAACTTCCCTTTTAGGATGAGCCCTTAAGGCCAAAGAGGCAGAGCTGCTCCTTGCCTGCGCTGCCAGAAACTGGGAGTAGGGAAGGAGAATGTGAAAGAGGGGAGGAATGAGAGAAAAAAATTTATTATGGAATGGGCTGGAAGAGACAACTATGTTAGTAAGAGTACTTTTACAGTGTAAGAGAACTTTTGCCAATGGAGTGAGATGTATCTTCCCCAAATTTAACACTAACACATATTAAGTGACTAGGGATAGGAAATAAAGATTTCTCTCTTCTATTAACATTTTTTCATTCAACTCTTTCTCATAGATGGCTTTTCTAATGCTCCATTCTGGTTGGTGACTGAAAAGAAGTGGATATTAATCTACTGCCTGTGAGCATGTTATTCTGCAATTGAATGTCCTGTGTACCCTCAGTGACATCCTTTCTGTCCATGTGTCTTTTTCCTTTACTCTGTGGAGTCCCTTATCTGCCAGGGATATAAATCTTATATATCAAGGAAAGAGATAATGGAAAGATATTTTCCACTTTTAAACCTTAAGCAGAAGAAAAACAAAAAGACGACCTCATGAATTTTATTGCTGGTTCATAATATATTTTTTTTGAAGTTAAAATATCTATATTTGGAGAAGCCAGTATTGAATTTCAGGTTTTACAGGAAGCTGTGGGCACTGTCCTCCCAACCTCAACTTGCAGCTGCACACCTGGATAAAGTACTGGGGCAAGGAGCATTCCTCTGGTGCCTGATCCTCAGCATTGTCTGGTCCTGCACTCTGCTTCCTCCAGCCTTTTACCATCCTAAGGTGAAGGAGCTTCCCGTGGGGTGGTGCTCCTCTCTCTGCCCATCTTCAAGTGGAGAAGTGGCTTCCCCTCTCCCAAAGGACAGAAGGGATGATCCAGTTATCAGCTGGCCATTGTGCAAATGGAAAAGAGTATTTTTACCTGGCTGAAAGACAGAAGATGAATGACCACAGAATCAGAGAATCTGCTGAATTGGAAGGGACCCATATGGATCACTGAGTCCAACCCTTAGCCCTGCACAGGACCATCCCCAAGAGTCACACCATGTGCCTGAGAGTATCATTCAGACACTCCTGGAGCTCTGTCAGCCTTGGTGCTGTGACCTCTGCCCTGGGGAGTCTGTTCAGTGCACAACCGCCCTCTGGGTGAAAAACCTTTTCCTACTATCCAACCTACTATCCTGCCCTGACACAACTTCAGGCCATTCCCTCAGGTCCTGTCACTGTTCACCACAGAGAAGGATCAGTGCCTGCCCCTCCTCTGCCTTTCCCAAGGAAGTTGTAACTGCAATGAGGTCACCCCTCATTTTCCTAGGATAACAGGTGGGAAGATAGTAAGTCAATCCATAGATCAGTTTTCCTGGGAACACGATCTCTTGCTGATACATGTTGATATCGCTGATTTATTGAGCTGCTGATCACCCTTTCCTGCTGCAGGGATGGTGAAGGGATCCATCAGGAGCATCTGGGTGAGTAACCGGCAAAGGGCTTTGCAGCTGACAGGGTAAGGAGTGCTCTGTGCAGTCGTACACACTGTGCACTTTGTCTTGGGAACAAAGAAGAAGTGTGATGAGAGAATGTGAAGTATTTATAGACTCCTGATAGATACATTGCAAACAAATATGGCACTTGTCACTTTGAAGATGTTAAAGTTTGAAAGTGATTAAATAATGCATAGAAGTCTTCTAGCTGAGAGAAACTGAGGGGTGGTCTGTGCTAGGGCAGAGCATTCAGAGAATTGTGGAATATGCTGAGTTGGAAGGGATCCATCAGAATCATTGGGTCCCACTCCAGGCCCTGGACAGGACATCCTAAGAATGCCACCATGTGCCTGAGAGCATTATACAGATGCTTCTTGAATGCAGACAGGCTTGGGTATTAAAAATTACCCCTTTGAAAGGGGTAACCTGGCTGGAATGAGAGGTGAAACAGTTATTTTGGTTAAGCTGTTTCAGTTTGATTGTCCTGTCTGTTCCTAGAGGCTGAGTGCATGTTTTTCTGAGCAAGCCCATGAAGACACAGACCGTGTCCTGCAGAGAGGTTCATACCGAATAGTTCTTGCTCACTGTGTTTGAAAACCTGGCTTTTCAGACTTTTCTTGTTGAACTTTTTCAGCTACTTAAAACTGTAAGTTTTCATCTGGAATGTAATTTTAAAAATATGGTGCATATCTGGCTGTGGTTGCAAGATCTTCAGACTTTCTGAAATATCAATTTTCATGTTGGTTCTTCACAGCTGACATTTAGCTCTAGAAAATCTAGAGAAAAAGAACTCTGGCAACTGACTGATGGGCTGAGCTAAGCAGGACAGGACTGAAAAAGAAACTATTCTTTGGAGACACTCAGTGTTTCTTGGGTGAACAGTTTATAATTATTCTGCAAGCGAATTATTTAGAACATTCCCCCTTGATTTTGTTGTTGTAAATGCTTTTAATTTAGTTTCTGTTATTGATCAATTTTTTTGTCTTTGAAATACTTGGAAAATGAGTTAGCATTTTACTATTTATGACTATACTTCAGAAAGGTTTAGATTATCTATTTTGTTACAGCTGAATTAGTTCCTTTTTGTTGCCAAACTGTGTTATCTACATAAATAACTTTACTGCACATCCTCACCTGCAGCAATCCTTCATTTTGGCACCAATTTTAATGTAATTGTTTATTCTTATCTATTATGTTCCATGAGAGATTAAGGAAAGGTTTATTTTTTTATTAAATGGCAACAGTTATAGCTGATGGATGATAATTTATAACCTTGCTACCAGTAAGAAAGAAATAAGCCTTTTGTTTTTATTACGCTTTTGGTATAAAAGAAATGGCTGATTGCTGGTATAAGAGAAATAAAACAACTCATACATCCAGGAAAGCTTATTGCATTATCAGGCAATACACCTGCCTAACTGATGAATAGGACTCAGTCTTGCAGTTAATAAAGAACTGGAGTTATTTCAAGCTGAAATATTGTAGAATAAAACAACGCAAATATTGTTCATGGCAATTTCACCGTCATAAAGAAATTGGAGGTCTTGGCTGTGAATTGAAGAAAATCAGTGTTCTGCTCTAAGTCCAGGCTTCTGGCTTTTCAGATTCATCTCTTGTATTGCTTTCTAAATGTCAAAATGGCCACTTTATCTTTAAAATATGTCCAATTTGAAGCTGAAAATTAGTCTATACTAAGTACTGCAAATANTATATTTATAAAAAAACCCTGGATAAAAAAGTCTGGATAACAGACTCCAGTCATCCTAACGATGGCTAATTAACAATTCAACTCTTCGTGATGTCTGTTGACTTCACTGAATTTTTGCCAAGACATCTTCACCTTGGTCAGGACTGAATTTCACATCTGGTTGGAGCTCCAGGACAAGCTTTGCATGCCCTCCTTGTGTTCCAACTCAACTTTGCCTTGCTCTTCAGTACTGAAGGTAGGACAGGGCTCAGGAGATGCAGTTTGAAGTGACCCGAGTGTCTCATTTAAATTTTCAGGGAAGACCAGGCATGTGGAAATGCTTGTCATACTATGAGTGGAAAACACAAAGCCCTTTGTTATGGTGGTCTAAATGTGTTTCAGAAATGGCAATTCTCAACTCATGGTTTCCATAATTGTTTGAAAGAAACTTGAGGAAGAGGGTGACATTACAATTTTTAAGTAGGATAAATCTATAGTGGTTTTTCATCTTTGTGTCCCTAGGCCGAGATTTCTTGGTTGATATTTGAAAGGAAAGTTAGATTTGGCAGCTTAGAATTTCGACGAAAGTGTCTCTTACATTTTTGCCTCAGTTACATACACCTTCAAAATAAATTTTAAGTAATCTTTTAGGCTTTCTATGCCAATTATTCTTGTTACCTTCTGCTTACAAAAAGCCTTAAGAGTACAAATTAACTGTTCCTTTTTTACCTCCACCTTGTTTCGTTAGATTTTGTACTAACTTTTCATGGTTCCCATTGGACAGTATATTCTAATTCTTGTCCCCTTTGAGTAGGTGAACACACATTTACTTTGTAAATAGATGCATTTTATAGTTTAATGTACTCAGGTCCCAGCAAGTCTGTTTAGTGAAAGAACGCCTAGATGACTTCTGAACCTTTTAAAAGCAAACTAAAGAAATTAATGGGAAGTAGCTGTCAGATGCAGAGGTATTTGGCTCCACATGGTATGTTGCAGCCTTTCTAAATGCTAAAACAAATTGTTGCTTATCAGAAAAAAACAAACTAGGTCTCAATTCCCATTTTCTTTACATCATTCTGAAATGTTAACACATAAATAATTGTGGAAAGCAACCAGACTGACTATTCAATGAAACAGAAGAACAATTATCCCCCTGAGAGGGCAAGATCATAAAAATTACAAATCTTTTAATAATTTATTTCCAAGAGCTGGTCCCGTTAGTCTACCTGACACATTCTGGCTTCTCTTTCAGTCTCCCTTAATAAAGAAAACCTTCAAGAATGTGTACAGGGTAGTCTTGGTATATTTAGGGAGCGTGGTGCCCACACGAATTCAAATTCCTGAATTACCTGGAATAGGATTGCAGTGGATGGACCATGGCTGGCTGCCAGACTCCCACCCAGCTGCTCTCTCACTTGCTCTTCTCAGCTGGATGGGTGACAATATTGCACAAAAATGCTCGTGGGCTGAATTAAAATTGGAAGGGAATCACTCACCAATTACTGACTTGACTTATGGAAATGGCCTTGATTTATGGAAAATGAATTCAATCTGGAGCACCTGCTCCAGCATGGGCTCTCCACAGCCATAGTCGCTTCAGGGAATATTTACCTGCTCTGGCCTGAGGTCAGAGCTCACATGGGATGAAGTGTGGATACCTCCTCCAGTGTGGTCCTCTCCACAGGCTGCTGGAAAATACCAGCTCCAGAGCCTGGAGCTCCTCCTCCCACACCTTCTCTGACTTTGGTGTTCAAAGTATTGACCTTGGTGCTTCTCACTCCTCACAGCTATGCAGAATGTCCAGCACAGGGAGTTCCTCTGTGAGAAAAGGCTACCTATAGCCAAGGCAGTCACAAATATAACCCTATATATGCAAAGCAGTTCTCTGTTCACAGGAGTTTGCTGTAAGAAGACTATTGTAGTACTGCAGGGTTTGTAGAGATTTGCAGAGAGCCTTCATGGGTCAATTTGGCAGAACTTCAGAACTGGAATTGTTCACAGCTGCAACTCTGGGAAATTTTAATGCTTTAGACATGAAAACTGCCCTGAACTCTCCTACAAGGCTTTGTAGAAAACTGCCAATTAAAAAAGTTGTTAGTTTGCATCCCTGTCTTCTAGATGGCATCCAAATTGTCCTTGTGTTGAACTCCCACTGCCATCAATGAGGCACATGAAAGGTGAGCACAAAGAGAAGCTAAGTTTGTTTTTTATTTTGATGCTGTAGAGTTCAGACATGATGTCGTGTATCATTTCAACATGCAGTTCCTCTCAATTTACATTAAATAGGATTCACTGGAGAGTACTCTGTCTCTTGTCATTCTTTTAATGGACACTGAGTTTTCCAAAAGAAGTCTGACCTACTTCTCTTGGCACTTCTGATGGTATTTCTAAGACAGTCAAAAGAGTATAAATGAATATATCCCCTCTGATCATAAAAATCAAAGCAAGCATCACATATTAACAGCCCCAAAGTTTCAATAATCAAAGAAGAGTGTGCATTAGCCAGGTTTTTCATGTTCAAAGTCTTCAGACAAACCATAAGGTCTTAAGTAAGATCTTAGTTCTTTGTAAAAAGCTGACATTTAGATTTTACAGGACATCGGGAATTAGAAAAGTCCAGATTTTCCTGGTTCAATACCACAATGAACAGCATCAACAAAACAATTGTCAAACTTTCAGCTGCTTTTGTGTGAATCCTTCTTCTGTTTCCTTTTAACTCATTATATTATTGCGTGGTGACATGTTTATTCTTGAAAGACTGTGATGAAGTTTCCTCCATAAAGAGATATTCGGCATATTGGGATGTTCCCAAAGAATACATAACATCTTCTGCTAAGGCTCAGGCTATCAAACAGAATCGAGGAAAATGTACTTCCTCATAAAACCTTCCTCTCGAAAAGATCAAAGCAGATGAGTTTTTTAACTACTAAATTCCTGAGAAGTTTTCCCTTGTTCGGGAATTGCAAATTTTCTTTGATTAGAAAGAAATTTTCCGAAAGATTCCTCTTTTGTACAATGATTAAAATGTAATAACCTCGTGACATTTCTTAAAATAATAGCAGCAGCTTTAATACTTACCAGTTTGACCTTTCCTTATTGCTTTACAGAATATATAAAAGAAAATGCTAGAAATGATTGCATGTGAAAAACACTGCTTATATAAGAGCACGGACAAATTTTAAAATTGGCAGTATATTGAAAATGTTTAAATTGCAGTCGAGTTACTCCATAAACTTGGGAAGAATCCTAAATGTCAACCTGTACTTAAGAGCAATATTACAATAATAAATCATTCATATGCACATAATAAAACTCAAGAAATACTAGTATTTTTTTTAGGCCAGGGAAGCAGCTAACTTACAGAGAATTTTAGAACCGAGACTGGGAGAAAAAGAAAATGTTTTTAAAAATGAGGAAATTCATAGCACCTTGACAATGTAATTTAAAACTTAGCACAAGAAAAGAAGATGACTATGTGTTATCAATGAGTACTCCCCAAATAATTTAGTAATTTTATTGTTTTCTCATTTCAGAAGGCTGTCCCTAGCATGGTAAAGTGCTACAGCTTTTTTCAGACATGATGCCATTTGATACGAGTGCTTAGTCATGAGGTCAGTTTGCTATATGTAAGAGTGAATATTTTGAGAATCAGAAATTCAAGTAATTAAATCAGAAATCAATTTCAACAGCTTAATTGCTGAATGCTCTTTACCAGGCACAGAAATCGCCATGTAGCAACTTCTCGTGAGATCCATTTATATACAGAATTCTTCTATGGAGATGTATTTACCCATTTTTGTGGTCTTGTACCTGCAACAAGCCCTTTCTGAACTGCTAACATACTGCAGGCATTTCCAGATAAGATGGTGCAAACGGTTACAGATTGCTTTTTCTGATGACTTATTTCTCTTCACCTAAAGTTTTAGATTTCCTTAAAATTTTGCAGCTGCTGAATAAGAAAACTCCTTCCAAGGAATTTGTAATGTCTTCTACCTGCATGATAAGTTAAGGTTTATCAGACTTTGCTATTTTGTCTTTGCCCACTAAGATTTTACTGCGACCCAGAATTCTGCCTGCAAAAGATCTGCATTTTTCTTTAGCTTGGTGCATTTCTGTGATGGTGTAGTTCATTAATGTATTTCTCAGCACAGGGGCACTCCCACTGGAGCCTCAAGGGGCTTGTTCACATGCTTAAATGTTTGGTTAAACAAAATGAGAAGTGGGTTTGTATTATATTTCCGTTCTAAAAATTGCTGTTAGTATTAACACCTACTCATATTTGGGACTTACTGAATTAGAGTAAGCTTTACCCAGAGGGACTAAACCCACGGGCTGTGAAGTGGTTACATTGGGTTGTGGTGGTTTTGGCAAGGCAGTAATGCACAGCTCAGCTCTTTGCTAAACTCCCCCACTAAAAGGCAAAAAATTGTCCATATGTTCTAGAAATGTGTTTGGTTTAGCCATTTTTGACTGACTAGTTGGATTCTTCCTGGCTTTTATACAACAGTACTATTAACTCCTCAATTTTTAATTGTATATTTACAAAATGTATTAGAAATTAGGATTGTGCGAGGGGTCTTCGTTTATTTTTTTTAAAGTGAGCATGGCCTGGAATCCACATTTTGCTGACTTTCCATGAGATCCTACCTATGTAATCACTGTTAGCCCCTTGCAAGCATAAGGTAGAACATATCAATGCAAAATAATGCATGCAGACAGCCATGTGTGAAGTGCAAAACTCAGGCTGCTGCTTGCACAGTGAGACCAAAACCAGCATGGGAACAAAGACAGCAATTTAACCATGGCAGCCCAGGCAGGGGTCAGAAACCCATCCAGGATTTACTGCAAGTTCTCCCAGTTGGCACCTGTGCTGTGACAGGAGTATCAGTGTCATACCTTGCACAGTTATGTAGCACTGAGATGCCTATCTGAATTACAATCATATATGAGGACAAGTTCTGAGGACTGAAGTCACTTTTGAAAATGAGATTTAGCCGAGTTCGAAAATTGGATTTCCCTCGTCTATTGACAGGCTTCTAAAGGACCAGCCAAGTGGGACGGAAAACAGGTTATAAATGAAATATGCTATTTACTGGCAGAACATTAGGGATGCCTCTGGTGAAGTGTTTTGAATAAGTTTTCCACTGAAATTATCAGTGAGCTGAATTCAGAATAAAGTAATGGCTTCATTAGTTGCTATGATACAAAATAAAGATTTTCACACTGTTATGACTGCTGGTGGTGTAAAATAAAATGCACCATGTTTAACCCACGTTTGCAAAACTTCCCAGAATATGTAAACAACTATCCTGTTTTTCCACATCAGGTGCTTGAAAAGCTTATTACAGTCTGTTTCTGGGGCTTAGCAGCTTTTCTATAGTACAGTGAGTGGTGTTTGATATGTGAATAAAGCAGACAAGACACACCAGAGAATATAAAAGGATCAAAAAAGGAATGCTCCTCATTACCCCTGGTTTGTGCTCTCAGAGCTGTAACAAACACCTGGCTAGCACTGGAAATATATGCAAAATTTTGTGCATCCATAGGTTTCTGTGACTTTCACCAGTGAAGTGTTTATGCTAAAGCAGTTCTTTTGTACAAACATATATATCCATGAAAGTGTTTATATCTTAATCTGAAATGAGAAATTGCCACATCTTTGGAGAAAGGCTCAATGTCCTAAAAATGACACATCTGCATGAGGAAAATTAATTTCTTATTTGCATGGCAAAGCACTCAGTGCCTCATTGGAGATCAGAAGCCCCATTTTGCTAAGCTGTTCATAAGCAAAATTGTAGACACTTCTTCCACCTACCTGTATGTATTTTCCTCTAGAAGATGTTTCCTACCTCAGACAGATGCAAGAGCCATTGGGTAAATTCTGCTTTGGATGTTGGACCCACCTTACCCCAAACCAGGCAAAAATGATCCAGAGGAAGAAAATAATGAAAGTAGTTATTAGTGGAGAAATCTTAGAAAAACGTTGTATTCCTCCTTCAGAGGAAAAAAAGATTATTAATTGCTTTTATATTTTAACCTGTCATTGTTATCTTCCCTATTACATTTGTCTAAGATTGAGACATCCTTACATAAAAGAAAATGGCAACAGAAAACCCATGTTAGTCTGTGGATGCCCTTAGTGGAATTTCCTGCATTTTAGCTGTGTTTAGGAAACCAAGCTGAGGAGGGTTTCAGAGAACTGCATAGGAAAAAAAAAAAGAATATTTCTAGGACTATATTGCACTATGAATTATTCTTTCAACTGAATTTCAGAGTGCTAACCTTTGTTGGACTGTTTCTAAGAAGACTGGAAACAAGTATTTAGCTAACCTGAAAGGTAGAGGTGAAGATAAAGTCTGTTTAACACTGACTGGCCAAACTTAGACCTCTCTTACCCTGTATAATAGCACAGTGTTTCTACTGATGGATGAAGTGAGTGACTGTGTGACACCAGGTATTGTAACCTGGATTAGCATATTAAATTCAAACGACAAAACCAGCCTGTACTTGTAAGGAAGTAAATCTATTCATTTGGGACTTAAAAAACATCATATCCAAGGTGAGTCTATCTTGAACATTGGAAATCCTGGAAGACATGGAGGGTGGTGAGAAAACAAAGGGTGAATCCTAGATCACCCTGCTTTATAGTTAAGAAACCCAGCTTTACATTTTAGAAAATGTAATAGCAGATAGCAACTGTAGCACATAAAACATTTCTCTGCTCTTCTCCTTACCCCATATTTTTAGACAGTGAATCTATCAGGAAAGTAGTCAAAACACCATCAGTTTCCCAGTGAATAATATTTTACCAGTTTATTCACCACAGGTTTTGATGTGTACTGGAGATGGAATGCTTTCAAATGGTTTTATGCACCCATGTGCAGTGCCTGGGTGCTCACTACTGATGCCAGGTTACTGATGCCAGTTTGCTGGATTGTGTTTGTCTCTCTTTTTAATTGCTCCCTTGAAAAATACTGATAAAGAGCATATAGAGTGCTTAGATGGATCCTTCCCCTCTAAAACGGGAATTGTCAGCTTGGATATCTCACACCACTTCATTGAAGGTCAAGACTTTTAGTCTATTGGTCAGTAAGTGGCCCAGTCTTCATTTTCCCAGGATTTTCTGCAGTCAGAGGGTCATTTTTGAAAACTGGAGTCATTTGGTACCAGAAACTGCCTCATCTCTCCCTTCCCAGGCTGGCTTCCATAATATTTGGAGTAGGTTGACTTGTGCAGGGTAGGACAGGCTTTCTGGAAAATCTGTGGCTGGTAGTCACAAATCCTTCTGTCCCCTAGTGGGTTCTTCCGAAGGGTCTGGGAGTATAAAACAGTGGAAGAGTGGTACAAATCATCTGTATAGAAGGAGAATAAATGTCCACTTAATTGTGTGGGTGCAGATGATGATCTGCACAATATTTCACTGAGATGTCTCATTGTATCTTGAAATGCGGATTCATCTTTCTCTTATGAATTCTCTTAGAAATTACTCTTCAAAAACTTGTCAAGCCATAGAATAGATTTGTGTGGCTCTGACAAATTGCAGGAAGGAACAAAAATGTTTCTTTCTCCTTACTAAAAAATAGGGCAATTTGAGACACTTTTCAACATGAGTAGTTCTAATTTAATGGCACCTCAGTAGTCAGATCTTCTTGATGTATTCAATGACTGTTATGGTTTTATTTTTTAGAAAAACTTTTTCTCCTTTTTTTACAAGTGGCTGCAGGGAAGGGGGGAGGGTCCTCCCTCTCCCTGGGGCGTCCTGCCATGGCCCAACCTTACTGCCATGGCAGGGAGGGGGAGACCCCATTGCTGCTGATCGCGCAGGGCCGAGCCTCAGCTCCTCAGCACCCTGTTTCTAGTTCACTGCCCACCCCATGCCAGCGTGGCATTCTCACGGGGCCGTGGTTGTCCTGCAGCAGCCCCACTCCCCCTGGGCAGTGCACTGCCCCTTCCCTGCACAGCTGGTGCTGCACCAGCCCCGCCGCCTGCACACAGGGGACGCTGCCGCATGTTCCTTGCCACCGCCGCCCAGCCCCGCAGCCTGGTGGGGTTCGCAGTGCCGGGCGAGTCTTTCCGTTCCTGCTGCCGCAGTGTGTGGCACGGTGCTGGCGCACAGTGGCTCGCTCACTGTCCCCTCACGGCGCTCGGGAGTGCCGTGGCCATGGCACGGGTCCTGCGGCCGTGGTCCCCCAGGCCGCTGCTGCTGTGTTTGTGGGGCGATGTGGAGTGTCCAGATTGAGGGAGGGCAGTCACCATGTTTGGACCAGAGCACATGGCAAAATACAAAGAAACTTCCCACGG
>WEIV01022257.1:4729-16754 GCA_013390005.1 Calyptomena viridis
ATTTACAATCAAGAAGAAATTTATTTTCATGGTATAGAATTGGACAATTCTATGCATATGTAAAGGCTAATGTTCCCATTGAAGTTTCTGGGTGGTGTCTGCTCAAAGGAGACTCCTACAGTAGAGACACTCGTGCTTTATTCCAGTATAACATTCTCGCACTCCTAAGAACTTCCTCTTTCAGGTTCAAAAACACTTAAACAGATAGATTACATCACACTTCAAGAAACTAAACCATGCAAGACTGATGTCTGTTATGTAATTCAATTTATCACAGCAAGGCTTCAGAATTAATGAGTGAAACACAATTTTTCCCATAAGCCATTTTTTGTATTTCTGCTAAGGTCATGTTAGGACTATTTTTGTTATTTTCAAAGATAGATGATGAAAAATTAAATAAACTGTACATTTTCCATATAAATTTTGCATTTTCAAATGTATTTGGAGGTTGTGTAGATTGTCATTTAAATTATTCACGATTTTTAATGTTACCCACACATCGCGGCATCTGTCAAAATCACTTACTCCTGAAAAATAATTGCTTTCTTTACCTGCAACAGATCCGGAAAAGTTTGTTGATGTTTTTTCTGCTGGTGTATGGATAAGTATTAGCCATCTGTAACAAAAAATTTCATTTCTATATTCATAACTCTTCTTCTCCATGACAATTTTATTAGCTAGAGTAATAGTTTATTCCATCAATTTTTCAAAATTATTCTAACTCTGAATGTAATGCTTGGAATTGATGGTAGCCTGTTTGTAAAATATGCACGTCATGTGTACAATGAATCAGTAGAACAAATACCATCATCATTGCTTAGGATAAACTGTACCTTTTGCACTAGAAATTTCAGGAGGTATTGGATTGCATTTTCCAAAGTGCTAGGAGTCCATTTGGAATTTGGTTCTCTTTGCCTTGAAAGAAACAAGTCCCTAGCAAATGACAGAAGATTGTAATCTCTCTACTAGCAGCTTATTTTNCAATGATTTTCCCAGCACTCGTTCTTAACTGTGTTGTCAGAGAAGAGAGAACTGTCTGAAGTCTGCATGGAGGATGGTGTTCCTGTAAGAAGCAGTGACTTTAGCATCTGTATTGCCACCATACATCCTTACATAATTTCAACAGGTACAGTGCATTACCCTGTTACATTTTGGTTCTCATGAGGCCTTGTCACTTTAATCACACTGTGTCAGAGACCTGTCCATATCTCTCTCTCTCCTATCTTAAGGCTGATAATTGCCTAAAAAGAATGTAAGGTCTGCCACAATCTGAAAATTCAACACAGGAAAAATAATTTAATTCTTCAGAAACTTATTTCTTTGGACAAATAAAAGTTAGGAAGAAGTTAACCATATTTCTGGCATTAGATTCTAATTAAATAGTTCAACTACTATCCTAAATTGTTCTGGTTTTGTTAGAACACTATATTCACAGAAAGAATGTTCTTATAAATGGAATTGCCTTGAGTTCAAAATTGGATTTTAAATTGTATTATTCTCATGTAATATTTTATTCATTGTTTGGTAAAAGATAACCTCAGATTACACATGTTTTCGGAGGCTCTGCCTTATTCTTTAAAGCTGGCAACTGTTTTCCATGGCCCAATTTCTAACTGTTGCCCTATGAATTCTTACATGCTGGCTAGGGAAAAGCGTAAGGAGGACTAAATAGTCGGCTCAGGAGTTCATGACTAAATTGTGGTTTACCTATATGGGCTTTTTCTCTCATATATCATTGAATATATTCATATTAAGTTTCATATTTGCAGCTGAACTCCCTTTGCTTGACCTACTGTAATTGAGATTCTAAGCAGATAGAGACCTCCTGTGCTTGCATGTCTGAATCATTCTTTCTGATCCTGGTTCCCCCCATCTCCAAATCATTATTTCACTTTTTCTATTAAAACTTGACATGACTAACAATATAGTTTTCAGAACTAGACTCATTTCTCATGAATGACAGATACCTCTTTATTTCTGCTGTGAATATTGTAAAAGAGGGAAAAAATTGGAGATCTTAAAGTAGTTTCATGGCATCAAAAATGGCACTTTGCTTTATAATAGTAATGCTTTGTACTTATCCATCAGTCTTCAAACACTAATCAATTTTAAGTTATTACAAGGTTTATAATAGAATATATCATTTGTACTTCTCTTATCTTCACTGGAATTCATTCAAGTAGATTTTTTTTTTAATTTAAATCCTCTAACAGCTATTCTTTTGCTCTGACTTAATAACCAGAAAGGTCTGCCCTCATCTTAAAATAGAGTGACAATGGTTATGTCTTCCTGCTCTTACCATCCATTTCACAGTTCTATTTTTTAAGTGGAAGAGACAACACCTTTTGATAAATATCAAAGGAAAGCCTCAGAGAAATATTTTTTGAAGATTAAAGGGGTGGAATTACAAATGAGTAAATGTAGTTTTATCTAATAAACTTAGTCTGATGGAAAGAGTCTGAGTCCCAAGCAGTGCAATATCCTAAGAAGCCCTTTACAGCCAGCTGAGACAAAGCAAAAGAAAATGCTGAATTTGAGATTTTGCAGCTTTGGCGTTTCAACTCAAACCAGTCTCGCACTAGAGCTAATATGAAACTTACATTACTTTTTAGAAGTGAAAGGTGTTCATATATGAAAAAATGCTGGCATTAAATTGCTGATTGTGTGCTTTTTGGATGTGTAGGTAGAAGCCAGAAGAAAATGGAAATAGTAAAGGTCTGAGTAAAACACCAAAACAGGATGTCACACCCTACACATTGCGCTATAAAATGCATTCTGGGGAACCAACTGCATTTTATTGCTGTGAATTAGGGTTCTTGTATAATTAGAAGGAGAAATTTCATTAATTACTGCAACAAGCTGGATTGTATTGTTTGGGAAAATAAATCTCAGATATAGGATAAATTTTGCAAATCTCAAATGATCAGTTATGCTTAGAGCCGCCCAGGGACTTCCAAACCTCACTACTGTGTTGGATTACCTCACTCACCACTGTTTAAACACAGATCTTTGAATTCTACACTTATATTTGCTCCTAAAAATAAAGATACTAGTTTTGCTGCTGATAAAGTTGCTAAAGCCAACCTCTAAGACTAGGTTAGTTGGCACCTGAGCCCTAACAGATATCTCACGCTCACTAGTTTCCACTTGGATATTGTTTGTGAGGTTAGACCTAGTAGGAGTGATCAGGGTAAAACAGCTAGATTTCATGTTGCAGCAAATACAGCCAAGGTGGGACGTTTCAAGGCTAGGTCATTTATTAACATGATTTCTTTAGGAGCCCCATGGATTAATCACTTTTGTATAAGGCATTTGTGGCTTTTGCTTCTAAATCTCTTGATGCTTGATTTAAACTGTTTATCTTAACTTCCAGGTACTTCAATCAGTTGTTTCTGGAGACATCGTGATCACTTTCTGCCTGAGAAACACTCAGCCACCTAAAGTGAAATGTAAGGGCCCTGGTGGGAAGAAATAGCAATGATCATGAAATTCTGCATGGCGGGTTTGCTGGGACTTTTTTCTCCTTTATGAAAAAACAGGGAGGTGTGTGAAAATTTTCAGCTCTCACTCCAAAACAAGTAGGTTTCAAAACATTTCTTCCACCTCTGGTAGAAGAATTTTCTTCCAGAATTATTAGATGAAAATGTCCTTACAACTTCTGTTCCCCTTTTACTTATGTTGTCTTCAGGCTCAGTTTTAAGTAACTTCTCACCTGAACCAATGAATCTGTGGCAAAGACTTCGGAGCAAATCCAACTGGCAATAGTTTTTGCAAATACATGTATTTTCATTTTCTCAATCTTCCTTGAAGAAGGAATGCAATTACTTCTTATTTCTTTGTTCATTTACTAGGAAAACTGGGTCATTTTGTGTGTATATGTGTGAGCACAACACGTGGTTTCTAGCATAAGTTCAGTTAATAATAAAATGAGTCTTTTTTTAACCTTTAGATACTAAAACACTTGAAGATTTTGGCTTAAATCTCCTCACATGGAAACATATGATGAATTTAGGGTATGTATAGGAGACCTATGCTAAAAATAATAAGATCCTATTCTAATTAGAATAATTAACATTATGAAAATAGGGTTAAGAATGCTATAATTATTCGTGCAAAAGTACATTAATGTTTCCTTGTTGTTTGAATACTCTTGTACAGCAGAACAAATAAGAAAAAAAAGTTTTTGTTGGTTTCTTTTTATTACTTAAGGCAAATTTAAAACCCTAAAACAGGTCAAAGAGAGAAAAAAAAAGAAGAAATCTTTAAAGAATAAGCTGGCGGCAGTCATTAAAAAAGAATGACCTTTCCTAAATGCTCTCTGCATTTTTGCTAAATTGTCTTGTAGAATAAATTGAAGAGGTTTTACAGGGCAAGATTTGATAACAGAAGACCAAACTAGTTTATATGTGACACATTTCAGAATAGTCCTTACTACCTTTCCCTATTTGATGACATGCTTATTTGTTCCATTTACATTGGAAGGAAGACTTGTTTTCAAGTATTTTTTTACCCCTGAGAGGTGTCATCCTCTGTGGGAATTCACAGTTTATGCTTCTGGAAAGAAATGTGGTGCTGCTTTTCTATCAGCCCCCTCACACTGAGGAGGTATGTAATTTTATAAGGGCTACAGTTCTGCTAGCTCAGTCAAATGCTGCAGGAGCTTAAAGCTCAACATTTTAGAAAACATTACAGCTACTCTGGGGCATCAGTTTGCTTTTCTCTCACCTAAAAGAGATGTGAGAGGTTCTGTTGCTCTCACCAGAGATCAAAAGAATGCCGAAATTCCTACAACTCTCGAATAGTTCCAGAATACATCATTTTCTTTATTAATAAGAGGAGAAGGGGTGACTAAGAGAATGACTAATGGTGACAAAAAGGCAGACAATGTGCTACGAATCTCCATGTACTTGGAGGAAGGGATTGTGCATGTCTTGGATTGTATTTCTATAATTACATCTCTCCTAAACCTATATTAAAACCTTTTTATCCCCCAAAATAGTGGCAGCATTTATCAGCTTTTCAGTTTACTGAAACTTGAATTCTTGCTTTAGTCAAGTTCCACAAGAAATGCTTGAGTTTTGTGATTTGGGTGTGTTTGTTTGTTTGTTTTTAAATATTAATTGAGTTTTTACTAGAAAAGTCAGCTGTGCTACAAGTCTTGTAAGAGAGTGTATTCTCAAGAGAACCCTAGCCCACTTCTGTAAAATTCAGGTTTGTACAGCATAAATATAAAATCACAGGTGTGTTCTCTGAAATAGAATAAACCTGTGGTGCTTATACTTTTGCAGGGAGGCTTCCAATGACTATGTTACGTGGTAACACAGGAATGGTCAGTCATTTTGAACTCTGTTTAGAGAGAAATTTCTACTTACCTTCCATGACTGGTGGACATTAAGATGTTTATTAAACACTGCTTAATGACAAATCTGGAGTACTAATAATAGCAATAATATTTTCAGTTCAGTTATTTTTAGACATCAGATTTGGTGAATCTTGAGTAAGACTCATATACTATCTCTTATGCTAAGACATCATGAGAAATTGTTGAATTAAAATTGTTTTACTTTAGTTATCCCATTGAATGCACTTCACAGTTATCCTTTAAGTTACCCATTATCCTTTCAATTGTAAAATGCGTGTGTTGTACCAGTGAACCAAAAGATAGATATTTCATGATATAAGGTGCAAAATTCTGAAAAATTTGCTGAGATTCCATCCCAAACTAGTGGGAATCCAGATGATTTTTTGTTTTCATGAGGCTGCAAATTAAGCTGCAAATCTCTTGAATTTACTTGAAATACAATGTTGTAAAAGTTTTATTGAGCCATTTTTGGACTTTTCTGTCTAGAAGGGAACACTGGAAACTTCACAATTCAAAATGAAAAGAAAACGTATGGAGAGCTATATAAAGCTTCTTGGGGCTTGGTGTAAAGAGGGATTGTGTTGTTTCTTCTTTTCTGCTGAATTGTGATACACTTCGGATTTTGCATTTCTTTTTGGCTGTTACCCAGTTATGTAGAATTTGCTCAGGACTACTGAGATAAACAACTGCTTAGTGAAGTCGTGATAACAATGCGAGAAAATGGAGTAAAATGACCCAGAAGTGCAAGGCGCTCCCGAGGCAGAGCGGCTGGGCCGGGGCCCCGGGCCGTACCGCGGCCCCAGCGCGCCCCCTGCAGCAAGCTCGGACACATCCAGCCCCTCTGCCCTCGCCTCCACCAGGGCATCCCTGTTTTAAAAGCAGCAAAATTACCCCGTCCATTATCAAATTGATTATTGAACCTTACAATTTAGGTAATGGTGAAACAAAAACATTCGCTGCCCAGCTACAAAAACATTCATAGAGAAAACGATCGTTCTTTGTCTAACCCTCTTTTTTTGTTACCGTATTGATCTTAAACTTCCATAGATTTCACTCTTCTTTTTTCCTAGTCATTTTAATATATACTGAATTAGTTTTACATCTGCAGTAAAATGTTACTAAAATGTTCTATAAATTTTCATGGAGTGAGGATTTTTTTCGTATGTTTTATTAGGTAAGTTCAAGGACATATGTTCTGCACCATCTGTGTCTTCAGCTGCTGTCTGGTCATTTCACTGGAGTCATAAGTATCCTCTTATGCCTTTTGTAAAGTATGGTCTGGAGAGTTGTGGATTTGTTAAAAGAGGATTTTTTAACTTTTTTCCGCCTCTTTCTGAATCTTCCTGCCTTTCATCCTCACTTTTAGCATATTATTTTAATCTGTGAAGGACAGATAATGATGAAGTAATAGCAGAGTGCTTGGGTATTTTCCTAGCACAGGAAAAGGCAACTAATTCTCTATTAGCACATGGAATATTCCAGCTGTATGCAAATACACATCTATCATTCTAGTCTTTCAATGTCACATTTGAACATGCTCTTAGATTCTGTGTTCTAAATCCCTTTGTAATCACAAAAGAAATCTGTAAGTCATTCCCATTTCCAACATATTTTTTTCTGAAATTGCTACACTTGCTTTCTACACCCATAAAGCACACTACAAAAATTCAACTAACTGTAAAAGATGTAGCTGTTGGCTTCCCTGAACTCTGCTGATGAGTTATTTGGCATAACTCCAGGAATCGACTCTTGCTAATTTTCTGGTGAAGCCCTTCAAAGCAATGCAGATGTAAAAATGCACATAGTCATATGCAATAGCAAATCATAGAATCACAGATTCACAGAATCATTAAGGTTGGAAGAGACTGTAAATATTACCCATTCCAACCATCGACCTAGAACCAGTATAACCACCCCTAAACAATATCCCCGAGTACCACATCCAGACACCTCTGAGCACTTCCAGAGACAGTGACTCCACTGCATCCCTGGGCAACTTAGTCCAGTGCCTGACCACTTTTTCAGTGCATTTTTTTTCTAGTCTCTAACTTGAATCTCTCCTGATGCAACTTAAGGCCATTTCCTCTCAACCTTTCACCTGAAACACTGAAAAAGAAACCAACCCTCACCTTACTACAACCTCCTTTCAGGTAGTTGTAGAGAGCAATGAGGCCCCCCCTGAGCTTCCTCTTCTCCAGCTCCCTCACTCACTCCTTGTAAGACTAGTTTTCTACATCCTTTGCTATCTGTCTTGCCCTTCTCTGAAAACACTCCAGGACCTCAATGTCTTTCTTGTAGTGAGGAACCCAGAACTGAACATGGTACTCGAGATGTGGCCTCACCAGTGCTGAATCTGGTCCTGCTGGCCACACTATTCTTGATACAGGCCAAAATGTCATTGGCCTTCTTGACCACCTGGGTGCACGCTGGCTTATGTTCAGTCAGATGTCAACCAGCACTCCTGAGTGCCTTTCTGCTGAGCAGCTCTCAAGCTACTATTCCTCAGCCTGTAGCCCTGCATGGGGTCATTGTGATGCAAGGACAGGACCCACACACTGCCTTGTTGCATCTCATGCAGTTGTTCTCAGCCCACTGACCCAGCCTGTCCAGTTCCCACTGTAGCACCTTCCTAACCTAACAGCAGATCAATGCTTCCACCCAACTTGGTGTCATCTGTGAGCTTACTGAGGGTGCATTCAACCCCCTTGTCCAGATCATCAATAAAGAAGTGAAACAGGACTGGCCCCAATTCTGAGCCGAGAGAAACAACACTAATGACTGGCCACCAACTGGATGTAATTCCACTCACCACAACGCTCTTGGGCCCAGCTATCCAGACAGTTTTTAATCCAGTGAAGAGTGCATCTGGCCAAGCTGTGAGCAGCCAGTTTTTCTATAATGCTGTGGGAGATGTTGTCAAACACTTTACTGAAGTCTAGATAGACAACATTGATAGACTTTTCCTCATCTACTAAGCAGGTCATCTTATCACAGATGGAGATCGGATTGGTCAAACAAGATCTGCTGTTCAAAAATTCATGTTTACTGGGCCTAATCCACTGGCTGTTCTGCATGTGCTGTGTAGTGGCACTCAGGATGATCTGTTCCACAACCTTGCCCAGTACTGAGGTCAGGGTGGCAAGGCCTGTAGTTTCTCAGAGTGCCATTCCAACCCTCCTTGTATATAGGTGCTATATTTGCTAATTTCCAGTCAACTGGAACTTCTTTCATTCATCAGGACTGCTGGTAAATGATGAAAAGTGGCTTGGCAAGCTCTTTTGCCAGCTCCCTCATTACCCTCAGGTGCATGCCATCTGGGCCCATAGACTTCTGGGTGTCTAAACGTCATGACAGGTCACTAACCATTTCCTCTGGGATTATGAGGGCTTCATTCAGCTACTGTACCTGTCACTAACTTCCAGCTCTACGAATAGGGTATCCTGGGGACAACTGGTTTTAGTATTAAAGACTGAGGCAAGGAAGGTGTTATGTACCTCAGCCTTTTTCAAATTCCCTGACATTACGCTACCCTCTGCATTCAGTAAAGGATGGAGACTCTTCTTAGCCATCCCTTTGCTGCCAATGTATTTATAGAAACGTTGTGATTTTAACAACGGTAGCCAAATTTAGTTCCAGTCTGGCTTTGGACCTCTTGATTTCTTCTCCACATAACCTCTTAATATTCTTGTAGTCCCCACAAGTTACCTGCCCCTCTTTTCAGAGGTGATACACTTTTTCTTTTCCATGAGTACCAACCTAAATTCTCTGTTTAACCAGGCCAGTTGTTTTCCCTGCTGCCTTGTCTTACAGCATATGTGGATAGCCTGTTCCTGTATCATTAAGATTTCTTTCTTCGAGCATGTCCAGCCTTCAGGACTGAATCCCAAGGTACTCTGTCAAGCAATCACCTAAACAGTCCAAAATTTGTCTCCCAGAAATTCAATGTGGCAGTTCTGCTGGTGCCACTTTTTACTTCACTTAATTCCAAAATTGAAAAGTCTATCATTTTGTGATTGCTATGCCCAAGGTGGCCACAGACCACCACATCACCCACTAGTCCTCCTCTGTTCACAAACAACATCTCAAGTAATTTCTACATGCCTTCTCCTGTCTTCCTATATGCTCTACATTTAGGCTTGTTCTACAGTTATTCAACTATTTGAGAGATGTGGCTTTCTTGCTGATACTTTTTTTTGTTTGTTTACTTATTTTTTAAATAGATAATTAGATGGGAATCCAGTAATGAGTTTGTAATAATATTTCAGTTCCCCTGTAAATGCAGAATAGTGACGTTTGACCTGATATATTCTCTCAAAAATGGTCCTTCTAAATACTGCAACCAGCATTCATTGTACAAGATGGTTTTACAGTATGTAAGTATGTGTGTTCCACCTTGTGCTCACAACTACTCTCTCCTGGGCTATGGTATCTCGAACGTAAGTGCTACTGTTCAAGGAGGGGGATACTAAAAGATAAGGGAACCTCAGGAAAGAATATTTGATTCTAATACAGATAGCAATGCTCCTGCTAAATTAGTGTTGACCTTACAGTGCCTCAGCACACTGTAGTGAAGGCTGTGATGCTGACATGGCAAAACTGAAATACCAAAGTTCCCTTCTGCTCATTTTGCTGTGATTTACATGTTTCTTCACAGATTGCTCTTTTAAATGCAGAAAATTATTTAACTGCTGTGGTCTTGCCAGCCTTCAGGTGCAGTAATCTGTCTTCTGTCTATCCAAACCTTCTCTCTTCATTTAGAAAATTATTCTCCTTTATTTAAATCCTCAGGTGTTGCTGTTGCTTGGTAATAAAGTGTAATAAACTTTTGAACACACTCATTTTCACCTTGAGGAATTAAATGACCTCTCTTGGTCACTTTGTTTCATATTGTTTAGCCTGAACTAAGCAAACATAATGTGAATTTCTCGGAAGGTGCCACCTGACTCCTCTTCAGTTTGGTTGTCTGTCCACTCAGTATCACACTCTTCTGAGAAGGCTAAAGCACTGAGGTCTTTTTAATCCAGACATCATTGCTCTATCCCTGAGATTAATATAGACTCTTTAAAGAGTGTATTTAATGTTCTACATTTCATCCATATGCACTTTTACAGGTCATGTGTTGAGCCTTGTAAAAATCTAAATTCTACCAAAGTACTCTCCTTTTCCTGCAACTTCTCTTGCAATGTTGGCAATACCAGTAGAAATTATCTGCCACAGCCATTAACATCCATTAATAAATCTCCCTTTTGTTTTTCATATTGACTCAGTACAGTCACCACTGTAAAATTGCATTTGTCTTTTTAGTCAATGTCAGAAATATTTTGCTACTGCTTATGAAACTTCACACACACACATAACACAGTGACTTGGTTTGTGCTGATTTTCTTGCCTTTAATTCTGAGTATTGCATCAGCCCTCTTTACTAGTAGCATTATAGATTCCCTACCACATTTTACTATCAGAATACTTTCAACCTTCATAAACTTGAGTCTGAATTCCTTGAGTGACTTCCTTTTGTCAGTAAATTCTCACTAATTTGTCAAGATGAACTCTTGGTGGGCCGGTAATATTCCTTTGAGTCAGTTCTTCCAGAATATGAATCCCTTAGCAGGCTCCCACTTAATCAACCAGATTCGCTGTTCTGTAAAGCACAAATCTTCCTATGTTTACATGTTTTTTGGTTTAAGCTTCTTTTATTTTATTTTTTTCTTTTTAACAGTATAAATAATACATATTAAATTTTTATGTTGGATGTTAAATATCTTTAATAGCTGCCTAATCAGCATCCTTTGACAAAATTAAGCATAAAATCAGAAGTCAATCAAGGACTCCAAATAAGCTGCTGTTGGTATTAGGATTACCTTATTGCAATCTATCTTTCTGTCGAGTCCCCTAATTGGGAATACAGGATGAAATGTTTTAAACTTCTCTTTCATTTCTGCTGTTCCAGACAGCTCCTAGACAATCTATTCAGTGCTCTGTCCCTCCCTTCAGAGGATTGCCACATATCCATTTTATGTCAGATATCCCATGAGTTTCAAATGTTGTCAAAGGTTTACAAAATCTATAAAATAGCTGCTTCACAATTCATGCAGTTACCATTAAACGGTTACTAGTACAAGGCATGAGACTTGTTCAGTTCTGACTAATGACTGAATTACTAACTTTTGCTCTAAGATGTTCCACAGTGTAACCTCTCTTCTAATGGAAATTTTTCTATGGTTTTACTGTTCCCCATCATGTTCTCTCACTGAATCCCTGTTAGTGATGTAATATAGTTGCATTCACTTGCCACTTTCTCTTCTGTGTGATCTGTATAATGCAGCGTATTTGTAGTACAAGAAAGAAATCTCTTTTGTTGTTTACCTGATCTAGTGGGAGGCACCCCNATACAAACTTAATATTAATACGGCCATAATAGCAAACACACATGAAAAATGGATTAATATTTACATTAAGATCTGATTCACAATCTCTGCTCATCTGAGTAGCTGTATGTTTAAGACACATCAGCTTTAGTTCTCACGCCTGGAAAAATACTGTTTTATTAAAATATATTTTCTTTATGGAAAAAGTATGTGCCCTCATTTGCAATGTCCTACAATAATCTCTTTATTGATACTGAAATACTGAGAGTATTATTTTAAAGAATAATGTTTTCCC
>WEIV01022259.1:0-46590 GCA_013390005.1 Calyptomena viridis
AGAAAAGACAACATAGAAAGAACATAGAAATACCACCTAAAGAGACTTTTAGCTGTGCCTTTTGTACCCGGACTTGTCTATCCCACATTGGCCTTTTTAGGCGTTTGTAGCAAGCGTGGGTAGAGCCCTTCCCATATCTTTGTTCGCAAAGCTTAGCCATGATCTTTCTTATATTGTGGTGACCAAAACTCCTAACATTTCTTATTGATTTTTTTTTGAGTATAAGGATTGTCAAAGTGAGCAGATGGTCCTTTCACAGTTAGTGGAGACTACCATCTAAGTTAAATCGAACAAGGTAAATTTTGGGTGGCATATTGCTTATTCATGTGAGACATTCAAGTATGGTTGATCTAGCTTCCTTTGGTTGCTAAAAAATGATTCATCTGTTTTACTTCTGATAAAATAGTTTTCAAAGTTTTGCATATATAATAAGGCGTATTACATGTTTGTAGGACATCTGATTGCAAATTTATTTGCAGTATGTTGGTCTTTTGCCCTACAAAGTTGAATGTACACCATGAACTTTTTTTTCTGCTAATGATGATATTTTAAATTAGCAATTGTGTAACACAAGAAAGAGGGGAATGGTAATACTGACTGCCAAATAAGCACGGAGCTGTATATAGTGCACTAGGTAAATAGGGGCATAAATGCTTGATTGTGACCAGGTAATAGTTATGAAATATGAAATAAGGATCATATTAAGTGCACTTTAAGTGCCCCAAATACCTGTATACCTGAACTGTTTCTGTACTAACTGTTACAGAGTCCAAAGCAAGGGAATTTGATTTTGAAGTACAGCTTCTAAATTCAGAGCTGATGTGAATGATGATGAATTTTAGTAGCCAAATAAAAATGAGTCAAGAGGGTGTTAAAAGTTTGACATAACTGAGCACTCTCAGGAACAGATAGACCACAACAATAGTGACCAGATCTCACAGTGGAGTTTCATATGAACAAGTATGTGAATGATTTTAAAACACCAGTCATGACTAAATAGAACCTCATAGTTAAAGGTAAGCATGTGTTAAATTGATTTGGTATAATGAGGACCAAAGTGATCTGTGCTTTACAAGAGCAATTTCTAAAGCACAGTGCTAATGCATGGTGCTGCACTTCAAGTGCTAGTGGCATGGAGCTAAAATGTCATAACCAGCTCATGAACCAGTGATCTGCTGTTCTTTTGTCATAGTTCTGTACAGTTCCTCTGCAAGCCAGAATCCCCTGCAATGAACAAAAATCACCAAGGAACTCAAATGATACCTGCTTTTCATATTAAAATTAAAAAAAAAAAAAGAGAGACAGAGAAAATAAATTACTTTAAAAAAATTTATTAGGAAGCAATTTTGTAAATACTTTCTTAGGTTTGCCTTGATATTCGTACATATCTCCAAACATGCCACTTCACTTCACAGTTTTGTGAAATGCTACCAGACTTGCATTTTCATTGACTATTTCCATTTATTTCCAATTCTAGACTTCTTTTGCATTATAAGATCTGGTCTGTAGATGTAGTTCAGATCAGGACTGCTTGTTAAACCATTTTCATCACAACTTTTATCCTTCCTGTCCACCTCTATTCTATTATGTACTGGGCAGAATTTTTCTAAATAAAACCAGACATTTCAAAAGGGGAAATTATTACCCTTTGCAAAGATGTGTTAGATGTTTTTGTTCAATTGTGCTCTCTGTTTAAGAAAAATATACCAGGAGAATATGAAAAAGAAATAAAAATGTGAACGACCCAAGTGAGAGCTGCACTCTGTGATAAAGATAGTAACAAGAAAGGGTCTGTTGGTTTATACTGTTTCCCATTCTTGATACAATCATTGTCTCAAGAACAGATTCATATTCTGCATCATTTTCTGTTACCTTTATAGTCTTTCTTATGAGAATGAGGAAAGAAAATTTTAATGCCTCATATATTCTGTGAATTACTGTAGGCGAATATGCTGTACTACTTTGATCTTTCCTATATTCTGTGGTTTGATTGGGTCGTGATGTGAATGGAAAGCAGCACAAAACAAATCAGTTTCTGAGAGAACAATTGCAATGCGAATAGGTACAGAAAGACAAAGGTACCAGTTCAACCCATTCCATTATGCGGTAGATTGAGTAGAAACAGAGTTCAAATATCTGCTTTTAGAGGTACTAAAGATTATCTCAATTTTTGGGTTAACCAACCTATCAATTTATAGCAAAAATTTTGACTGAGTATTCATAATCTGAATATAACTGTCTAGACTAGCATCCAGGACTGCTTTTTTTAAGTTCAGCAGTGTTACAGCACAGAAGGAAGGGGAGATGAACTGAAACATTAAATAAAAATATTAAAAAGAAAATTAAACAGTTAAAAAATTAAGCGTGTCTTAACTGCCTTAAAAATTCTGCATCATGTGTCTAGTCATAACTGGAAAATAACCAAGCAGAAAGAAATGCAGGGGGAGAGACTGAAGAAAATGGGAAGCCTAGGTTGCCCCAGGCAGAACTACTCCTATACTTTCCAATTGCCTGTAGCACAGAAGGTTTTCCTGCACCAAGTAGCAATGTTGTCCCTGCCAGCCCCATGTCCTGTGCTCCCCTGGCTGACAGAGCACTGCAGTCAGAAATTGTGAAGGCAGATAGATTGTGCCTGTGATGGGTAACAGCATTTCCAGCACACATCACGGACATCTGACTTCTCCTTTCAATGAACCCTTTCTCCAGTCAGCCCAGATTTTTATGCAAGTGAAATGTGGTTTTGTTACAAACAAATGTACCAGGGTGCACTATAGTTGGGAAATTATAGAGACAGTTTTTAATACTGGGGAAGAACTATCATGAAACATTGTTTCAGGTTTGCTTGAAGCAATGAGCAAAAGGAAAGAGTGGGAAAGTGGCAAAAATTCATTAAGAGCTTGCTACCATACTCATTATTAGAGTATTAGAGACACTTTTGAATAGGGCAGAAATAATACATTGCATTGTCTTAGAGATATGAAGCAAGCTTTCCCTGGTTCTGGAATTAGCTGATGCCTGTGTCAGGTTTTCAAATGTGGCACTTACAATATTTTTGTGTTTATCCCTGTGCTTACACTCCATATCTCTGTGTGCTTATTTCACAATTTGGTGGGATTTGCATAAATATATTTTAAAGATATAAGTTTGGCATCTATATTATAGTATCTAAATCCATAACGTGCAAAAGCTGGGGCTCTGAAAAGATTTTAAATAGTTCTTTAAGTGTTCTCTTCACTACTTAGATTTCAAATCAAAACTGTGCCATAGTTCAGAATATATAACTCTCTTAGACTTGATATAGAATTACTTTAGATGGTTATCATCTAAGAATACTCACAAACAGTGTTTGCTAATGTGAGTGGAAAGGGTACAATAAAATCTGTCTACCTCTTCTTGAGGAAAGGTAAAGCTACCACACGTCCTGTGAAACCAGTGTCAAACATGACTCTTCTCTTTTCACCCATACACATGTACTTTAATGGTGAAGAGAACGAATGCTGTAACAGACACAAAAGGGATTATTTCTTTGGGATGCTGAATGCATATAACAAATACTAGTGGTTCGCTACTTACAGACTGAAAAGCAAACGTCTGTATTAAAGTGATGGATTGCAGACACCATAATATATTATAACAAAGCCATGGTTCTGTATAACATTTCTAATACCTTTACTTTCTTTAGCATGACTTACTAAAATCTTTGAATACTAGAAGCTTCTCCATTATGTCTTGCCTAGGACATAGTTAGCTGTATTTGAGCTTTATAATCACATGTGTATATTGCTAGTCATGCAGAAAGATCTTTTCTTAATTACTCTTGACTCAGGCATCAAAGCCAAGCAGCACACTACATCGAATACCCACATTGTGCCCAGGTCGTTGTTTATTTTCTTTGTTTCATTCCACCACTGTACCTTTAGTTTCTAGTTTTACTTTGACTTAGTGCTGGGATATTTTCATTACTCTCTTATGATGCCCTATTTTTATTTCTTTTTAATTCAGATGAGTATGCCTTATTTAAAATTGCTTCAGTGTAGCCACTTGAAGTCATACTTGAAGTCATTCTGTGCTCATGACGAAGAGCTTATTAATTTTGTTTGTCTGAAGATGTGCCTGGATGCAGCCCCAAATCAGAGCAAAAAACATGCTTGGTGAAAGCACTCAAAGAGATTCTCTTGACTTAGCAGACAGGTATTCTTTTTCTGTTACCCCCACTGCAATGCCAGGCTGATATTTTATATGTTTTACAAGTCAGAAATCATGCATTTAATTCACTTTCCCATTTCAAAACTTGCTCTTTCTCATCTATACTGGAAGTGTTGCAGTAAAGCAGTACGGTAGCAGCACACATCAAAGATATTTTTTTCATCCTGGTCCCAATTTCAGCAGCAATGTTAATACCTTGCTTTTCCAGCCACAGCCTAGGTTACAATAGTGGTCCTGAGAACTGGCAGCATGAGCCTAAACAGCAGCAGCAGCCTTGTTTTGTGGACTGGCCCACAGGTTATCTCTAGTGGAAGCTGATTCGGTAGAAATAATCACGTAGGGAATTTTCAGGGCAAATTTTGAAAAAATGAAGTTTCAGTAGACCTAGAAAATTAAGAAGGGTATGTATGGTACAGCTCATTGGGTGCAACAGATTATTTTGAAGAGGAAGAAAACAAATAACAGAGGTGAGTGATCCTCAGACAGCCAACAGAAATTTGCCTCTTTAAACCATAGCAGCAGCAAGCTGTAGTGGGGGCTGTCCAGCCATTGAACTGTACCTGCATATGCTTATTTTTGGAAAGGACATTTCTGTTAGCCTGAGACCTCATATTGAAAAAAATGCCACCCTCTTTATCACCAAGAAACATGTATTTTTTTAACAGGAAATCTTCTGAGGAGACAGGTAGTGCTTCTATGGTATATTTAACTTTGACATCGGCACTGCAGCTTTTCATTGCTGGAGATGCTGCGAAAGAATGCGTGTCATATATGAGTTGCCTAAATACTGTTAGTGAAGGTTTGTGATCTGTTATCTGGAGATAACAGATATGTTGAAACACATGAAAGGCAATTCCAGGGCAAACATTGTAAAAAATTAGCTCCAGAGAAAAAACAAAGATACACAGAGTTTTTTCAAGGGCCAAAAGGGACCACACCAGTTCTCTCCAGAATTCAAGTTAAGTCAAAATAACTTAGTGGAACCTTTTCAAAACAAGCAAAAATATTGTTGTGAACACACACCACAGCCAGCTGGGGGGAAAGGCCTCTGAACAAAAAATGATTCTGACTCCAAGCCTGCTTCCCATGTGAAACTCCTACTTCAGATGCTCTGCCACTGTAGCCTGAGGCAGTGAAGTCTAGACCCCCTCATTTTGCTAGAAAGAGGGATCAATTCTCTGTGATGCCATGGGAAGCATAGCATAATATGGCCTGAATAGCTGGGGAAGTATAAGGGTACTCTGAACCACAGTATTCCTGTAAGGTACTCCAGCATCACAGCAAGGTGTTTAGTCCCTCATATTAATGATGCTGTTTAGCCCCACCTTCCTGCTGCAGAGCTGCCACTGTATTTTTTTTCCAGCTTTGGAGATAGGTCAGTTAGTACTGGATTTTGGATCCTGTCGCTGTGCTAGATTGCATTCTAAATGTGATCTCTGTGCATTAGAAAAAGCATTAGATGATGGAAAACTGATAAGAGGTGGGATAAGAAGCAGTGGCAGCCCATAAACACTAGCAGTTCTCTCCAACAAGAGTTGTGCTTTGTTACACAAGACCAAGGGCCACTAATCTTATTTGCCTTTCTGCTGAGATACACAGCAGTTACTGGAACAATGGAATGTTGCTGAGTGCCTTGTGAACAGCTGCAAAAGGCTTGGACATAACAGAATCAGAGAATCACAGAATATGCTGTGATGGAAATAACACACAAGGATCATCGAGTCCAACCCTTAGCTCTGAAAACGACCATCTCTAAGAGTCTCACCTTGTGCCTGAGGGTATCCAAATGCTTCTTGAACTATGTCAGGTTTGGTGCTGTGACCCTGAGGAGCCTATTCCATACTGTCCAGTGAGCAAGAGCGGGGCTCCTTCCCTCTCCACATTCAACCACCTCCTTCCCTATGTTTCTGTGCTTCTTCATCTCATCCCTGAGGGATATTACTCTGTCATTGAATGAAAGAGACAAATCCTTGTGCCCTTCTGTGAGACACTGGATTCAAATCTCACTTGATTACAAAATTATTTGGGTTGGAACAAACCAGATTTTGTGTGTGTGTGGTGTGCAGGAGCTGTTGGTCCCTGAGGGAGGGCCAAGCCTGCAGCCCCACAGAAAGCGCAGAGCTGCAGCCCTGGTGCACAGAAGGCACACGGTGGCCAAATGCCAGATGGTAAAGGCTGTCAGTCAAAGGCCTGCCTGGTGGCCCACACGCACCACACCCTCCGGGGCCTTTGGTTGGCTGCAGGACCCCTCAGTCTCATCTGGAGGTCGCTGAGTGGTCAGTGACCAGCTGTCCCACCTGGGAGGGGTGGCCACAGTGTCCAGACCACATAAATAGAGCGACAGATGGGCTCCATCTTGCCTTTCTTTCTGGACCTGTCATCATTATGTGGTTTCCACAGGATTCTTCAGTGGTAGCTATTTGTCTCTCTTACTCTAATATCTTCTTCCTTCTTTCTTTACTCTTTTAATCTTTCTTTCTTAATTTCTTTTGGATAACTTAAAACTGATGGGTGGATTCCACCAAGCTAGTTTACTGAGTGCTTTGTATGCGTTACTTGGTGGAATGTTTCCTCCTTGGTTGTATGTTATCCCTGTAAAACCTTTCACCAAAAAGTTTATTTTCTCACTAAATTAAATAGAAATCTCTTGGGAAAGCGTGTCACCATTTTCTCTTTATGTAATTTTGAGGTATTAAGAACTAAAGGCTTTGAAAAAGTTCAGTTGAGAGAAATCTTTTGGAGCCTTAAATATAAGCAATATTCCCCACTGAGCTTGTGGCTTCAAAACTGGGGTGTTACACCTACCCACTCTCAACCCTGTACTTCACTGAATCTGTTAGATGAAGTGGCTGCCTGTCAGCTTCCAAATTCTGAACTCAAAATAAAGCCAAAGAAATGTAATAATTTTCCACTAGAAGTGTCTTAACTACATTAGAATGCTGATAATTGAAGACAATTGACTTAATCAGTTCAATATACAAAAAACAGTTAGGAGGGGGACATTCTGGTTTCATCAAAAAATCCCAAATTCTAATTCTTCACCATTTTAAGCCTCTAGTAAGATCACCTTTTATAGATAAATATTTCATTTCCATTCTTTGTAGCATACTTTTTCCAAGCATTCTGGAATCATTCATTTATCAAATGTAATAGAGTTATTGCATGTCACATCTAAAAATCAGCACTTTAAGAACTTAATTTGCAAGCACTTTCGAACTTCACAATTTCATATAGGTAGTATACTTGAAGTCAAAATACTAATCTTGTAAGCTGTGTTTGAGATGAATCACAATAACCAGACCTGATGATTTTATCTTAAACATGTATACTGTTCATGGTATAAGAGTGCTTGAATTAGCCTACAAGCTCCTCAGGGCAGGATACATGTCTTTGTCTACATCTGCAGAGTGTGAACAGACAGTTGGCTCCTGATAAATAATATAGCACAATTACCTAACTAAAGGATGCAGAAATTTCCAAGGAAATGAAATTTCAGGTTGCCTGTAGATAAATGCTCAGAAAACACATTTCAAGAAATGAAAAGTGGAGGACAAGGGAAACAATTGTTTTACTTTAAAAAATCCTGAGGTTGGAGGTTGGAGGATTGGCATTGTGAAACTAATTCCATTTGGTTAGTGTAGCATTAAAATAAGATGTGCAGATTTCCAGGGATTAATAGTAAAAAAATGGAAATATTCCTTTTTTTTTTTTTGAGATAAAAACTTGTATTTGTACAGTTCCCTTTTGCTAGAGATAAGAAGTCTGCTTTACCGACTCTCTATAATCAAGATCATGTGACCTTTACTGGATTAATATCTCCCTCTTTTTCCTAACTAATCTTCTCTAATAGCAAAGGAAGATATTTGGGGTATTAAAAAACACTCTGGGAGTTTGGAACTGGTCATAAGAGAGTATTATTGCAGATTATATAGAGAAGTGTTAACATCTTAAACACAATTCATAATCATGGCATATAAAAAGCTTTTTTTCCCCCCAGTGATATGGTCTTAACTTTATTACTTCTTTGCTAAATAAACTGGGATACACTGCTGTAAAATTTACACAGAAACCTGCCAAAAAACCCTATTCACTAAAGCCAGTTCATAGGTATATAAGAAATATCTCTCCAAATCAGCTGCCTGCCTAACCATCATATCCCAAGAAAGGATTCATCCTGAGAGAATACAGCAAATTTCAGATGCTACTGACTTTCAGCACTTTCTTGGTGGAAAGCAACTACATTCCCATTGGAAATTAAAAGATGTCCTCCTGGTAAAACTACAGCGCATCCTATTTATCCCAGAAGTGCCTCTTTCTCAGTCAGATCACTTTTTGACTTTATAAAGCTCTCTGTTTAAAACTTGTCACTATTTTTATCTTTTTCACCATATACCTTAGAAATCTTCTACCTAGGGAGCTCTACTTTTCTGCTATAAACACCTATGTAGAATGCTGTGTGTCTGGAAATAAGTTAGATTTCTCTTTCATTTTATCTGGCCCATTATTCTACTTACAGTTTGCTATTTTTCCTATCTCAGAACCCTCAGGGACATTAGAAGTTTGGCTTGGATGGATTTCATCCATCTGGCTATCATCTTCATTTCTCTTCAGACAGTAAAATCAACACAGTTTCCTCTGATAATGTCAGAATTAGACAGCTCCTACACATCGCCTTCAATACCAACTTTCAAAGAGCGATAGAAACCAAAGAGTGGGTACAGAGCAGGGGAAATAAGACATGCAATCCCAATCATCATGTAAGAAGGGTAAATCATTGCCACAATTAGTGTTTGTAGAGAACTGATAATACAGAAAGTGCCTCAAAATTTGCTTTGTTATTGTCCCTGCCCTTTATCTCTCTTTAAACACTTGAAAAACTACGTGTAAAACTGCTCGTGTACAGCAAGCATGAGTCCTATAAAAAAAAAAGGCAAAAACCATGACAGCAGGAGAGGAGAGGGGGAGAGAGATGCTGTGGGAGGTCTCTCTGTTGGAAGAGCTGACTATCACCCTTTGCCCACCCCGCTTCTCCTCATCACCACCATTGCAAAACAGTTGGAAGCCGCCATGCACGTGAAGGCAGCCAGCTTCAGGGAACATAGCCAAGACACACGTGTAAGTTGTGAAATCCCCCAGTCCTGCTCTCCTGAAAGCCTGAGAACATGTTTGCTCCTGGGACAACAGGAGGACGCTTTGGGCCCAGCACAACTCACTGCTCTCCGCGTGGCCAACAAGCACGTGTGCTGCAAAGACCTTGACAAGCAGGAAATTCAGATCAGGAAAAGTCAGCTGCAGAAGAACGGTCTCCCACCGAGACGTGATCCAAGCCCCAGCACTGCCCAGCAAAGCAGCACGGCTGGACCCCAAGCCAGGACTGCACACACATGTGAGCTACAAAACTTACATGGCCTGGTGACCCTGCGACCCACCCCACTGCATTCCGACTGTGTTCCGAAGACCAGCACAGCCACCAGCCCTGGGGGAACTGACACCTAGCCACAAAGGAAAACAAAGGCTGAAAATGTCTCCCCTACTCACACATCACATCTCATTGGAAAGGTAGCAATGGTTGGTAACTATCTTATGCTTTTTAACTAATCTTAGCTTTTTCCAACTTTTTTCTATCTTTCCTTCTCTTTCTCTATATCTTTTTTTTTTTTAATATAGTTAATAAAATTGATTTACCATTTTGAAACTCAACACTCGATCTTCATTGTACCTTAATTCTGCTTCTGGGAATTAGCTAACCATTTTTGCGCATCGTGACAGTGCTATAACCAAAAGTTGCCAGAACCGTGACAGCTACCAGCATAGATATTTGACACAACTATCCAGTGCGAAATTAATGCAAGATGACAGACTAACTTGTACTGGGCGATCCTGATCGGTCCCTTCCAACTCGACATATTCTATGAGCCTCTGATGATGGCTTCCCAGGTAGCTTTGACCAGTGCAGATATTTACCCTCAAAGCACTGGAGAACCTACCTATTTTTAGAGGCAAGGAGAAAATGGATTTCTTCAAGGAAGAGTGTGAATCACCTCAACATTTTCCTAGATTTATTCATAGATTCATAGAGTGTGAGGTCAGAAGGGACTATTAGATAGTCTAGTTTGACCTCTTGTAAATCAGGTCATGAAGTTTCGTTCAGCTTCACCCATATCAAGCCCAACACTTCTGTATTTTGCTAAAATACCTTTCTTGCTCAAGTATGGGTTATTTATTTGAAGACATGCAGAGACAGAAAAGCCCCAATTCCTCCTAAGGTTTAGCTCTAACAATTTATGACATTCTTTCAGAAGCATTTGTGCTTTATTTTTAATTTGAATTTTTCTTGCCTTATGCTTTGAGCCCTTTTGTTCCTGTTATGCCTTTCTCTGTTAGATTAAATTACTTTTTAGTATCTACTATTTCCTCCCCAGTACTAGGGTCTGTGAAAAAGAACTTAGAATTCTCTTTAATAAAATGAATAACCCAGACTTTAAATGTCTCACTCTGAAGTATCTTCTCAGGACCTATAATATTTTTTTGTATTTTCCTCTTTGTCTATAATTTTATGAAGTGGGGAATTAAGGGTTAGTTTTCATATTAACCTCACCGTAACTGTACACCAAGCTGTCACCTGACTATTTTTAATTACTTTTCCTATTATTTTTCCCAAATCATGAATGGCCCTTTCGTCCAGCATAACACCTACAAATTCATATGCAATTGCATATCCACTGTATTTTAACAGCTTCACAGTTTATATATCCGCCCTCTGGTTCTCCCTCTAATCTTTTTGTTTGTTTGTTTCTGAACGTGTAATTTTGCACTTAGCTGTATTAAAAGTCACAATATTTGAGGAAAGATCTCCCTCATCCAGTATGTCTGTGAGCCTAAGCTTGACCTAAACAACAGGTTCTAAGAGCAAAAGCACCACCAAACCAAAAATGGTTTTTAATAAATAAAGCTACAAAAGATGACATGTCAACTGCTACACGTAGTAAATATTATCAGTATAGTGACAAAACAAAACGTATTTTATTTATAAATTAGAATCATAGAATGGTCTGGGTTGGAAGGGACCTTAAAGATCATCCAGCTCCAACCCCCCTGCCATGGGCAGGGACACCTTCCACTAGTCCAGGGTAATCAAAGCTCTATCCAACCTGGCCTTGTATGCTGCCGGGATTGGGGCATCTACAACTTCTTTGGGCAACCTGTTCTAGTATCACAGCACCCTCACAGTAAAGAATTCCTTCCTAACATCTAATCTAAACCTACTCTCTTTCAGTTTGATACCATTCCACTTTGTTGTATTGCTACAGTTCCTGATGAAGAGTTCCTCTCCTGCATCCTTGCAGGCCTCCTTCAGACACTGGAAGGTCACTATGAGGTCTCCACACAACCTTCTCTTCTCCAGGCCCAACAGCCGCAACTTTCTCAATCTGTCTTCATAGAACAGGAGCTGTAGTCCCCTTATCAACTTTGTGGCCCTCCTCTGGACAGGCTCTAGCAGTTCCACGTCTTTCTTGTGTTGAGGACCCCAGAGCTTAACGCAGTACTCAAAGTGTGATTGCACGAGAATGGAATAGAGATGGAGAATCACCTCCCTCTACCTGCTGGTCACATTCCTTTTGATGCAGCCCAGGATATGGTTGTTTTTCTGGGCTGTGAGCACTCATTGCCAACTGAGGTTGAGTTTTTGTCAACAAATTATACTCTTAAAGAAACACATATAGCTGCACTGGTTTTTGTGACACAGTTTTGTAGCAAGGGTGGCTATGGGGGTAGTTTCTATGAGAAGCTTCCCCCATGTCTGACAGAACCAATGCCAGCCAGCTTCAAGATGGACCTGCTGACCCAATCAGTGACAGTGATAGCATCTCTGATGTAATGTATTTAAGAAGGTGGGAACAAAAAATGCTGTACAACAGCAGCCATGAGACAGGACTGAGAATATGTGAGAGAAACAACTCCGTAAATTCCCAGGCCAGTGAAGAAGGAGGAGGAGATGGTCCAGGCATTGGAGTAGAGATTCTCATGCAGCCCATGGTGAAGTCTATGATGAGTCAGGCTGTCCCCCTGCAGCCCATGGAGATCCATGGTGAAGCAGAGATCCACTTGCAGCCTGTGGAGGTCCCCATGACAGTGCAGTGTATGTGCCTTAAGGGGGTTGTGGCCCTGTGGAGAGCCCACACTGGACTGTGCTGAAGCAGGCTCCTAGCACGACCTGTGGACCTGTGGAGAGAGGAACCTGTTCTGTGGCAGGTTTCTGGTGAGGAACCCATGGGAGACTCACAACGGAGCAGTCTGTTCCTGAAGGGCCGAACCCCATGGAAGGGACTGATGCTGCAGCAGTTCCTGAAGAACTGTAGCCCATGGGAAGGACCAGGAGAGGTTCATGAAGGACTGTCTCCTATAGGATGGACTGCATGCTGTGTCAGGGGCAGAGTGAGGAGAAAAGAGTAGCAGAGACAATGTGTGATGAACTGACCACAGCCCCATTCCCTATCCTCCTGTGTTGCTGTGGGGAGGAGGTAGAGAAATCTCAAGTGAAGATGAACTTTTGAAAAAGAGGGGGGTTGGGGAGAAGACATTTAAAAATTTAGTTTTATGTCTCATTATCATGCCCTGTGTCAATTGGTACTAAATTCAATTAACTTACTCAAGCTGAGTCTGGTGGTAATTGGTAAGTGATCTCTCCCTGTCTTTGTTTCAACCTTTGGTTATATTTTCTCTCTTCTGTCCAGCTGAGGAGGGGAGCAATGGAGTGGCTTTGATGGGCACCTGGGATCCAGCCAGTTTCAACCCCCTGCAACAGCCTCATACCAGAACAAACAGAAAAGCAGCATCTAAACAGACTTGCAAATATATGTAGGTTACTGGGGGCTTGGTTGAGGTTCATTCGGCCCATGCAGTGTTGGTTTCCTCTTTCTGAAAACTCTGGTCTTAAAAGGCAGCAGCTATATGTAGCTGGGATGCGTGGTGAACCTGAGAGCTTGAAAACATGGTCAAATTCTCATTTTTGTACATAGAATCATAGAATCATAGAATAGCTTGGGTTGGAAGGGACCTTAAAGATCACCTAGTGCCAGCCTCCCTGCCAAATATTTATAATGCTGTCCAAAGATCCAGAATTGGTATGCTTGCCATACCTTCTCATGTCTACCCATGTCTATGATTGCTCTTTCTATAAGTACTGTTTTAATTATCCTTTCACAGATATTCACCATAAGTCCATGTGATATAGAAAGACTGGTTTCTTAGCCAACTTTATTTTTGTCTTTGCTCATTCATTTGAGAAATCTCCAGCTCCGATCAAATTTGTATCATCTTTGAATCACCATTCTCTCTGTCACACACAAGACAGCTAATTTTATAAACTGAGTCATTTCAAGATTATTGGGCTGCACTTAGATAATTCTAAGAACTGGTAGAATTAATAGAAAAGAAAGTCAGTCCTGAGACACTTAGTCAGCTTGGGAAAAAAAGGAGGCTTTCAGGAACACAAAGAATAGCTTTTCAGTTTAGGGAAATTTTAGATGCAGTATCTTCCTATTCAAATGTCCCACATGAGGGACAACATTCTCTACCTTTCACTCAACACATCACTAATGTGTCACTTTCTGGATTTTCTTGTTCTTTTACTCACTTCTTGGCATTTATCTTGTACTTTCTCCTTGTGAGAGTCTCTTGTCATCTGCTCTGTCATTTCCTCTAAAGACACCCCGTTCATTCAGTGTCTCCTATTTTCCTCTTGTAATTACTTTCCCATGGCTAAAATATTGCCTTGCTTTTTTTTTTTGTTTGCTTGTATGATCATACTTACAAAAGCCTAAATATAAAGAATGACAACCTGTCTCTGTTTCGGGGAAATGATAACTTCAAGGCTGTAAGCTGATTCTACAACATCTAATTTTCACCACCTTTTTACTTTTAAAAATATTTTTATTTTTACTTTTACATATTTAGCATT
This sequence comes from Calyptomena viridis, assembly GCA_013390005.1. Lineage (NCBI taxonomy): Eukaryota > Metazoa > Chordata > Aves > Passeriformes > Eurylaimidae > Calyptomena > Calyptomena viridis. The sequence continues at coordinate 14,168 of WEIV01022259.1, forward strand.
ATTTCATTCCCTTTTTATATCAATTCAGAAATTGAGAAATGTGAGTAGTTTATGCATATGAGAAGCTTTAAAATCTCTGTTGAACTTTTTCTTGAGTGAAATTACCCAGCATTTCTTTGTGTTCTAAGCAGCCATGTCAAATCATCTGAACTCTCAAAATCTGAAAAAAAGGAAGATAGGAACACTGTCTTACAGGTGTGCCTTGAAGCTGAGGGTCCTCAGCTGGTTTTGAGGTGCTAAAAAGGGAATCATGTTCCAAAGACAGTGACAGTTTAGGAAAGCAGCACATTTGTAAAACTAACGTCTACTAGGAGGACTGTCAAAAAGTAATGGAGACAAACAAGAAGAGTGAACACAACACCTTTACCTTTCACTGTACAATGTTTCCTCTGATCTGGATTGCCTTCCCTTAGAGTCAATTGATAGTTTGGCCTTTGGAGTTGGCACTGATTTTGGCAACAACCTCAAGTGGATTGACTGTTGAGCAGAGACCAACTCTTCTAACTCCAGCATTCCTGCTCCTGGTCTCACTTCCCATAGGCTTTTGGAAAGTGCAGTGGCTGTGGGTTGCTCTCCTCAGCACTGGGTTTTACAAAGAGCTCAGCCTTTGGAGGTGATGACAGTCACTGTCTTGGAGATAAACCAGGTAGTTTGTCAGGTACGGCAGGGTGTTAGTTTTTTGTGTGGATTTTCAGATCTATGATTGCCATAGCAATGACATTGTTCTAGATGTGTTTATTGCTCAGGATAAGGTCTTGAAAGGAAAGTGAAATCAGCTGCCTCATGCACACATCAAGGGGATCTAAATATCCAACAAGATACAGGCACAAAATAGGCTTTAAATAAATAATAAAAAAAAAAAGTGGTAAAAGCCACTGGAATTCAGTGCTGCTTTGAGTGAAATGGAAAAAAAAGGTGTTAAATGTTGTCTTGATACTTTATTCCCAGTTTGTCTGCTGCTAAAGTTTAACCACTGAGATGACTTTCTTCAAGCCCTTTGTATATTTTAATAAACTGTTTCTGCCTTTATCTGACTGCAAGAGCTCAGATAGGAAAGAGACTGCCCAATAAATGTGTTAGACTTTGAATGTGCTGTCAACCTTCGCTCCATTCTGCAGAAAAATTTTGTGATTTGTTTGTTTGTTTGGTTGGTTATAGCTATTGTATGTGGGATCAACCAGGTTTTGTATTTTCCCCAGCAATCACTCTAGGACTATTGGATTGTTTTGCCTTCCTGTTAGAAACAGCAGACATAATGTCTGTGTTACTGTTTTGATATATTCATTTTTTTCTATATCTTTAAGTGTCCCACCCATCTAACCCAATTACTTTTTAATTCAGGAAATTCTGCTGCAGCTTAAAGAAGAGAAAAATTATCCTCACACAATCAGAAAAACGCACCTTTTTATTAAAAGAAAGAAACAAACAAGAGGCCTATATTAAACGTAATCATACCACTAAAAATCAAAATAACTACTTTGGAATTTTAAAGGAGCTTATAATTCTGCATAAAAATGATTTAAGGTAATTTTAATAAAAATTTTGCCAGTGTGGGTAGATACAACTCTGCTTGTCAGCACATCTGCATTTTTCTCTCATCTAATAAACTGGCTAGGACAGTGCAGCAAAGGAACATTATAATATTAACAATGTTGCTGGAAAGCTCTGTGCTTTAGAATGAATTAACTTTCTCTGCACTGCAGAACATAGAAAGTGAAATTGGTTCAGCTCAGAATAGCAAGTTTAACCCCTTAGGAGCTGCTGAGCTCTAGTTATTGCTTGATAATGGTTTTTGAGCAACCTTGGTATGGAAATCACAGAGGTAGCTGATACCTTTGGCAAATTTGGTAAGTGACTACCTAGGAAAAATCTGAAAAAAACATTTTATTTTATTCAACAAAAAAAATGCTGCAACTTTGTGTTCCAGGAAATTTTCCAAGAGACACTAATCAGGTTTGAGAGATGCCAGGGAGTTAATATTGTGGGAGTAGAACAGAAACATGTGTCTTGTTAACCGAATATTCATTCACAGCACCAGAATGAATAATCCTTTTCTGTGGTTGCACCCAGGCTTTGATTTTCCTCCTCTTAAAAATTTATTATCTAAATGACTGAAGAATGATAAAGTAAAATCTGTGAGCTGATCAGTACTGTGCCCCTTCTCCACTAATCCATGTAGGAAGGTTCATTGGAAAGCTTTCATCATCCCACTGACTTCCATGGGATCTCCTTAAGCAACTGTTTTTCAGGGTGAGAATACTATGAAGGGCAGCTGCTTTCGTGATATCGTCAGGAAAACATGCTTTTGGGCCACTTAGTGCCTTTTGCATAGGTCATAAACCAGGTGATAATCTTTTATTACCACCATACTAGACTATAGTCACTTTAGAGATCTAAAAGAGAAATGTTCTGCATACCAGATTTTTTTCCTCTTAATTTAAATAAAATTTAAAAAAAAAACAGAGAAGATGATTGTTTCCACTGAAATAAATAAAATTTATTGGAAGTATTATTTTTCTCCCTGTATCATGACAGGAATTTACTGTGAGTTTGGGGGTTGAGTAGGCTGAGGGATTATCATTTTACATTATAACTATTTTATGCATTACACAGTCAAAAATTGTCACTCCACTATACCTCCTTTGTATCTCCATTATATCTCCACACTGAGATATATCAGGCAGATTAATTTTTCTTCTTTCTACATCACACTACTAATTTTCTCCACTTTGAAACAGTTCCTTTTAAGTTCCAATACCATGAGAAATCTGGAGAGTGTGATATGCCTAATATGTCTGAGTTGCTGCTCCTCCTTCAGGTATGCTATACAGTGTTTTGTCATTTTCTAATCCATGGCTTTTGTATTTTCAAATACAGCAGAGTAAATATATTCTAATGTAATGCTTTTTACTTGCTCTATTTACTCAAGAAAATTAAAGAATTCAGTTGTATATATGAGGAGAAAAAACAGAAACTCGGTAAAATGAGTTGTAAAGAAACTCTAGTGTATTAAGTACTGAGGAGTGAAGAGAGGAAAATCAAGTTCAATCTTAATCCTTTTATGCTAAAACTTCCAGCTGGATATTTCCTACTTTATTTTTCTTTAGCCAGCTCACAGCCTTACTATGCTTACCAAAATTCAAACTTTTAACCGTCCATTGATCTTACATCTCCAGAATTTCACACACATCCAAACAAAACAATCTTTCTGCTCCGGTTTCCTACCACAGGCCCAGTTAAGGGACTACTAAGCCTGTTATGCCTTTCGGTAAAGGTCTCAATCCCTCCTTGTTATTTCTATCTCACTCTTTCATGCTAAACACCTACTTTGCTGAAATGACTCCTTGGAGAACTTACCTGATTAATTTGATTACTAGTTTTGATATCTATTCTCCATTACTTATACAGATCTAGTTGCAACTCTACTTTATTCCTCGTCATACACATATGGCACACTTCAAAACTAGAGAAGCTGTTTACTGGATCAGCTCCACTTCTGGGTAGATATATTCTGCTTTTGACAGCTTGTGAGAAGTGTCATCATGTACACATATATATCACATGACAAATATACATTCATGTACATATACATACATACACATGCAAGAAATAGAATGTGTAAGAGAGTCTAATACACAAAAATAGAAATATGTAGAAATTATGTAATATTTCTAGATTTCATATCTCACCCAAAAATCTCATTGGGTCCATAAAGATCTATGCTACTCGATTTTATTTGGAAAATAGAAATAATTGTTTCCTTCCTCACACTTTTTATTCTCTTCTCTACTCACTTTATTTGCTTTTCCTGTCTTTCTTTATATTATGCGAAAGAAATGGATTTTCTCTGAAAGTAGTACAAATTCTCCTTTATGCCTATATCAAAGTGCCCTTGAGAAAAGTTCCTTATTTAAGTCAGCCATGTAAAAGAAAATATTGGTAATTTATCCCACACACACAATATGTTAGGTGCTGTAGATCTCTTTCCAGAAGAGCACAAGCACCAGTGAAATTCTGAAGAAAATACTGAGAAGCTGTATTTTCTCAGGGATATGCTGAGATGAAAGAATGATCTGTCTTCATAACTTCTGGAAAACTCTAAGTTGCTAATGTCATAACTGAAAACTGATGTAAGAATTATATCAGCACTGTGTCTTTGTTGTGGCATTACCACAGGCAGATCCTTATATAGTCAAATTTTAAAAAGAATAGTTGAAAATATTTTGAGTGTACTCTCTCCAGTAACTATCTGTTATCACTATGGTTGCAATACAAATATTCACTACTGGAATGAACTTTATAAGAATTAGAGAATTAGGAGGAATTAAAAAGCTTACTGTTTGCAATAGGATGGGACCTGAACAATTTAAGGAATGATGAAACAAACAGGATGAGCTCTGATCTCCCTGAGAGGTGTTTGTGTAATTCAGGTCCTGATTGTGTGAGGGTATGTAAATAGTTTTCAAGGTACCTTCTTATGATACAGCAGTACATTCTAAAAGTTTAATCTCCTTTTTGAGGCATAATCTCTGTAACTCAGAATTCAGCCCATTACTACATATTTGCTTGTGACCTTGGAGACCATGTTGTCCTCTGGTCATGTACAAATAACATGATTATAGACAATGGTATAATGGTTAATAATAATTGTTTCTTTTTTTTCTTTTGACATTACCTTACAATGCAAGACTGTGACAGCAGGAAAGAAAGGTTGCAAATTCTTCCTCTTAATAATGAATTAATTACTAAAGTGATTGTAGATTTTCACCTCTCTCTGGTATCTTCATCTTCTTTTCTTATCCCTTGCTCTGCTTCTCAGCTTAGCCCTATTTAATTTCACTCCTGGGAAACTCAAAGGTGCCAGTGAGCAATGGACTTGTTGCATCAGTATTGGATTAGTCAAAAATTGTAACAGCTGCTCTAAACACAAAGTACCTTCAAAAATTAACCCTCATCAATGAAGACTTAATTAATAAACCCGAATATAGTCAACTGAAGGACAGATGAGAAGATTATCTTGTTTTTTTACTAGATACCTGTCAGTAACTTCTACCTCAGTGACTCTGCTTTTTATGCTCTGTCTCAATAATATTTCTTATGCTGTTATTCTAATGAATCTTATGCTTTTGGTGTTTACACATTGTTGGTGATTGACTAGGCGTGCAATCATCAGCCACTAGCAATTTTTTCTCTTTGAGACACAAAAAATCAATTATGGTTCCTCTTTTAAGACTGACTTTTGAGGGAAGTAGAGAGTATTTCCCTTGTGGAAGTCGAAAAATATTAACAGAAACAAAACTTTATTCTGACTGATTTATTTCAGACTCAGACAAAGAGCTATTGGGAAGTTCATGTGCGTTGAGATGTTGTAGTTCCTGTATACATTATAGATTTCATATTCTTATCTTTTTTGGCGTCATTCATGTCTGGTCAGGGTAGACCTTGTCAGATGATTATTTTTCTTAGTGTTCAGATAGGCCCTGTGTATCATTCTGTTACCTAACAGTGCCTAACAATTGTATAGTATACACGGATGATTCTTATATACTGCAATTTAATTTAACTACTCTTATTTTTTTCAACTCCTGACTTTCAAATACCCACTTTAGTTTTGCTTTTTTGTGTTTCCCCCCCCCCCATCATCTATTAAAAAAAAAAAAAGATTTCATTTTAACTTATTTAATATTTGGTAATTTTGAATTCCTCAAAAAATAAGTCAGAATACAAAACAAAATACAAACACAATTTCAACCTCAAGAAAATATTTCATTTGAGAGAAAAGGTATGAAAATGTATAGTGTCATTTGTCGCCTACCTAGGGCACATCTAAATCCAGTATCTAGGCTTCTAAAAAAAAAATACGTATACTAAGGTTAATTTTGCTGCATGACATCATTATTTTCTTTAATGTGTGCTAAGGTTCAGGGAGGAGGAAGACTAGGACAAATGCCGAAGGTATATGACCACTTGAAGAGCGATAAACTTTGTAGTTTGACTCTTTGCCCTAAGGATGCATTGGCATCTGAGGGCTCCTTCCTTGTAGGTTTGATGGCAGTCTGCATTTTCATGAACTGTCAGACATGAATGCCAAGGGTGATGATATTATGGCAATGAGATTATGACAAAAAGATTTGATTCTGTGTTAGAAACCTTCATATGTATTGTCACAAAATGTGGAGAATTTGAAAGTATAGGCAATAAGAAAAGACACAAAAATTCTAACCTAAAAATTACAACTGCGTGACATTAGTTTTGTATCACCGTATAAAGCCTCAGCAAAATAAACTGGAAAAAGTGGACAGGATGTTGTCAGATGGGAGTTTTGAATTTTGAATCTTTTCTCTAGCTCAGAGAGGCACTCTATAAATATTGCCTTTTAAAATGGCTACCTGAGATACTTGGAACATAGAACATTTCCTTCCAGTTATGTCTATCAAAGCAAATAATAAGCAGAGCTCTTGCTGTGCCACTTTTTCCATTATGCTTGTCAATGAAGAAGCAGAATAAAATTCTCAAGATGTGAGGAAAATGGAACATATTTAGTTAGAGGGATCTTGGATTCACTTATAAAGTATATATTTTCTTTGAAAATGTTAAATCGTTTGAGAGATAGGAACTGAGAATAACAGCTTTTATTTTCTAAACACCAATTACATATGAGTGAAAAATATGTATCTGTTGTAACTGAGAATAGGCTTAATTTTTTGAAGGATCACACAGATAAGCACTTAAAGGAAAGGTACAGATGGTTGCATGTGTATCCTGCAAACTCATGGCTGTTATAAGAAAGGCCAAATTCTTTGACAGATATTCTGTACATATACAGCTATTTGTATGTTACTTTAGAATTCTGCAGGCATAAAGAACTCAGTTGCACATAAGGACAGACACAGAGGTTTCCATTGAAAGGCATTGCAGCATTTTGTATAGTAAAATGCAAAATGTGTTATCTTAAACTCAATAAAATAATTTAAAAGACACTTGAATATTCCTGTTGTATTAAGAAAATATTTTTAATATGGGTCTGATCTGCAGCAATATATACTGGCTGATGTGGCTGTGTTTTGTTGTGGTTTCTTGGTTCCCAATTCTTTTGGCAGAAAACCTGTGCCTGATTTCTGAACTTTACTATGCTGGCAGATACTCCTGCCTAGCTTGTTAAATCAGCTTCTGAATAACAGCTGATTTCACATTTTAAGCATCAATATGTAACCATGTAGCTGAAATCAGAATCAAGTGCCTTCAATCAAAAATGTGAAAAATAAGAAAAAGCAGTCATCCCCCTACTCTCCAGCTTTCTGGCTGCCTGCCATCTTGTAAAGATATTTCAGTCTCTGCAGCTCAAGCCTTTTTTATTCTAATGCGTCCTTGTGCAAATGCATGTTCTCATGTGTCTTTCTCTTTGCTGCAGGCATAGTGCACCTGTTTGAAAGGACATAACTTTTTTTTTTCTTTTGCCATTTCCCAACTGCTGGGATTTTGGCATGAATCTGTCTCCAACAGCTGAGAAGGCAGAAAAACTAATGCCCTTTTGCTATGTAGAAGAGCTACCTACCTTCAGCTCTGTGAAGAGCCATGTGACACTACTGGAACTTTTTTCCCTGGGATTCTTATATTAAAACTGAAATTTACATGGTAGTGAAGCTTCCCAATTGTTTAATGAGAGGGACGTGTTTCTGAGGGACAGTCAAGGGCATTGGTAATCTTTTTTCTGTCCTGCTGCTTAGCTTTTCGATGTTGTCAACACTGTAAAAATACAGTTGTATTCCATATTGAAGAATTTGAGCTTTTACAGAGCTCAAACCCATATGGCATTTGCCTCCTGCTGACACTTCCACACCTTCCACACTTCCACTTCAACAAAGCAACCAAAACTCAAAGAGAAACACATAAATGTTCTTTGCTTCTTGTACTCACACCCTAAAGCTCTTTTCTCTAAATCAGAGGCCCAGAGAATCCTCTGGTGGACATGAGAAAATCCTACTTGCAATTCAACGTGGAAGTTGAAGAATTTCCTGTTCTGGTAGTCATGATGGCTTCTCCTCAGACCCTGCTTTAGCCCAGGCTAGCTCGCAGCCACCTTTGAGGGCCTCAGGGCAGATGTCTGGGCACCAGAGCACCAAACGTCTCTCCACAGAAGAGCTCGGGCACTCCGGCGACTCTGGAGCCACTAGTTAGGTGGTACGCCCTAACTTTTCTTGAGTGTGGCCAGTTCGTCCTTACCCAAACAGTACTCCAGGATGAAGGACATGTAGCCACTGCTTGCTCAAGGAAGCAGAAAATGTCTCTCTGAGTAGATGAAGCAGAGTTCAGTTTATTGGGGGTTTGGTCCCAATGGGAGCCTACTGCAGAGAGCACCCAGGACCCTCAGGCTCGACCTTTTCTGGGGGGTGTAATTGATGGGAGGGGAAAGGTAAAGGACCAACTAGGAACAAGGGAAGGTGGGATCTGGAGGTAACAGACAAGGGCAGAAGCCAGAGGCCTTCTACTCAACCCTATCCAGAACCGAGTAACTTTGGATTGATAGGGAAAGGACCAGAAGAAGGGGTGAGCTGGGGTACAAATATGGAATAGGGAAGGAGGGGTGCGAGGAGGGGATACAACTGAGGGAAGGGATAACAATTTCAGGAGTAACCCAGTGGGAAAGGGGGGGAGAGACTAGAGCAGTCTATTTACAGATAGTATATATAAAAGTTAATGAAACCATACATCAAACCCTTATAAATGTATAAAACCATAAGAAGCACCGTCACATAGTCATACAAATGAACCACTCCACCCAACAGAAGTCTGATAGCAGTACTTCGCTCAAAATTTATACAGATCCACTTGGAGTATAAATGTCAAGCCGCAGTGCTTCTGCCTTTTATGCCACCAGCAATAAAGCAGCCAAAGTTTGGGCATAGTCAGCAACTCTGCAGAGGATGCACAAGGCAGAGAGTCCTCCTCACTGTCCCACAGCTCTTTTGGCTCTGAAGGGCTGTCAAGTGGCAAAAGTAGTAAAAACTTATTCCGGTCAATAAAGAAGCTGTGGTTTTGAGTACACACAGAAAACTGTTCTTTTGAGTAAGAAAATATAATTTAATTTGGTCACTCTTAGCATACACTTGCAAGCTGAACAAAGACAAGCTAAAAAACAGTCACACTGTTCTGCCAGATGAGTTCATGAGCAGAAGGAAAAATGAAAGGTACACTCATGTTTTTTTCTAAAATGATACAACTTGCTTTCCCTTCTTTCCTGTTTGAAGTTTGTCCTCTTGTTCTTGTTCACATCTATTCTTTATATTATATTTCTACATTAACTGTATGTTTATCAGTGTATCTTATTGTGTTTTAGCCCAGGCAAAATGAATTTTAGGATGGTGCCCCCAGAAAAGACTTACAAAGCTGCCTCTGTGAGAGATGGCTGCTTCCAGATGTGAGTATAATGCTAGTGCAACCACCTCTGTGTTTTAACTTTTTGGAAACATGTGGTTTCCATTTTGGTAAATTCTACATATCAGTCAGTTCAAGAGATGTGATATATTTTATATTTCTGTTCTTCAATAAAAGGCATTGTCCTGACCTATCCCCAGCCCAAGGGCAAGAGAAAGCGTTCTGACTATTTCAGCTTTTTTCAGGATTTGTTCAGCTATTCTTCTGAAATCTACAGCACACTCATGAACTATATACATACATGGTAGAATCAAGATTAGTCACAGCATGATCTGCAGGTGGTGTACATCAAAAAACAGGACAATAAAAAACACCCACCAAAAAAAAAAAACCCAAAAGAAAAGAAAAGAGAAAAAAAAAGAAGAAAAAGAGGAGCTAAGACAAATATATGCTTATGGAAAAAGAATATGCTTTTCCAGATATGGTTAAACCATGACACCATGTTAAAAAGGGCATTACATCCAAAAGTGTTCAAATTAGACATTGCAAATGTGATAACATTGGAATTAACTGCAATTAGTGAGCATTCATCATAGGAAGCTTTTTAGGACAAAGGTAAAAGAATCAGATAGAGCTGATGCTGTTTGGAAGAGGAGGGAAGAGTAGACATTGTCTCAACTTCTCTTTGGTCATAGAAGGCAGAGAGAAAAGGGATTATTCCTTGGATGCTGCCTGATGGCCTAGTTAGAAACCTGTTGTTTGCTAAGTGCCCCTGCAATGGATAGAGACTGTGGAGAAACAAAAATGTCATAAACATTCCTTACAAATTCTTGTATGTATTCTTAAAGAACTATGCTTGGTCTCTATAGAAACAGATCATATTACTATACACTCATGTTTATGATGTGTAAGGTGAAGAGAGATAATGCTTGAAAACACATTTTACATGTGCACAAATGCCATCTCAAACAGACAAGCCACTTGACTTGGCGCTGTATTTACTTCTCCTAAAATTAGATGAGAGACAGACACAGAAACCTTGGGAATGCTCTCCGTTTGAAAAGTTTGACCATTCCTCACTACATCTAAAACATTCCCATGAGAATGAAAAAGGATGTAGTTATGATGAGAGCATAACCAAGAAACACAGTTTTGAGAAGAGGCAACAGCCAAGGTTAATTTTTTTTTGTATATGGCACATTCTCTAGTGAATAGTGGGTGTTTTGAATTGGCTACATGCCAGTGACTCACCCCTATAATGTAGAATTTAACCTGTTAATGGGAATGTAATGCTTTTCATTTATTAGAACTTATCTATACTTGCCAAGATGTTCCTGTCTTGCTCATGGACACAAGCTACTCCAAATACAAGTACACAGATAGATAACTTGGAGAAGTTGTACCCTGAGACATATTAAAGTGTTTTTTTATAAGCATCAGGAGTCAGTGTGGCATTGCCGGGCATATGTTCCTTCTGGCATGCCCAATACAGGACCCTTCTTACAAGCAAAAGGTAGCAGAAGAGAGGCACTGTGTCAGGCAAAGATATGAACCTTCCCAACTATGCTGTGCAATCAGTACATCTGTACGCTTCATGTTACCACGTATTATTCACAGCTCTCTTAGTCATTCATTCATCTGACGTTCACAGAATTAAAAAATGCAGGATAACAGGAACATTAAGATACAAAGAAACCTATTAATAACTGAGTGAGTATCTTTGGATTTATAGGTAACAAAAACAGTGTTCTAAAGACTAGCTTTAACTCTTAAGTCCTAAATTTGGGATGTATGCATGATCTTCAGCTGGTCAAATGTAAAATTAAGTCAGCAGCTGGATTCTTAGGACAGTTGTTATGGACACTGAGGAGATTAGAGAAGTGAATGCAAAAAGTGAATTTTGACACAGACAGAACAAACCAGTAATCTTTTCCTGCTTTTTTTTTTTTTCTTTCTTCTGTTTTCTTGTTTGTGGTCTTATGTCCTATTATGCAATTAGTTTGCATTATAAAATCACCTGGGATATATTCTTAAGGGTTAACAGTGTAAGACTACTTACCTCAGATGACAATCACAGACAAAACTAAGATGGTTATTAAAGAAGATTGGGTTAAGGTTTTGACTCTTCATCAAAAAAAAAAAAAACCCAAACAAAATTAGAGACTTGACTTCCTTTATATGCTATAAAAGTTATGAATTTTTGTTTTCAGACTAAAGGAAGTTAGATTTTAAATGAAGTCAGACACTTTCCAAGAAAAAAAAAATCTGTTTAATCAAAAATGCATCTTTCTGTCAAAGAAAATGTGGAGTAGAAAATTCTCAGCCAGCTCACTTCTGTTTCCTATACATTCTCATGGGATTAAACTTCTTATTTCAAATAGAAGAAAGTGATCTAAAATCCCCAAATCATACATTTCAACTTCCTATCATATGTCAGTCAATTTTTCCTTCAGTTTTCTTTCACAAGGCAGCTTGTATGTTTCTACTTAGGCAATCAGGGCTAAGAAATAGCCAGCAATTCACCCTCAATCTTTATTCCAGGACAAAATAATTTTGAATGGTCTGTAATTAATCACAGAGATTCCCGTTTTTATCAGCACTTCAGGATCTCCCAAAAAACAACCCCTCCATATGACACCTTCTGTTTTCAGAGTTTATTTTTTTCATTAAAAGGCAAAATAAAATACAATATCTTTCCAACAGGGGAAAACACTTTCATATTCTTTCTGCCAGTAATATTCTTTTATATATCTTTTTCTTAAACTCAGTAGAAATGTTGAAAAGACAATCATATTGATTATATATTCTTCAGACAACTGTCATCACAGAACATCATGATATTTGACTATAGTTTTGAATTACTGTCTTTGTTTTTGTGTCTACTTCTGCGGCAGTTTAATAACTAATGGGAGTAGCGGTCATGTACAAAGAGATCTTTATTTTTCTAGTTCACTTTTTGTTCATTCTGATCCTCTTCCCGTCTTTACTCTGCTTTAAATATGTGCAATTCAATTTTGTCAACATTATAGGAATGTTTATACTTAAAGAAATTGCCTATTTCTTTTCTCACAGCTGTAGGTACCAATTTTTGTTTCAGACCAGAATACCGGGGAGTAAAAATTCTTTTCTATTGTGGTTGCAGCACAGTGACATTCTGTATTTTATTAATTCAGAAGTTCAATACTTAATGAGCTTTGACGATGTCACAACACCATGAAAAGTTTGTTTGCAAAATAGATGCATTTCAGGATTTAACTCTTTCAATCATCATGGCTCAGCTTCACGAACGAAGATATGGGAAGGGCTCTACCCACACTTGCTACAAATGCACTGATGGCTAAAAAGGCCGATGCAGGATAGACAAGTCTGGGTACAAAAGGCACAGCTAAAAGTCTCCTTAGGCAGTATTGACGAGGCTCGGTTCTTTCTGTGTTGCCTTTTCTCTTCAAGATTAATTCTACGTGAGTTTTTGAAGGAGGCAGCAGCGTTATAGATGGTGATTTATGGTGAACTCGCCACCGGCTGCCGCAATAGAGGAGCCCCCAAGAGGACATACAAGGACTCCCTGAAACAACATCTCAGTCTTGGCCATATTGACCACCATCAGTGGTCCACTCTGGCCTCAAATCAGGAGACATTTAACTCTTTACTACTATTGGTAAAGATGTAGCCTGTAACACCACACACTCACAATACCCCTTTAAAGATACCAGCCATTCTAGAAAACAGTTTTGTCTAACCAGGTGTCTCTTGTAACGGCCATTATTTTGCAGCCCACAGCTGAATCATTAACAACAATTGCTGAATGTAAGACCTCTCAATTTAGTTCCAGGAGACTGTATCACCCATGGAAAGACCCAGCACTATCATCAACATGACCCCAGGACCATGAAGCCCTGTGGTAAATTCTCTAGCAGCTGACAGATGTACAACAGGAAAAACACCTCAAAGTAGATATCTAACATAAGACAAGTACATGAGTAACCTTACAGCTCCTCAATTTAAAAAAAAATATTTCCATGAAGCTACATTTCCCTACAATTCATGCTGTACTGGGTTGCTAGCATCTAAGAAGCATCCAGTTCACATTACAACCTTCCCCCCCATGGGGTGTCCTCCCCCTCTAGCTGACTGTTTTCACAAAATGAGCTGGAGTGTCAGCTGAGCTCTACTAACTCAAGTCTGGTCAGCTGAGACTGACCAACAGGTTCAGAAGTTAGTATGGTGACCTCACTGAAAATTCATCAGGAACAGGTGCAAAATGCTACATTTAGTAAAGAATAATCAGCTGTCCAAAGGCAAGCTGAAGAATGGCTAACTAGGTGGCAAAAGAAGAGCTATAGATTATAATTGATCACAGTTTATAAATAGTGCTTTGTTACTAAGAAAACAAAATAACACAGATTGAATAAAAAGGAATACTTCCTGTAAGACAGTCTGAAATACTTTCTTCACCTTAAGATGATTACGGAATGTTTGAAGAAAATCCGAGGAGGAAAACAAAGGGTCAGTCTTTACAACACAATCTCCAAGGAAAGACTCAGCAGACAATGATATCTGATTAAAAAAGGAGGCCCTAAGGGTGGATTTGATATCAAAAGGGTAAATTTTGATGTCAAAATGGTAAATAGAGAAGAGGAACAGGAAAATTTTGTCTCAGATTGTAGTCAGGCAGGATAGAAAGCAATAGGCTGAAATTGCATCAAGGAAGCTTCAGAAAAGATATTAGGAAATATTTTTAATACTACAAAAGAGGAGCACTGTATTGTTTGGAAAAGTTACCATCACAAAAAGTCTTTAAGACAGAGCTGGAGTCAGGTGGGTGGATGAGAATTGTTTAAGAGCTGGTCATGCTTTGGAAAAGGAGAATGGTTTACATGAGCTCTGTGACTCTCTTGCCACCCACATTTTCTATTGGCTTGTTAATCTATTGATGATGCACAGGCTTACAAACAGTACAGCTGTTGAGCCTCATCTTGTTAGAGAAGTAGGATAGAAATAAAAGCTGAAGATTTGAAGTGTGTCATCTTCCCTCTATATTTCTCAGATCTGTTCCTTCTTTACAGTCTGATGTTAGGAAAATGATTAAAATCAGATTGTTGGGGAGTTTGCTATTTGAACTATGGGATGGTTTTTATCCAGAAACATGAATGAAACAAAAAATACAGCCGGTAAACAATACAGAGTCATTCTGAATATCCTTGTGCTTTAATGTAAGGTATTCCATTTCATAGTTATTAAGGGAGTTGTTATTTGCTGCTAAAGGTTAAAAGTTCTCAGAAGTGTTGTTCCCAGAACACATGCTAGTTTAAATACAAAGAATTTATAATCCGAATTTCTTTTTTGGGGGGGATGGTGGTGAAATTGCATTTTCTGTAAGTGTTCAATTATTATTCATTGTCTTTCCAGACATCCAGTTACAAAGCAGGAATCATACAATGTAGTTCATATGACTTTGTCACATGCCATGAACAATAGCTGGTGAACAACAAACAGCTGAGGCAATTGTTTTTATGAATCCTCTAGACTGAAATGTCTGCATATATTTGAAAATAATTAAGACAACTACCAACATAGATATTCGTTTATGAGTTACACAATCACAGCATATACTGATTTGGAAGGGACCCGCAAGGATCACCGAGTCCAACTACTCGCCCTGCACAGGCCCATCCCCAAGAGTCACACCATGTGCCTGAGAGTATTGTCCAAATGCTTCTTTAACTCTGTCAGGCTTGGTGATGTGAACACTTCCCTGAGTAGCTTGTCATTCACAAACACAAAAACGATATGCTTTTTAAGCTAATTTAAGTCTAACTAATTAGTGAGCCAGTCCTCATCATGACCAGATTAGTCAAAAAATATTTTGCTGAAGCAGCACATGAAACCTTAAGTCTGCATTTTGCATATTCTATCAGCTCAGTAGAACAAGATGGAGTGCAGGCAGAGTTAAGAGCATAGAGAAGGAAGACAATGTCTTCACCTATCATGATTTGAGTATGACTGCTCCTTTGGTTTTCATCCTCCAATTATCAGAAATGATCACACAGAAACTAAGAGCTGATGGAACATCTTTAAGCCAGGTGCTGCTACTTATCTGCTCTAGTATCTACTTTTTGCTCCCACACTAATGAAAAATGATTTGAAAAGAAATGAAGATCCTGTTTCAATAAGATTGGGGAAAAGATGTAACCTAAAAAGCTGTCTACAGACTCAGGAGTAAGTGAAATGTTTTGACAGGGAAAAATATGTGTTGGCAACATTGCTCGACTCAGATTTCAAAAGTAAAATTGAAACCATACTTCTACAGGGTGCAGACGCTGACAACTGGAAGCCTGTTCTGCAATATATAGTAGTTCAGAATATGCCAGCTATCTCCTTCTCTCCCTACTTTCTTTCATGTGCAGGACAAATACATTTCTAGGAAAAGAACAGTCTGACTTAGTAATTTTTTGAAAACAAACAAAGTTCAAATCTGACTCTCATCTGACTGCAAAAGGTTCAGAGAATACAGAAAGCATCTGTATCTAACTATGAAACAGTGCAAGGAAGGTGATATTCTTCAGAATTCTGTGGTCATTCCAGGCTAAATCTGGATTGAGCTCATGTCTGTGGGGTGTCAGCCTACATGAGGTGCAAAACTGGACCCGTGAAAGACTCGTATCTCAAAAATCCAGGCCTCAATTTTAAGAAGAGTGTCTCAAGTAATATCGGGTAGATAAGTTTTGTCATTTCATTAGATCACTTTGAGCAACAACTATGACAAGTGAAGTTCCGAAATTTGTAAGACCAGGGAAATTCCAACACTTAAGACTAATAAGGAAGCCCAGAAGATAAACATTTCAAATGTTATGTGTTGTGTTCTTAGTTTCCTGGTCATGGTCACTGCAAGATAGCCATGCAGCACTTCTCTTTGTGCAATCAGTAAAATAGTTTTTCACTAGAAACTGTGAGTGACAAAGACAGTCAACTATTTCACTGGATCATGCAAAAACAAAATCTAAAAGAAAGGCAAATAATTCTCTTTCAGTCTCTCTCTGTTGTGTTCATATGAGATCTGGAGATAAAAAAAAGGTTCCCTTTCTTGAAACCTATTTTGAACAAACACATTAAATAAATCTAACATATTGATTGTTCTCTTTCCTTATGGACAGATATTAGCTGTTTCACTGTCTTTCCCTTGATTTTTGCTGCTTTTCATCCTGCAACATTATACAAGCTCATATAAGGTCAAACTCCTTAAGGAATTTGTTCTACAATCTTCCTCTAAGGTTTCCCAACTCTATATATTAACTTTCTGCTGACATCCGAAGCTTTGTTTCTCAGGGCACTTAGCAGAGGAGGAAGCATATGTCTGAGTCTTTTTTCAAAGAATCTATTCTGCAGATTCTGTTCCTGAAGTGTATATAAGAGATGCTTCAGCACTTCTTGATCAGATTCACAACACAGATACTGTTATACTGTATCTTCTGTTGACATTTTTTGTTTCTGCAGGGCACAGGGAGTTTTTTATGTATATGGTTCTTCCCAAAGTATGAGCTTGACATGGGAATTGAATAAGTTCCATGTGCTGGTCTGGTTAGAGAGACACTCCTTCGGAAACCCTTGGGTGATGCTCCCCTCTATCTCACAAGCAGACAGGGCATAGCAGAGCACCTTTCTGTCTGCTCCAGTCACATCCAGACCAGCTTCGTCCTAGAGCATCAGGCATGAAGTGGCTCTAGTTTTGCCTCCAGCAAAGGAGGCAAAAAGGGCTTTCTGGGAGGCAGCAATAATCCACAGCACCTTCCTCTTCATGTGAGCCGTTACAACATCAAGAAAATCCTTTAGTATGACCCCAAAGACAAAGTGGTGTCATACAGCAGCACCCTGAAAGGCTGAAAGATCAATGTGTGGTTGCAGTGATAGATGTGCTTAAGAACTACACTCGTGAAACTGTAGCCTAGAGGTAACTGTGGTGATACATCCCCCCCACTCTCTCTTTTGCTTTAATTTTTCCCATGTCTTTGTGGAGTCGAGATAGGTACAGACTATTTCACCTTTGTCCTTATGCTCTGCATTCAAATTAGGTTAATAAAGTGGTTTTTAAGTGCATTATAAGCCTTATATTTATTAACCACCAAAAAAAAAAAGAAAATTAAAAGTGTGGAGAAACTGAGAGAAGGATGTAGAAGTAAGATGAAAATGAGAAAATGCAGAGCAAACAGAAAGCAGGAAAGAATGAGAATTTTCTTCCCATTTTAAAGGTCACTTCCTCCCTCTGGCTGGCTTCTGTAACAATAGTAATATATACTACCAACACCAACACTTCAGGGGTTATTTTTTAACCTATTGAAAGGATGGGAACATTTTTGGCTGAAAATATTAAACATTTCAGTAAAAAAACCCCTACTGAAAATCATCTATCATCATGTTCATTGCGACAGTCTCTTTCACTTTCTCACACTTAACATTCAAGTCTTCTGCGGCTGGGTAATAAGTAGGGATATATGAGGGGTGGTTATAAAACCTAAAAGTAGGATAGAGGGGGGAATAAAGTATAAAGAAAGGCAAGGAAGAGGGATGGAAAGGACTGAAATGGAGAAAATGAATAGAGATAAAGAAGAGTAAGAGATAAATGGGAAAGAACTTGGCTTTCACTTGCACTGACTCCTTTGTACAAATCTGACAGTGAAAAGTTGCTCTTATTCTTTTTTACCTCTATTCTAATAAATCTAAATTGCAGATAGACAGTTCTGATCACACCTACAAGGAAAGAGAAGGAAGAAAAAACAGGGTTAGAAAAAGGAAACAGGAGAAAGAGATAAATAGGGCTAAAATAAGGAAAAAAAAATCTCATAAAGTTTTATGAACTCCAGGTTTTGCCTTTTCAGTTGTTACAGCTTTTAATAGTTTTCTAAATTTTGAAGTGATTTAAGGAACATTTTTGAAATTTTCGCCCAAACGATGAAAAATTTCATTGCTCTTGCTAGCTTTAAGTCATTTCTAGCTTACATGTAAAAGTACAAATGTAATTGGATGGAGTATGATTTTAAAAAATACCAAGTTTTAGAAAACAGAAGACAAAGGAAAATAGTGAAAAGGCAACAAGATTGTTTTTTTAGGAAAGATGCTAAGTAATAGTAGTGTTAACAATCCTGATGATAAACAATCACTGAATTCAACATTTTAGCGAGATGATGGCACCTTGACAAAATCAAGTGCTTACAGTTCACTAGAGGAAAAATCACACGAATGCTCTTCATAGAAAATATGAGAAAAGGGGCAGAAATAAAATTTTAAAATGATGTTACAGTGAAAGCTATAAAAATAGCTGCATATTTTTTCACTTCTCCGTCTGAAATGAAGACAATGTTTTGGATCCAAATAAACATTTTGTTTGAACCCAAATGAAATGTTTTATTTCACTTTGATGTCCTTCATTTACTTGCAAAATAGATCTGAATGTAAATTTAGATAAATTTTTAAGCAGAATAACAATTTTTTAAAGTTTTTAAAATGTCAAGATAAACTACTTAGAATGTTTTGCAACTCTTTTTCAGGGATATTTTTTCCTCATGTCAAACCAGCTCCATAAATTTGACACTATTTACAAATAGTAACAGACGCTCTTGTTTTGCATTTCCTGCCTTGTAAAACAGATGACCTTTTCTGACAGGCTCTGTGTACAAAGTTAGAGACTTCTTTTAGATTTCATTCTGTAGCCTTTTATTTCCTTTATTTTTCATCATCTTTATTTATCAATCTGCTGGAAGATTCTGGAAGCCCAAAAGCTTTCCAGACTTGGGTTTTGGTTCAAAAGACCTCCCAAACCAACCTTGGTGCTTTCTCCTCTGAGCAGGCCAACATAGGCTGGGTGCAGTGGCATGTCCTGGTCTTGAAGGAGATTAGCACTCACTGCTTCAAGGATGTCCACATGGTCTTTGGACTTACTCTATGTTAGTCAGATCTGAAATGGCTCTGACAAAGGTTTCTTTGATCCCACTAAGGGAAGCACTAATCTTTGTTTCTCAGATTCGCCTTTGGAAGTGCCCAGATCACATCTGTTCCATGCAGAGCCAAAGATAGCTTGCAGCTGCCTGCAGAGGATCAGGTGAACATAGTTTCTTAACTCCTCTTCTGCTAAATGAGGGTGAGGGAGCAGGTACCACTAATAAATCAGATTTTATTCCACTTCTTAGGCAGAGAAAAACATCCTTTGAACAAACATAAGCAGCAAATGTGGTGATCATGAGTGCCCTGTGATCCAGAGAGCTCTCTGGCCTTACTAGAAGCCTGTGCTTCTCTAGGAGCTGGATTGGCTCCACTGGTTGCATCCCTGTCCAACTGATAGAACTAATAAACTGTATTGATGTAATTCCCTGTGCTTTTCGTCAGTAGATCTCAAAGCTGTTAATGCTGTTAGTATCCCAATTTTGAGTTTATGGAGGAAGAGCCTCCAAGAGCGGAAGTGACTTGCTGATACTATTTTGGCAGAACTGGAAACTGAGCTTTTGAGCCCCATTATGGTGCCCTAAGCACCAGTTAGCTTTTTTAGCTCTGCCACAATCTATTGTGTTGCTATCATTGCTACACTCAGTTGTGGTCTTATAAAGAGTATTTTGTGACCTAATGAGTGATTTGCATATGTCTATCAGTTTTCAGGTTTCAGGGCAATAGCTGCTTTAAAATGAAGGACATATTTCAGGTTTTAAGCAGGATAGGCTCAGGTTTGATTTCCTACTAGCTTTATGCCAACTTGCATTGACTTTTGCAATGATTTACTGTGGAAAGAATGGGAACAGGATCAAATGTACTTTGTGAATGGTTTTTAAATTGCTTGTTTTTCCCTTCCTTGTCTTTCAGTTCCTATTTTGTTAACCTCATGTTTTAAAGTAACTATATGTTATATTTTCTGAAATCCACTACGAGATATATTCTACTCTGAATGTACAGACATAGCTTTTCCTAATAATAGTGGAAGTCATGAACATATACTGAATAATACAATGCAGTGTGCATAAATCCTATGGAGAATCTAAGTCCTGGATAGAAAAAAAGAAATCAGAGTATTTCAAAATGCTGGTTGTAACATTGCAGTGAGTTCCAGACACATGTTTGCCAATAATGAATGGAGGAGTGCAGATACAATATTGGAACTGTCTCCTGCAGAGTGGTATCATATATAATCATACATACTGTCAGCTTGCTTGATTATGTTCGGGATTGCAACCAGCACATACAGAAACAAAGGAGAATTTCATATATCCTCCAAATTTAATTTTTATGAGAAATATATGAAGGAATTAATTGATGATTATGGCATGGGAACAAAAGCTCCTGTATCTTTTTATATTTGCATAATAAACACACCTTTGTGAATTCTTTTAGAAAGATAATCACCCATACAGAAAAATTCACTTCCTTAACTTAGAAAAAGAAACATTTACAGTATTAAATCTTCATTATAGCAATTTAATTAATTACCACAGTGTTTCATTTAATGTACAGAAGCAGCCCACATTGCTAATTTTGTAATATCCATGACCACAATTCAATCATTAATCAATATATCAGAACTTTACTCCATTAGCTCTTGTTTGCAACAGGGCATCTCAATTGATTAGGTTGTAGATTTTTTATGGGTCTTGTTTTATAAATTGAACCTAGTCAAGTAAACATAACATTTGGTAATAGTCTTCATAGCAACTGTCAGAATGACTTATTGTTTTTCCAGTCCTGCATTCCTTCAGAATTAATAATACCTTTGTGCCCTTTATAACACTTATTATTAAAACTATAAAATTCTCTATGTTTATTGAGTGGATGTTTCATTATATGTATGGTTTGCTTGACAGATTGAAAATTTTTTTAATCTGTTTCTCTTTTGCTCTTGATCGAAGGATTGTAAATATGCAATTAGCAGCTGGAGTAGAAGTAAAAGCAGAAAATGTCAACTGTCAAGTAGCTCTATTGAAAGACACATGATGCTTCTAACTAAGACAGAAAGACAAAAGCATCTACCAACAAGGATGAAGGTTGCAAAGTCTCTGTTTAAACATTCCATTAATCTCTTCTATGAAATAAATATAGTCAATAAATGCAGAAATGAGGAATTTGCTATCAAAACTGCAGTTTACTTTTGTAATAAAGGTCTGTGTGGTAATGCTATACTCCATTGCCATAGACATTCTGGATTCCATCTCTGTTATAATTCATAACATATATCCCTTTATATAACATATGGCTGGCCATATCACGGTAATGCAATTGATTTCCCAAGAAAATACATGGAAAAAGGGTGCAATGCATCATTGTCGTCTAGAGTATATTTCTCTTCTGGACCACATCATCTAGTTCTGCTTCCAAACAATTGATTACTTTTGTGTCTTCTGTATGAAAACCTGGGATATGCCTTGGCTCTCATATGCAATGCCTGGGTACACTTTTGTTCTGTACTGTGGGAGAGGAATACTGAAAGGAGACAAGAGGGACATAATATTTGTTGTCATTGACAAACCAAGAATAACTGTTTGTAGCAACATGTTATATTTAAAGCCCTATAAAAGCTCTAAATAATTAAAAAGACTGAATTCTCTAGACTTTCCTGGTTATCCATATCAGTAGGAGAGGTGCAATGTGAAGCACAATAAACAAAATAAGGCTGATTTTAACCTACAAAATCAAAGACTTTGCCAAGCCAATCTATGCAGAGGTATGTACCCTTGCCTGGACAACTGCCCTGTTAGACTGTCAGGTTAGACCAGAATTAACCTTGCTGTTTCCTTCTCAGAAGAAGCTACCATACAGGTCCTCAGGGTTTAGTGCTGTGAAACATGGTTGTTCAGTGTGTGGCTAAATAACACAGGGCTGTGAGAATAATCTGCCTACCAACAATTACAAAAACTTTTGGTGGCTTTCTGGCCAATATGCTAATGACTCAATCCCTTTCCCCATCTTCTTCGTTTATTTCATATAACTTTTAAAAAAGTAAATAAGTGCTTCTATTATCTCACAGAACATATTTTCACATTCTACTGGTCATACATATTCAAGTTTATTACAAGTTTTCACAGAACTTAACATTTTAGTTTAACCTGTCATATGCTAGCTAACATGCTCTGGGTATATAATCTAAAATTGCCATGTATATCCTGTAATCTGATAGGATGACACTTAGAAAAATATCTCAAAAAGCATCTGTATGATAGTAGACAGCTCTAGTATTGATCAAAACAGAAACAGTCAACTGATGGTGTCCCCATTATGTTAAAAAGTAAAATTTATTCCTGCAAAACCCACTGATGATTCTTTGGTGATTCAACTGTTTCACACAGGTAGGACAAATGAAACTGTTGAGCAGTTGCATCTGCCGCAGTCTCCCATGGGATAGGGCTCCAGCCTTCCCAAGGCATATCTGCATGAAGCATAAGCACACTGCTGCAGGTCTGTGCATCAGCTTGGCTCTGCTCCAAGGATGCTTTGTTGGCTTGATCACGACTTCTGACAGAGTTCCATAGTAATAGATTTGTTGGTTTACAGTCTGCTGCTTTTGGAGCATGCGATAGCTGACACAACAGAGAATGGACTTTACAAAAGGATTAAAAAAAAAAAAGCAAAACCCAGAGCAGTTGAAAGTTTCTTGTTCTGTGTAAAATTTAAGACACCTGTCAGAAAGTGACTTACTTTTCTCAGTACTTATTTCCCTCATATCACTCAAAGTCTTGAGTAGCAAGAATCTGGTTTGATGTACTAGTTATCACTAATTAAAACACAGATGAATGATCAATAATATAACACACTGTTAAGAAATAAAGTGTGACAGAATTGTAATCTAATTGGGTCCAAATTCTCCAGGGAAAACCATAAGAAGAGAACCAAGCAGGAACAGATTGTCAGGAGCTGGTGAGGGCTGGCCAGAAGTAGGAGCCAGGCAATAGCATCTGAGTGCAACGACAAGTCTATTTGAGACAGTGGCCACACTGACAGGGACCCCATCTCATCACGCCAAATGGGGCAGGGCTGGGGATGACACCCAGGGTCCCCTCAATAGAGACTAGAGGGTTACTGTGCTTCCTTCACCAGGTGGCCATTGAACTAGAATGAGGAGAAACTGCTGGCTTCACACCTTGCATGACCTAAGCAGAAATTAACCTAGTTTATGTTAAAGAGAAGAATTAACCAAGGCAGGTCTATAAAGGTGTTTCTTGGTTTCAGCAGGGAAAATTTTTGCAACATAGTTGATGATGACTGATGAATTGAGGAGGCTGGGAATGTGCATTCAGAGAGAGTTTGGTATTTCTTTAGGACAAGGTGGTGACTTTTTAGGGTTTCTATCCAAACTATGGGGGAAATAGGAGGGATTACCAAACTGATTTGGTGCATGATCATCTGGAAATTTAATTAGTAATAAGGAGAAAAAATATAAGAAAATAAAAAGAGCTGAAGTAAAGGTCAAACAGTATAGGCCTTTAATGAGAAATCCTACAAGCTGGACTGATTTGCTTTCCAAACAAATAGCAGAAAGCTCTGTATATGTACAGTTAAGCCTCCCCACCCCCAAAGAAAAACTTCAAGGATCACTACTTTGCAAGAGTGGGCTAGAGATTAAACAATATCTGACTATACCCCAAACCTAACTGAATAGCTCCAAATGGTCCTCAGTAAGAATGATGCCATTTGCTATAAGGTTTTACTTATTGATAATAAGTATTTCCTGAGCTGTCACAATTTCAAATTTAAAAGTGGCACTGCTGTATGTGCTTCAAAGTGTAAGTCTATCATTACTTATTAAAGATTAGGTGGAAATCCATTCTTGATTGGTAGATTACTCCCCATTTATGGTTTCTTTTTTGCTGCTTGTCTAGAAGTGTAAATACTGGCCCTTCTCAAAACCAAAACCAGGTATACTTTAAATTAGTGTAGCAAATCCCACAAATCACTTAATTGCTGTGTTTAGCATTACTTAAACAGACCTGTTAAACACGCAAGTAAAACATTATCTAGTCTGAGAAGCAATAGCAAATTTGGAATACCTACAGACAAGTGGTGAGCTATTTGTGTGTAGAATTATCCTCTCTGTGGTCCAGGGCATCTATTTTTAAAGAATGATTTTTGCTCATGAATAGAAGACTGGATTGGAAAGGTATTCCACTTTCCACAGTTCATATTGTCTGTTTCCTTAAAGAAAAGAGAAAAGTCTGCCAGTGAATCCAAGTTCCACCAAATTCTCTGGAGTCAGTATTCTCCATCAGTCAGTCTCATACATGTGACATGTGACTTAGACGAGTTATTTCGGGACTATTTCTAGGATCTTGTTTTAAAACATCAAGTGAACAAATTGGGAAGTGGGCCAAAATGAATGAGAAATAGCCTGAAATTATACTAGAGAGGATAATATTTTGTCTTTCAATGCAGTCCTTTTTCTCAAGATCCCAGGGAAGGGACAAAATCAACCGAGCATCTGAGTGGACGTCAGGGTCCCAGCTCTGCTTCTTGACCACTGTGCCAGGGATCAGCAAGCTGGGCGGTGGATCCTTCCCTTCTGTAGAGCACCATCTCCTCCAACCCTACTCTCTCAGTGCTATTCAGACATTTACACCATGCCTTTCCTTCTCTCCCTCTGCCAGGATATAGAGAAGCAGGTGTGAGGGACAGGATTCTTACTGAATTTGTGCAGGTTGGAGCCACCTCACTGTGAGTGTGTGTGTGTGGGAGGGGGAAGGCCTGCAGGCACACAGTCTGCAGCCAACACGGCAGAGCCAGGGAGCGCACGTGGCCCAGGAGCCATGTGGCTGCCTGTCAGTCAAGGAAGGCCTGCGTCCTAGTATCCCACCAACACCATGTCTCCTGGAGCTCCTGATGGGTTGCACTATGCCTCACTCTGACCTGGAGGGCACTGAGTGGTCAATGACCCCAGTGTCCCGTCTGGGAGGGGTGGCCATGGTGGCCAAACCCCATAAATAGAGCACAGATAAGCTCCATTTTGGCTTTCTTTTGAGAACCTATTCCTCTGATGTGACTTCCACAGAATACTTCAATGGTAGCTAACTAATTGTGTTATTTTGATCTCTTCTTCCTTCTTTCTTTACTCTTTTAGTCTCTCTTTCCTTTCTTTTCTCTTCCTTAATCTCTTTTGGATAACTTAAAGCCAAGGAGCTTGTATTCTACTAAGCTGGGTTACTGATTGCTTTGTACTGTGTTCTTTTTGTCTTTGCTGGGTGCTTCTGGTGTAATGCTTCTGCCTTGGTTGTATGTTACTGCTGAAACTTTTGCCAAAATGATTATTTTGTCACTAAATTAAAAGAAGTTCTCTTGGGAAAATGCTTGTAGTGTGTTCTCTTTACGTGATTCAAGGTATCAAAAACCCACAGACTTTGCAAGAGTTCATGTGGGCAAAATCTCTTTGGGTCTTAAATATATGTAAACCACTCGGGCAGCATGGGGCTTAGACCCGAGATGTTAAAGCAGGGAAGAACTGTTTAAGGGATAAAGAAAACATCTTTTCCATTTCACAGAGAATTTGTTCAAGAATTGAAAGATGTTAAAGTCAGTCTCAAAATTACGAAGTCACTCTCCAGAATAAGAGATATTTGATTTTACAAGTTGTTTGTTTGGGGTTTGTGTTTTTGTTTTTGTTAGATTTTTGTGGGGTTGTTTGTTTGTTTGTTTGCTTGTTGGTTTTTTTTTTCTCCTTAGAGAAACACCTTTTTCTTTTCAATCTACTGAATTTTTGGCTGGTACCTCTTCATCACTACAGTGTAAAGGTAGGAGATTATCCTTGTCTCCACCTCAGATAAAATGTTTGTACAAACCTTCCTTCTAGACAGCTTTCCTCTCCATCTTTTTCTTTTCTCTCTCCATCTCTTTCCTCTTCCTCACCCCAACCCCAGAAGATGGGGTCATTTTTGCCAACCTAATCAATCACATTTGAATGAGTAATTTTAAGGCTATTTAATTTAAAACTCTGTTAGATAATCTTGCTTAAACCAGGGGAAACAAGTATACAAGACTGGAAGGACCTAATTGAAACTAGAAAAGGAAAACACTGTGATTATAGGATTCCAAAATGCCTGACTACTGAAGATATGAACATGAAACAAAATGCCCTTTGTTTGACTCTCCACTGAGTGCTACTGCCAACATTGCCAGAACCTCTATTATTATTCATAAATAGAATTCTCCAGAACACCATATAACTGTCATACAAGCAACACAGATTGTATTGTGTCTCAAGCAATTGTTGTTTTTTTTTTTAAAACAGCTTGGCTCAGCCTTTCTTTGTCCCTGGCACTGATGCCTATTTTCCTACAAATATATGCGGAGAGAAAAGGAAGCCAATACCTGTAGCCATACGCTGAGCTTTCACAGCTGCAACACCCACTTGCCAACCTCCAGAAAAGGTCTTTCCCAGGAGTGGCTGTGAGTTTGGGGCTGACTGGTTCCCAACTGCCTCCTTTGTTGTTGTTTAATCCAGTGCTCACGAGACATCACCATCAGAGGCAAACACTACTCATGTATTGATAACCTTAGTACTAGACTATCCAAATTCATCAAGTTGCATACTTTGCAAGAGGGAGAGAGGAAAGTCACTATTTAACTATTTTAAAATTACTTAGTTCCTGCTCACCTTTCTGAAAAGAAATCAAAAGCTTTAGGGAATGGATGACAGTCAGTGACAAGACCAAAACGATATGAATCTTCTATCTGACACTTACTGAAGTGCTGGCAGCCCAAGCCAGATGAAGTTGTATTATATTTAATGCAGATGTGTCTTTCACTTTAAAAGAAACAGCTGCTTTTAATTTAAATTTCATTTACAATGGAGTCAGAGATTATCAAGTGCCATTCCTCATTCATATCCAGCCCCCATAGGAAGCAGTATTAGATAAAATCCATGCGAGGTGGTATTCTTTGCTAATGCTGGCTAAAATGTAAGGAAAAGTGAGAATGGTAGACAAAGAATAAGGACACAGGGAGAACAGGCTCTGTTTGAAGCTAAACTTTCACAGAATGATAATCAAAGACTGCACAAGCTCATAGAGCATAAGATCAAAGGTCTATCTAGCCTTTGTCTAGCAGAGGGCCAGATACTATCAAATGACTAAAAATCAGAGGTTATGGGGAGGGATCGTTCCCCTTCCCAGTTTGAAAGACTTATGATTTATGGTCTCCTTGAGACAAAGAACCATCCAGGCCATCATGTTTAATCCTGTCATTAGCTGATGGTAGAAATACTATAGGATTTGCTATATGAGTTGATCTATGATAAGGCGTTCAGATCTACAATTTTAAGCTTTTAAATCACAAGGTTTTTCCTTGTGACATGCAACGCTAGGCCTTTCCATAAAGGACTGTTAAAAATTAGGCAATAAGAATAATAGGTACAGGTCATTATTCTGTATGCTACCCTACAAAATATCTGATTTCTATTGTCAAATCATTGTCTTCTTTTTCACAGAGTATTGTTTATTTAGATTAAAAATGCTTAGCATCAAAGATGTTTTATTTTCTATTATATCCCTAATGCACTTCTGTGAATATAAATAAAATAATAACAAAAAAACCCCCGAGAAGTCAAAATTACACTCCAGTTCTTTGTTCAAAGATTAAAAGGAGATCAGTTAAAAACCATGACTGATCTCTCTGATATACCAAAGCAGAGACACCTGGATCCAGGGTTTTAACTCTAAACCATTTGATCATAGAGTTATAGAATGGCTTGAATTTGAAGGGACCTTAAAGATAACTAGTTCCAACCCTACTAGACCAGGTTGTTCAGAGTCCATCCAACCTGTCCTTGAACACTTCAAGGGATGCAGGCATTCACAACATCTCTGGGCAACCTGTTCCAGTGCCTCACCACCCATTTTTCCATGTTTCAGGATGCAGTCTCATTGGGATTTATATTCACATATTGTTACTTGTTGAAATAAAACTTGATACTTACAGAGCATGTTTTATAAAGGCAGTCTTGAAAATGTGCCACAAACTTTTTTGATTGATGATGTATGCTAAATAAATGAAACCTTGCTCATCTGAGTAAATAGAGGAGAAATGTTATTTTTTGAAATAGTGGTTGTTGTTAGTGAAAATACATAGTCCATCAAACAGGAAAACAAAACCATTTGGTTTTGCTGTTAGTAGAATGCAGACATTGTAGTAAGCTGAGTGAAACTGAATGAATTCATTCACTGCTTCTTACTAATGTATACAGAACAAAAATGAACATAAAGTTCCCAAAAATTTTAGTCATAAACACCTTGCTTTATTACAAAATTCTGTGAATCTAGGAAAAAATATTTTGGTTTTAATCTTTGCTGGACTCGTGTTTCCCTTATGTGGTAAAACTGATGATAAAAGGAGCAGTACTACTGAAAGTATGGAAAAATATTGTCAATTCACTGTTAGCAAGAGTGATGGAAGTAAAATTGTCAATAAAGACTAGTAGTTTTAAGCTTAAATATTTCAGAGGAACCTAATAGTCTTTGGCCTATGTGACTAATTGCTGTTGAATTTCAGTGGAAGCTGTGCAGTCACTCACTGTTTTGCATTAGCAAAATATTTTATTTTTTGCTGATGGAAGGAAGCTTGTTCTACTGTTAAATGATGATGCTTCTAAATGCAAATCTTTGAGTAGAGAGATTCACTTTCATATTTGCCTCAAAAATCTGTGTTTTCTTGGTGAAATTATTGCATTTTACTTTGGAACAATCCTGGAATATATACGCCAAAAACATTAGGAACTGCATACATTTGCACAGTAAAAAGAAATTATTGTAATAGTAACTTGGGCCCCAAATTTGCAGACCTATTTATAGTGATATAACCCAGAGAACACTCCATTCTTTGCCAGGTAAAGCTTGACACTGGTGAAATGTGAGATCAGAATTTAGCCAAGGGACCTTGAATTAATTTTTAATCCTAAATCAACCTTCAAAAATCTCGTGCGAGGGAGGATAAGTATAGTTCAACAGAAGTTGCATTATACATTTCATGCAAACTTGCTTTAAAAAAAATCAGAACCAGTAATGTGTCTGTTGAATAACTTATTTTAAATTTTGGTACATCTTAAGACTGACTAATATGCAGGGGAGAGGTTTTGGCACTTTGGTGAGAGCTTATTCATTATATAAGATGAGCAGCATTCAAGTGCAGAATACTCCATTTATTGTACTCCCAAACCCAGGAAGTAGTTGCTGATAATGATTTTAGATGAGGCTTTATCAGCCTGCTTTTATAACTATTCTTCATTCATAAACAGTGGCCACAGAATGAACAACAGTGAAAACTGGAAGAAAAGAAAATGTTGCTGAATCCTCAAATTCTCTACTAGTTGAAAGGGTAAAAAAATTGAAAATGTGGTTCTGCCTTGACAGCACTAAAATAATTTCTTTTGAAAAGAGCAAAACCCTTCAGAAATAATAAAAACAAACCCACAAACAAAGCACAGGTACTTTGTGACCTGATTATGAAACAGCCCTGTACTTACCTGCACTCCAGCTTTCACAAAGATAAGAGTTTCAGCCTTCACAGACTGACAGAGACTGATAGTCCAGAAAGGAGCCTGAACAAGTTGTACACAGAATCTGAAATGCAGCGAGTTTAACATCAATACAATGAAATCCTTTCCACAGAATATTGAATCAAATTGGCCCTTCAAACTAATTTTTGCATCTTTTTTAGCAAAGCCTGCTAGCACCCACATAAGGCTGAGCATGTAACAACCATACTCAGCTACCAAAGCTAAAAATTAAAAAGATAAAGTTATCCAAACCCTTAGACATTCATTGAGGATTAATTAAGAAACACTCCTTGCTACATAATTACTTCCCAACATTTTAGCGCAGGATTTCAGTGTTTAGCTATTCATCAGCTGAAAGATCTGATACAGTGACTGCTGGAAATAGGAAATTGGATAGATGGGCTAGTGATACATTTCATTGTGGCAGTCCCTGTATTCCTGGGTCCCTGTTTTATATTTGAGCAGCAGTTACAAAGCAGTCAATACAGGCTTCTCACTTGGTGCTTTTAATGACCATCTGTATTTTCTGTAGACTCAAATCAGGTGATTTCCACTCCCACCTCCCCCCCGAAGCATTTAATTTCTGAAATGAAAATAAAGAAGGCAAAGCTGACTAGTCTTCTGACTTGCTTTCTGGTGAGAAAAGAAAGTGAGACAAGAAGTTTAAATTAGACATAGAGACACCACTGTTAGAAAAATCCAGTAACTACAGTCATGATTCTACTTGATATAATGTGTTTTCAAGTTTACAGCCATGGGATTTCCACTTCAAAATAATGAGAATGGAAGTGGATGCAAAGAAATTTGACTGAAGAAAGCTGCCAGAAGAGCTACAGTTTGATGGTGTTTTCCCCAGAGAGAGTGCTTGTATCAGTGAAAATACAGAGCAGCAGTCCTGTAAATGTCAGCAAGGCCAGATACCATTAGAGATTTATACCAAGAGACAAAGCCATTTTCCATTTAATTCAGAATTGAATTCAAAAGCAGCCAATTTAGATCTTTGATGTGAAGTATTCTTTCAACGTCAAATCCCATTAGAAAATTAGGACCTGATTCTTATTTTTATGAGAATATAAATGAGAATGTAGGGCATTTGCAAAGGAGAAACTATACGACAATGCTTAGGTTTGAGATTAATATATTTTTCAGCTGTTCTAGAGCAATCTGAACTGTACTTCACAGAGATAAGAATCATGCCCCTGAAACGCCTGAAACCCTCAGGAGTAGGAGCATAAATATACACCATGGAGTCAAAGCAAACAGAGATAGAGTTAGGTCTTTCCCTTTATCTGTGCTAGAAACCAATACTAGGTGTGTAGCCTCACCTTGAATAGGGTGTGCAGTTTTGGTCACTAAGATATTAAGGTCTTAGAGAGCACCCAAAGAGGGCAATGAAGATGGTGAAGGGCCTTGAGGGGAAGCCACATAAGGAGTAGCTGAGGTCTGTTCAGCCTGGAGAAGGGGAGACTGAGGGGAGACATCATTGCAGTTACAACGTCCTCATGAGGGGAAGAGGAGGGTCAGATGCTGATCTCTTCTCTGTGGTGACCAGTGACAGAACCCAAGGGAATGGCCTGAAGTTGTGCCAGCAGAAGTTTAGGTTGGATATTAGAAAGAGGTTCTCCACCCAGAGGTTGGTCAGGTACTCAAACAGGCTCCCCAGTGAAGTGGTCACAGTACCAAACCAGAAGCTTAAGAAGTATTTAGACAATATGCTCGGGCACATGGTCCGACTCTTGGAGATGGTCCTGTGCAGGGCCAGGAGTTGAACTTGATGATCCTTGCTGAACCCTTCCAAATAGGCATAATCTCTGATTCTGTATAAATATGCTTACATGTCTCACACTTTCTCTTGAGAAAACTCTCAGATGAGTAAAACCTCCAGTAGCAATCATACGGAAGATCATTTTGTGAAGAACTTCAGCTGTATTCCTGCAAAATATATGGATATGGACTTGGGTTGGAGATGGGTTCCAACCTATAGAGAAAAAAAGTATCCCTCTTTAGTTCGGTCACAAAATGTGATCTAGTATTATGGTGTCCAGGTTTGAAGAAGCCTTTTGAAGCTAATACACACGATAGTGTGACTTCTTCTTAATAAATGTAATTTAATAGACAAATTTCTAAGTGGTACAAACAACAGGAATCATCAGCTTGAACAGGCTACATGTAAACTGACTAAGGGACTGACCTCAGTTTGAAGGGGCTTTTCCCATGTTTTTATGAAGGTGGTGGTGAGCGTGAGAGTTTGGATGGAAAAAAGCAGAGCAGAAACACTGCGGAAGAATGCAGGTTAATCAACAGGAAGCCTCATAGACACAGGAACCTGCAAAAGCAGGAGTGAAAGAGCTTCTGGGAAGAGACTTGTTANCAAAGTTTCAGAAGTCATCTTTTTATAGGAAACATCATTTAGCAATTAGGCTAAATCTAGTATGTAGGGACCAGGAGATCCATGATACAGTAAATCTGCAGAACTGAGCTTTGTGCTTTTCTTTTTCTTTGTTGCAGGCCAAAATGTGATCATGAATCTGAGACCTCTGAAATG
>WEIV01022259.1:48705-64698 GCA_013390005.1 Calyptomena viridis
GGAAAAAAAAACCAACAAAAAAACCAAACCTGAAAACAGTGCATGAAGAAAGGTTTGCAGTGATATTTGGTGTCTTTCCTTATTTTGATACAAGGGTTACCTCCACAGTAAAAAGGGCAATGGAGAAGACATGAGTGCCATTTTACTATACTGTCTTTAAATGAATGGGCATTTTACAGTTGAAAATTTTGTTTTGTTTTATGAAAAACCTGGAAAGTGCTTAGAATTTGACAGACACATCTAATTCATAGACAAGGGGTACATATCACTGCACAATAAGTCAAAGGCTTGGGTCTTACGACAGGAAAGACATTTTGTTTCTTCATGTTTCAGATGGGTTACATTATCTCATTATTTCCATCTAGTGGCATTAGAGTTTATCATATGGATCAAGTTAGCCCTAATAATCTGTTTTTTCTTGCTTGTCATCTTCACTAGAAGCATTCAATCAGTACACTCACACAGTCTGAATCACTGACTCGAAGTTCCCTTCCATTGCATTTCTCTTAACTTTAATGTATGTAATACATTGTATTTCATTGCCATTGGGGAGTGTCATAAACATCTAGGAGGTTCCTATTCAAGTTTCTCTAAATATATTCTTAGGAAAAACCAAGACTAGGACTGTATCCATCAAAACCCAGAAATATTCACTGCCATGTGAGCCTCGTTCAAGCAGTGTTCTGCAGCTGTAGTTGTAACTGCATTAAATGTCTTCAATAAAACCGTACTTTTCCCTAGAGTGATTGAAGTAAAACATAATATTTTACTTACATACTGTATCTCACATGAAATGTAATGATCTGAACTTACAGTACGTTAAAACCCTTCTTCACAGTACAAATTGAACAGTAGGCAAGGTCTAGTGTATGTTACAGGACATTAAAATGAGCATTCAACCAAAAGAAAATCATAAGCTGACTCTGCCATAAATCTTGTGCACTCCTGGTGGCTATTAAAATTCCACCAAAATTCACATACTAATGATAATGATTCCAGTCAATTCAACTTATCAACCTTGTGGGCTTGTTAAAGCAATCANTGAAAACAGTGCATGAAGAAAGGTTTGCAGTGATATTTGGTGTCTTTCCTTATTTTGATACAAGGGTTACCTCCACAGTAAAAAGGGCAATGGAGAAGACATGAGTGCCATTTTACTATACTGTCTTTAAATGAATGGGCATTTTACAGTTGAAAATTTTGTTTTGTTTTATGAAAAACCTGGAAAGTGCTTAGAATTTGACAGACACATCTAATTCATAGACAAGGGGTACATATCACTGCACAATAAGTCAAAGGCTTGGGTCTTACGACAGGAAAGACATTTTGTTTCTTCATGTTTCAGATGGGTTACATTATCTCATTATTTCCATCTAGTGGCATTAGANCCAAAATTCACATACTAATGATAATGATTCCAGTCAATTCAACTTATCAACCTTGTGGGCTTGTTAAAGCAATCACACCATTACAATTAACTCATTGGAAGTAGGATTTTGCAAAATGCAACACAAAGCAGGAGCTTTGGCTTCCTTAACACTAAGAAGTTAATAGAAACTGTAAACTTTAAGAAAAATTTTTGGCTAGTTCATGAAAATCTCTGTGTTCAATAAGGACTTCTTCCATTTCTTCTACATTTTTAAGTATTTGTCTGCTCAAGTAGTAAATCGTTTATAGTGTAGCCATTTTCAAAGGCAATTCATATATACTCTTTAAAGCCAGGGGTTTCTTGTTCGTTCCACTCCCACTTCTGCTCTGGACTTCAATCTGCTCTTCAACAAAGCAGGGAGGTGTCCATTTACAGACAGGGGGAAATAACTCCATTAATCACAGAAAAGGATTCTTTATGTAGAAAAAACATTCACCACACTTTTTCCACATAAAGATGCAATATTCATGTGGAAAGAGCCTGAGTTAGTTTTTATGAATAGGGTCCTTGGTGGCTAATTCTTTTCTGGGGAGGGTAACTGGCAAATGTTATCCAGATGCATTCCTCTGGAATTACTCCCAGTTTCTGGAAATGAAAACTACTGTACCTGTAGTACAATACAGGGTAGTCAGTGAAACTTGATATCAGCATAAATAGTGCAACAGTCTTCCCTTCACTTCTTGCCATTCCTATAAAAGTCTGATCTGTTGTAAACATCTACCAAATCATTTCCCAGTTATTCCGTAATACATGTGCCTATTCATACAGAGATCTGTGTATGGGAGAGGAAATCAGCTCTGTGAGGTTGCAATCCAACTCAACAACTGAGTCAAACAAAGATCTTCCAGCTTCGAAAATTTCCTGACTCCAGCCAACAATTCTGTTTAAAATGATGTTTAGGATGGAAGCACTATACCCATTCTGCTTACGCTATTTTTCGCTCAGTGATTTAGGAGTCCAGTGCTACAAATAATCACAATGATACTAACAAAAATACTCCTGCAACACCCTTTTTGCAATTTATTCATGCTGTACTACCTTTCAGATGTAAAGGTCAAAATTTCAGATATAAAGGTCAAAATATCTGAAAGAAACAGTAACCACTGTTATGATCAAGGCATGGACATGAGGCAAGAGGATGTGAAGGGGTTTGCACAAGCCCTTCAACGAACATTTCTAGGGGCAGCATCAAGGATTACCAAAGTTAAGCATTAAAAAAATCCTTAACAAAGAGTTCTAAGTAAAGACCAGCCTTTCGGTTTGTCTCCAGCATGATGATAAGTGGCTTCTTGTGAGTTCTGGAAGAGTTTGAAAATACCCCTTCAGAACTGAGAAAAAAACAATGTTGTTGTAATGCACTGTCCAGCTATTTGCCAAACTAAATAAGAAAAATCTCACTTTCCTGATATAAAAAAGCCCATTTTTAACCCTACAAGGTTTATTTGTTCATATCTGTTTTGATATTTCTTTGTAACTACAAAGCCAGAGGAGACACTGTGTATGTATTCTACATCCTGTCACTACATTTAGTTTTTTAACAGCTTGTGATTTATGAGATGAGTAACTTATGAGATATTAGATAGCAATATCTACATATGAGTAGCTATTCAGGTTAAGAAATACTTTTGTGTGCTTTTTAGAAGTTGTCAAAAGATATCAGTTGCTCTCCTAACTGTAGCCATCAAAAATTCTTGCCTATCTGCATAACTGGTAGAGAGATATAGGGATTTCCAGGGGCTGTTTCACTGAATTTAAGACAGGTATCTAAGATAAATCTTTTTGAGATATGGTTCTTTCACCACTTGCCCATAGAAAGAGCATAGATAATTATCTTTTAATGGAGGCTTATATTTTAGACTGCTGCAGTTAGGGGAAACTCACAGTTAGGATCCACCTTGCCCTCTCTTGCAGACTTCTACATGAGTCATAAAAAGGGGAAGACATGTTTAACTAACACACAGTCAGAAAATAAGGCATTCATACACATTTTAAATCTCCTAGTTACAAGTTAATAGTTCCAGAAGAAGCTCTGATACAACTTTCTCATTAGGAAATATGTGAGAAGTGCCATATTTGTGGTAGCATGATTGGATATAGTTTATTGTCACTTCTCTGAGAAAACCTATGTCACACTTGACTCTTGATTGCACCAGCATTCAACAGCATATAGCCATCATTCCTTTGTAGCAGATAGCCATTCTCTGAGCATTGGTTATTCCAAAGCATAACAGCAAACCTCATCTCATACAAGGTTTTGATTCTGATTTGCAAAGATACTCTGTCTAACCTTTCAACAGACAGGTATTTACTCTGACTATGTAATTTAAATAAATATGTAAATATTTGTGATTTGAAAAATAAATCACAGCAAAATACCACTTCTCCTTCTCTGCCAGGTACTCCTTGACTAGCAGTTATCTTCAGTTGTTCATAATTTCAGTGTTCTCTAATACAAAAATAGCTCTTTCTTGAACAAAGGGAAGTCCAGGATAGTAGTCAGAGCTTCTGTGATATAATCTGAAAGGATGATTTAAAAGCTTCACATTATAATAGCTTCTCTGGAAGCTAATTTATCTAATGAATTTAACCACAAAGCAATTTATTATGCAGGTTCCAAAAGCTTCTTTTTTAACAAGGCAAAGGGTTGAACTTCTGTTACTACTCAAACTGAAAATGTTTCACAGCCTTTGTGAGAAACAATTCTTGTATTCAGGCACTGTTAAATGGACATTTTTAGAGCAATATGAAAAGTGAGGATTGATCTACATATCATATTTTGTTTCACCACAACAAACAGATATTTGTCAGGGAGAGAAAGTATAAAACATTATGGTGAGGATAATATATGGTGAAAAAGTATGGTGAAATGTATGTGAAAATCATGTATGCACAAAGTTGGCTAATCCTGCAAAACAGTTAAACAGTGGTGTGTTTTTACTCATGAAATTACTGTTTGTCATGTGCTTAAGTATTTGCAAAAGCTAGATATTCAGATAGCAAAGGTTGGATTTTTGGTACTTAAAAAATTTTAGGTACTTACACTTGTATAAGTTTCTTAAAATCTGTAGTCCAGTTCCCACAAATATTTTTTCCTACTGCAGGAACAGAGCACTAAGGCAGGACATTTTTCCAAGTGCTTTATTGGCTGGAATACTTAAAAAAGTCCCAATGCTAAATGCCACACTGGACATCTTGAAATGTCACTATTATTGTAATAACAGAAGAATTAAATACATTATATCTTGTGCTGACTGGAGGTAAATCTTTCTGCTGATGTTTTCTCCAGTTCTCTTTTGCTTTTGTCTTGTTCATTTGTTTTATTTATTCTGTTTCTACGAATCAGATCCAATAGACTAGTTTCCTTTATAAGATGATACCCCAGCAGCCACAGTTATCTGGGCTGGAGAAAATCAGCTGTCATATGTGCTATGAAATGAAACAAGGGTTTAAAAAGGCCTTATAAATAGATCCACTCCTCACTAACATTGAAATGGATTCCTCCCCTTCTCTGACTTAATATAACCTGAATTTGACCTGCAGGGCATATTGCAAGGCTCATCTTTTTTCACTCTATTGAAAATGGGTGTATACAGTAGCTATTATAAAAGCAGAGCATTGATCGAGCAGAGAGGGAGATGTATGTGAAGAGATGTTTCTTAAATTTTTCTATCAGGAGGTATTTTCAGATTGCATCAATGGCATTTAGGCCATATGGAGAAGTTCTTCTTTCATATTTGCAGGAATCTAAATAAATAAATAACCCTGTTGCATGAGCTGTGAGCTATGAGCTGGGAGTATTAATTTTTCACACTGCCTGTTACTAGTGTCTACAGTCCTCCTCCTCCTCCTCCAGTTGAGATTTCTGGGGTCAGGCAGTCATCCTGACAGGGTGGGTAAAACGCTCAGTTTGCCAAGGAATATAAATAGGAATAATTTACTGGTGTACCATCCTTGCTTACAACTAAATTTATTTCTCTTTTCTCTTTCTGAGCTGTCAGAGAGCATATCCCTCTACAAAAGCATGTTTCTCTTCAGTGTGTGATGTAGACTTCTTATGACTGCTATTTGTAGGGTTCTGCCTATTGAACGGGTCAGGCAAAGCTCTTACTGGCCACCGTAGTACTGGTAGTGGCATTCCAGTAGCATCCTAGTGATTCTAACTTGTAGCATCATCCCAGTTATATTATTATTGGAAAACAATCACAATAATCTGCTAATTAATGAGGCATTGATGTTGATCCCATCAGAATGCCATGCACAAGGTCTAGTAGTGCCTGGACCATAAGCCACTATGGCGTGGGCACTATGCCCATGAATAAATCTGGCTGCTCTCTCCCCTCAAATATCAGGATGCTCATCAGGTGCATTGCACTGAAATATGAATGCTCAGGTGCTGTGTGTGCCAGTAACAGCACTAATCACTCCGATTTCAGAATTGGTATTACTCTATTCATACCTCAAGAAGTGTTCTGCAGCTGCTCAGTGCTTTCTTTTAGAACATTCATGTGGGAGGTAGGTTGCATAATGAGACACAGTCCTATATTATGTCCTCATCTGTATGTGGGAGGGTTTGAGCAAGCAGCAGCATATCTCAGTTTAAAAAAGGCCTTGAAGAAACACCTCTTTTGGCTTGTAGAACAGATCACATGATCATTTCAAGATGTTTCTGCAGCATCTCAAGAACAGCAAAACCCTTGATTTTCTTTCTAATGAAATGGAAGAAAGTGGCTTCCTGGAGATCTGTACCACCAAAGCAGAGGTCTTACTGACCACAGACACTGTTGTTGCTTAATAATAGCCACCTGACATTTGGGCTTGTGCTGATAATTTACCAATGATGGTGAGATTAATGCATCTACGGGAAAAAACGAGCCTGGTTTTTGTAAGTGTATACCTGCTGGCTCCAAACTTTAGAGCTACCCTTTCTAAAACAAATATGTATACTGCATCTCCTTAATATGGCAAAGAGTGAAGCAAAATAAAGTACCAGTGGGCATCAGAATTGAAGTTTTGAATAGAAATAAATTCTTATGGTGGACCAAATACACAAACCCTGCCCTTTGTTTGCTTGCAAAATGTGATTTTAGGTGTCTTATTCTCAATAATTTCTTGGGCAACACCTGTGCCTGAATCCTGTGGTTTCAGTGCATTCACTCTGTTTCTCAGATTCCTTTTTTTTTCCTCCATATGTCATTGGGTCTTTTTCCCTTTGAGGACTCACATGTCTAACAGCTCTCTACTAGATCTCATTCAAATTCATGCTAAGTATGAAGCACCATGCTTAAAGCAGCTCTTGCTGAGTGATCATCTCATAAATCCAGGATTAGTACAGACCTGTATTCACCATCTTTTGCTCACCATCACTGTTGTGCTGGCTTTTGCCTAATTCTCAAAAACTGCCAACAAAAGTTAATATTAACAGGAGGAACTTTTTAAACCATCTCAAGAAACTTTTACTCGCTCTTCCTTATCATACTTCTAGTTTTATTTTCTGGATCCACGTGTCTTTGTGGGATATAATCATGACATATAAAATAGGTTATAAGATTTTTTAAAAATGTGAAGAGCTAAGTATCTAAACACTGAGACCATCAAACTCCCTAATTAAAAAAAGAAAAAAAAAAAAAAAGGGCATTTCCACTAACATTAGAAGAAGATATAGACCCAAAACATTTCTGATTTTCATAAACAGATTTCCAGTAAGTTTAATATGGTATCTCAAGATTAGATTCATATCTCAACTTGTCTGAGAGTTTTTCATAGCAATGTTGGTGGGTTTTTGTAGTGAAAAGTGAACTTTCAGAAAAACAAAAGTTTTTCTATGCAAATTTTTATTTCTCTTAAAGTTACCATTTTCACCTTGAAAAAAAGCTCTCAATCTTTTTCGTAAAAGGAATCTGATGAAATTTATGACCGGAAAAAAGAACACTAATTGATCTAGTTAAAAACATTCACATTCAATATTTTAATGACTTTTCCATTTTTACCTTGACCAAAGAAATTTGAGATTCTAGGAAAGGGTGTTTCCCAGAACAAGGAGGAAAAGGAGAAACTGATGATGTTTAAGACGTTTCAACACCTTCCTAAGCACAGAATTTGGACAAACAAAAACTTCCACTTTCATGATTTTGAGTGATAATTTCTGTAACTTCCCTCTCATTAGTTTGTCCAAGACCATCAGGCTGTCCCAAGAAATGCCTTTCTCTATGGACTGAACATCTTTGTCCATGTTTCCTCACAAAAACCAATCTGCTATGTGCCCGCTACCTCGGCAGTGGTTCTTTAAGGTCTGGTGATAGAGTGTGACTCGTGTCCACAAAATACAGCTTCCAGGGCCAGGGCAGAAACATGAGGGTAACACCACACACCTTTGTGCAACTTCAGAGCCAATGTCTGGGACTGAGGCATCTGGTAAGTATATTAAAAAACACTCAGTGGATATCTATTATCTGTTTTTATAATCTATTGAGTCCATTTATGAATTAGTAAAAATAACCTAAGTATTGATGTATTTTTCATGCTGATACTTTCATATATAATTGTCATAGACTGACTAGAAAATTTTAATTATTGATACTTAATTTCTAACCAGGCTGTTGATCCCATATACGTATGCCATTAGTATAAACTTTTTTAGATAACATTGTCTGGTTTCACAGGCATTCATAAAATGATCTGCATTGAAGGGCACAACCCCTTGGCTGTCACATTATCAATACATTGAGTTCTTTATGAATAATTTTCTCTTTATCTCTTCTAGATGTAATCAGAAAGGAGTCACTTTAAATAAACTTCTCTTCACAGATGATTGATTGATTATAGAAAATGTAATTTCCTATCCTTTTCAGAGATCTAGTTTCATATATAACTAAACATTTAATTATATTGGAAGCAAGTTGATTTTACTTTTCTCATGACAGAAAGGTTAAATCAATGAATCCTCTTTTACTTCCAGTATAATTCCCTTTGCAAGGACTGAGCAGAAGAGAAACTGTCTAAATACATGGCAATTTCAGTCAAAAATATTTGAATGGAGAATGTGTGCAAGTATGTGCAATTATGTGTCTCTACCTGCAAGGATTCCTCATACCGTTTCTAACCCAAAGCACCGAAACATTGTTTAACAGTAAAATATGCTTATGATGGACATGACGTGCTTTCAGCTACCCTGGTGCAACCCAGAGAAAACAGTGAGCCAGCAACTAAAGAAATAAGCAAAAGATGACCTGCTACTGCTTACTCCTCAGGAAGAAAACATATGGAAATTCAGCAGTTTTCAATGTGTAAAATAAGGGGAAGGCACAAAGGTCTTCCTGAGCTGAATGGGCTGACCAGAGGTGAGGCTCCAGTGGTGAAGCTGGCAGCTCCTCCTTGTCCTTGCTCCCTGAGCCATCCCCAAAGTAGGACATGCTGGCCCCAGGAAGTCAGAATAGACACTGTGCAGATGGTGGGCTGGACAGCCACTGCAGCCATGGGGACAGCACGTCTTATCTAGGCTCATCTGGCCTTGTTGTGGTTTTCCTGCTGGGCAGCAGAGACCTTACCCTGTATCCCTTTCACTGACCCATATACAATATTCCCTTCTGATTTTTTTTAATATTTCTTGGGTTTCTGAACACTCAAACAATTTTCAAATATTATTTAGCAATATTATGGTCATATCTTGACCATAATGTGGCATAATGTGTGGCATCATTTCATCTCAATGTCTAAAATGTTTATGACAGCAGGTTTCTAACCACAGAATTTTTCCTGCCAAAACTGAATAGATTGTAGCTCAGGCCTTTAGAGAAGGGGAAGGATAAGCCATGCCATGTGATGAAATAGCCTTTCTTTGTCAAACATAGTTGGTTTCAGTTATGACTCAATACGAAAAGACAGGTTCCTGAAGAAAGTTTCCACATTTCAGTGCCATTCATAAATATTTTAACTTGCTTTTACTTAATGCACGAATGAAAAAACCATAAAGAGGATTTGACCTTAAACCCTTAATTGACAAAGACTAGTTTAAATCCTCTGCAATAGCCGACTAATGCAGTACCATTATGAATCATAAGGAATCTTAGCATGATGCATTCCCATTGTCACTGAACTAGTTAAAGCCAGTGAAGCATGACTAAATTGTTGTGACATTTTCCCAGCCCTACTATTACCTGTCAGATGGGAAAAAATCAAGGCGTCAGGACAAGCTTCCATATTGATGTGCTTGCTGTTGATATTAATTGATGTAAATGGATAAGCTTGTCCATCAACAGTAACAAGCACATCTGCTCATTGTAAAAAGAAATATTCTTAACCTTCTGTTCTTTTCAGACTCCTTTGATATGAAAAAATACTCACTTCTATACTCAGAAAATATGATGTCTATTGTGCTTGTTGTTTTTATATTTTTTTTCTAATTTGCTGACAAAATGAAATATGAACTATTCTAGTATTTCATGTTTTTGCTCACAATGGATTGAGTTATATAAAGTAGGACATGGACAAATTACAAAAGCCAGAACAAGCAGGGTACCTAATAGTCTTATATAACCACAAACAGTCCAGATCTGCTTTAATCCATCATCTTCCTTACTGCTCTTCAGGAAAAAAAAATTTTTTTCTTTTTCCTTATTCATTTTAAGTATAAAGAAGTTTCTCATGGACTAAAATAAGACTTTTCCTGAGAAGTACTATAGAGGTCTATAGCAAAGAATGCTTTGGGTTATTTCCTGGATGAATTTACTAATTCCTGGTGAATGAGATACACGTTGTGATACAAACAGAGTTCTCCAAAGATCCTATTGGCAGTACAGCACTTGTGACAACAAAGCCTGCTCATAGAAAGAATACATTATTTTCAAATGTCATCCTCTGTCCTATGATTTTTTGTCTTCTGCCTGGTTAAAAATAAAAAAGTAGTAACAATCAAAAGTACAATATAAATAATCATGCTGAATTCCATGTATTTTCATTCAGTTATGGTTTGAGTTTAATTAGAAGTGTGATGTCTCCTAGCAGAAATAAAGCACTGAGCATCATGTTTGTTGTTTTGAAATCATATTAATGAAGGCAGGCACCGCTGCAGACTATATTTAGCATTTCTGTTGACAGAAACAGAGAATAATTCAGAAATATCTTCATCTTGGTGAGATATTTACTGGAAAATAAAACCAAACATTGAGAGAAAGGTAAATGGAAATGTAATAAAGTTAAATGGAAATATTTTCAATACAGTACATAAGAA
The DNA here is from genome assembly GCA_013390005.1 of Calyptomena viridis. Taxonomy (NCBI): domain Eukaryota; kingdom Metazoa; phylum Chordata; class Aves; order Passeriformes; family Eurylaimidae; genus Calyptomena; species Calyptomena viridis. Next base: position 59,361 of record WEIV01022259.1, read on the forward strand.
AATTGATACATCTTGAAAAGAAGAAAACTGTAATGTTTTTGAAAATCTAAATATTGCCATCATCTAATAGAAACCTTTTACTTGGTTTTTTATGTTTTACCTAACATAGCTGTATTATGAAGTTCGACGAATCTGAAAGCAATGTTGAGATCTGAAACAGGCATTAATAGTGATGAAGGCTAAAAGAATGTCAAATTAAACCTCAGCTCATATCCCCTTTGTTATAAACTATGCTGGCATATGTCTTTTTGTAGAAAGGTCTTACAGTCGTTCTGAGGCTGTGGCTACAAATCCAGACCGTATGCACATCCTGGGAATAGTATAAACAAAGTGAACCAGTTAAGCTATTGTTAAATTATCTTGGTTTTTCTTTGCACCTCTGTATGAGCACTACTCCCACACCATTCCCTAGCCAATGAAATCTTGCTCTGAAGTTTGGAAATTCCACTTACTCACTTTTTATAACATTCACATTCAAGGGAAAATGTACAGGTTTCAGTACTGTCCCAATTACAGCCTGGGAAGCTATTGTCTTCCCAGCACAGCTGATACAAGCAAGTTACTGGAAGGCTCTTTTTAGTTGTGTAAGACTTATTTGAAATAGCCAGGAAAATGTCAGCTAACACAAACATATCACAATGCCTGATATGATACTTCATTTCTTTTGAATCATTCTTCCATTTCAGAACAGAAAAAAAAAAGAAACATGTTGAAATTTCATTTCAGTGTGATATGTCTTTTGATCATTCATTTCACCTGGGTTCTATGGGCTTACTTATTTGTGAGCCAAAAATTTTCTGCCAATATAAACAAATGAAACAGCATCGAGGAGCTTCAATGAGCTGTAGCCATGTACCAGAGCAGAGACCATGTCCCAAAGCTCCCATACCTCTTTATAAGGTAGAAAGTTCATTTTCTACTATTAAACTGCTATATTTTAAGCATTTATGCTCAAAATAAAAGATGCCTTTATAACAGACCAAAAAAGACATAAAATTTACTGGAGCGGTATAATTCACTTTGAATGTGAACAAATAATGTACTATTGTTTCTATTTTCTCTTCCTGATGGTTTTAAAGAATGAAAAGTTTTCCTTATAATTTAAAACTATATTAGTGAGTAACCCTCCCTAATATTTGATCTAAAGCAATTTTGGAAATAGTGCAAATAACTATCATTGGTAGGAAAGAATAGAAAAAATGCATTAAATAAAGTACATTAAAAAAGTAAACACTTTTTATAACCAAGAGGATATAACATTTTATAGTGTCTGTATTTATATTTTGTACAGAGACAAAAGAAGGTAGGGCTCATCCGTAGGATGTTAACTACCATTTGGCCAAATTTCAAGAATTAGCAGCAATTGCATTGTCCCCTACAGATACTAAATAACAGCTATGATATAATCAGAAATTATTCCTCTCAGGATTTGATTTTACCCAAGTATAAATCAGATAAATTAAGAAATATTGTAGGAAATAACAAGTTCAATCTGATTAATGATTTTTAATAATCGCTGATCTCAATTGTATTTTAACTTGAAACCTAAAATCAAATACTACCTTATTTCCCTAGCAGTTCAAACAACTTTTTGAAAACAAAAATAAACTTACGACAGTATTAAATTTCTATTATGGAAGTTATTTCTTGCAATACCATAAAGAGAGCATTGCAACAATCATTGCAGTAATTATTCAGATATTCTTGTGCATCCAATAGGGCATGCCATGATTTATCACAGCTTTCTCAATAACTACCAGCACAATGTTCTAAACCTCTTATAATTTTGATTCTGAAATAACTCAATTCAACTTAGAATAATTAATAAGTTCTAAACTATTGTAACTCAGAGCAGAAATTTCCCCACTCTTTGAGTGTGTTTTTGTGTGTGAAAGTGTCTATGAATGGAAGTATTACTTTCCAGTGAAGTCAGAGCTACCGTATGGTTCAAGTCTTTGAGATTTATGATCAGTATGTATGTTAAATGTCAAACAAATTAAAAGACAAAAACTGGGGAAGAAACACTTGCTTACTTATACCAGAGACATGAGGTAAAAAAACACTATGAAGGCATCTGTAACTTTCTTCTAACTAAAATCCATATCTTAGATGATGAAACAATTCACAAATTCATGTATAATTTATCATTTCTCAGCAAAAACATTTCAAAAAGTCAAAACACTTCACTCTGACATTTTCAAGTGAAATGTTTTGATTTTTTTCATTTCAAAACAACTTTTCCTTTAGAAAAAATTACCACCTTTTTAGATGTTCCCTTTAATATTTAATGTGTTGGTCATTCTGAAAATAAAGTCTCAGATATCTTTTCTATTTTTCTATTTCTCTTTTGGGAATATTAAAAATGTTCAAATTATTTTTCCAATTGATTGTTCTTTATCTACTTGATCAAAAAAATCAGTTAGTCATAGAGTTCTCCTCTAACACTCCTGTAAGACTACTTTGATAGGCTCAATACCCATTGCAGCTTCATTAAATGCACATGAGAGGCGTGGCTAAGCTTCCAATATTGATGTTACTGCTCTGTAAATGTTAATGCTAATTTGGCTAAGAAAATATATCCTATCTGAGGACGAATTATATATCAGCAATAGCAGTAGATGAAAGCAACAGACTAGTCCCTACAGATCTCATGCTTCCAACATCCTTCCTTTTGACAGAAGTTTAACAGGAGGGAAAAAGAAAAAATAATTAGCTACAAAACAGGAAAAAAAAGCACATGCATGGATATGATCTCTATGGATATGCTGAGTATGATTAGTACACTAAGGGACTATAAGATTACACCACTAACATAATACAACTAGCACCCATCAGTTTGTATTCAATGGGTTACACTCTTATCTCTCTACTGTCACCCAAATTTCTTGGCACAACATTCCCAGATAAAGTAGAAGAGTCAATCAAAACACGAAGTTTAAAAAAATAGAGGCTGGATTTAGTCTTATTAGTTTCTAGATAACAAATCTTATTAGTTTCTAGATAACAAATATCTTGACTGTTATCTGGTTTATTTGGTTCCACATCCTCCAAAAGAGGTCAGTTTTGTATTCTAAGAATGATATGGAAGTGAAACTGAATTTGCTCAGGGAGCAAGCATGCTGATACTTCAGTGATGATTCGGACGGACCTTGGATTTAGAGCTTATTCAAGGGGGAATTAAATATCTCGTGAGTGAATAGGTACTGGCACTGGAAGTGTGGTAGTTGACACTGAAATATTGAATTCTTTGGTCTTACTTACTTTTAGAATACATGCTGAAAGAAATTGGCAAAGCAAATCCCACAGACTTCAGCTACCTGTCACTGCAAATCACTGATTTAGGTAAAACTATTGTCATTCTCCAAGGCATTGAAAGAGCAAACAAGAAAGAACCCAAGAGTCTTGGATTTGTTATAGTTGAGACTGAAGCACCCTGTGTGTATGAAGTAGACACTGAGAGCCCCGTGGAGAAAAGCATTTCTCCTGGGCTTGGGCCTAGGATCAAAAAGCTAGGAATCAGCTTTGTGTGTTAGCAATATCCCTGCATCCTAAACACTCTCCAGATTCTCACTTACTTGTTTTTTTTGTAAAACAGTTATACAGAATAAAAAGCAGAGGGAAGAGACTTTTGCAGAGGGGAGAGATGCAAGAGACAATGGGTTAAATCTTGACCAAGTGAATCAAATGTACAGGGAATCATCCACCTGCATAAGCTAGAAATAAGATCGTTTCAAAGCTTATAAGTGAACTTGATGCTATCCTTTAATGTGCAACTAAACAATTCATAAAGTTCATGGTTGGAGTTGACCCCTGTTACTGTGCTCCTTGCCAGTGTTTCTAGGAAAAAGCTATTGCACAGCTGCAGGAAGCTCAGTACAGAACAGAGGTTTATTTGAACCAAACCTAGGATTACCATGATCAGATCCCTACAGACATGCTGATTGTGAACCAAACAATATATTAGATATCAAACTGTACTGACCTGAGATATTTTAGACTGGAAGATGTTCTAACTTCTATATTAGACTTCTATAATTAGATTCTCTGCATGAATTACTTTTGTAGTTTGCTATATAAAAGTTTTTAAAATTACGTGAAGTTATAGCAATTGAAACAATGGGTTTGTAATTTATCCTAGTGTTTTGAAACCAGGTTTATTTGATGTTAGGGAACATATTGATATAATATCTGTGCTACAGCAATTAGGAATTAATGGATATAGTGATCAATCTGCCTTTTTGAGTTTTCTATGCAGTTCCCACTTATCAATTATACTTTATTTTTAACTGGGGGGCCTTTACTCGTTACGGAAAACAGGTAAGACACATGTTCATGATGCACAGAATACTTCAAGCTACAACAGTTAGTAGAGTTCCTGAAGTATCATTGGATGGTACCATAGTAAAAAACACAAAATCAGTCAGAAGAATACCCTCACGCACTACATTGAAGTAGTAATGCTATGCAAATGAATGAACATGAGTAATTTCAGTGGCAATTCCTGACCTTAATGGTTCACATGATGCAGATATTTGCCATATGCACTCAGACAGGAGAGTATCTGCCAATACAAGAACTGAAATCAGACTTGAAACCAAAGAAGTTACTTGCATATATCTAGAAAAAACTTTGCTCCTAACCTGTTTCTCAGGTCTGAGAGAAATGGGCTATTTGAAAGGAACAAATTATGTCAACAATCAATGCCCCTTTGTCAAGGTTTGCTTTTAAGACTCCCTAGCTTCAGGGATTGAGCTAATGTGAGTCTTTAAAATAAAAAGTTAAACCTTTTAGTCTCTCTCTAGAGCAGCTGGAAGAGATGGTTTTCTTTGAGGAGTGATTCATCTGAAAATCTTGGGATGCTAGTCAGGTAAAGTTAGTCAGTGGATACGCTCCCAAGGAACTGGACTGATAACAGGGGTAATTAGATCTTTCAAAAATTGATAATAGGGGCAATTAGACCTTTAAAAATTATTTTGTTAAAGTGACAAATGTCCTATTCTCATCTGCACATTGAAATACGGACACATATTCACATCTTTTCTTTTTAAGAGTTTTCTTACTTGAATCTTTTCACAATAAATTATCAGAATCAAATGGTAAACAATAAACATCCCTGAGGTCAGTATCGGGATTAAGGAAAATAGTAAAATGCAAACTAGAAATTTCTGAATGTGAAGAGCACACAGTGTGTGTAACTTTTCTCATCGCATGTGAAGCAGGATTATCCATTCTAAATTAACTTGTCTCTGTAACTATGAAAGTGCATTTCTTCAATCATCTCTTCAGGTGAGAAATAAATGAAGATACTAGAGGTCATTAGCTACATGTAAAGTTGCTT
>WEIV01022260.1:0-22799 GCA_013390005.1 Calyptomena viridis
TATATTTTTAATATCTATTTATATATTTAGATTATTCTATATCTCTTATAACTTATCCTTGGGATTAGGATATTCCTTATCCTAAGCCATCCCACCAAAGTCCTGCATCTCAGCTCATCACTGGGAACTCTATAGCCATGACAAGTCATTTGCTAGACTCCAAATGTGAAAATGATGTCTTAAAATACAGAAATCACCCTTTTTTTGTTGTTGCCTTGTTTGCTGGACCCTGAACTTCTGCTGGACAGTTCTGATTCCTTTTAACCTTGTAATAAATGGCTGATTTCAACATTTTACAACCAAATTTGGAGGGTGTCCTCTTGCCACTATTCTTGTAGTGTAGAAAATGTGTTTTCAACCCAAATTTCCCCTTTGAAGTGGAGTCCAAATTAAGCTCCACTTCTAGTTAACAATCCTCTCTCTCCACGTGTTGGAGCCCAGTAGGAAATGGGAACACTTGGATTTTTCAGGATTAATTGTCCCACACACTAAGAGTTGATATTCCTTCCCCAACAGGCCAAAGGCCTCACAACAACCACTATCCCCCCAAAAATAAAGATTTCAGCTCTTGGTGGGTTTCCCCAACACTTTCCCTGACATTGTGTTGATAATTCTCAGGGGAAAATGAAAAATTAGGCCCCATTCCCTGCAGGAAATTGAGTTATGGCCTAAGTGCACCTTGTCACTTAAATCAGAGTTTAAGGCAGAGGTTTATCCACTTTTCCTGCCTTTGCTCCTGGAATATCTGAGCTGCTCCCAATCTGGGACAGATTTAAGGGTTTGCTGTGAATTCTGCTCATTTTACAGGGTAAAATATGAGTGGCAGTGACAATAAAAGGCCTCGTTTTTCAGCCAGGAGAGGTGACTCAGTTCCTTCCTTGCACTGAGGCCTTTCCAGCTCCTCCTAAGCTTTTCCAGCTGCTTTTCCTCAGGAATCCTCACAGATGGAGGGAGATACCTCCATGTGTCTTTGGAGATTGATCCCATTCTCCTTTACTACAATTCACACTCATCACTTCTCGTGCTACCTATGAAAAATTAATATTTGCTCTCTGCAGCCATATTTTAATAATATTTTAAACATTCAGACTCTTCTCTTGTTCTCTGAATTAAACAACCCCAACCTTCTTGTTTTCTAACAACCTTCATGTTTTCAAACCCCAGCTCTTTCAACCTTCATGGTTTTTAGGAGGGAGAGTTTATTTTTCAGTACTTCTGGGCACATATCTCAGAATAATTCTGATTATTTGGTGCCAATTTGAGTTTTTCTCCCTTGATTCTTTACAGACTTTTCATCCACCTGCCCCCAGCTTAAATAAAACAATTTATAGTTCCAAAATATAAAATATATCCAATTTGTCCAGCATGTTTGTACTTAAAATTAAAGTGTCCTCAAACCATCTTCCATCTCAGCTTCACTCAGGATTTCAGCTCCAGTTTCTCCAACATTTCTTTTTCCAGTTTTTCCAATGTATCTCCATAAATGCAAATTATCTGCCCCATGGTTTCACATCCTTTTCCTCCTTCTTTCCAATGTTCCACACAGAGGGGAGGGGATACTTCCTGAAAATTTGGATGATGCTCCTGCTGAAGCCATGAATATTCTCAGGTAAAGTTCAGCAGGCCCTCAAAGTATTTAAAATACTTAAATTCTTGATTATTCAGATTGTATTTATTGAATTTCTCATTCATATTCAATTATCACATTTTATTGAATTATCTACAGGATCACTTTAAAGGAATTTAGATGTTTATTGATCAATTAAAGTTTTTTTGGAAACTGAACATAATCAAATCTCTTTCTAGGTCACCAGGAAGCCTCAAAAATTCCATCAGGACCCAAAATCTCCAAGAAGTGTAAGAACCTATAAGTGTAATTGAGATTTTAGGATAGAGGGGATGGAGAAGAAGAAGAAATTAAGGATGATGTGCCCTGTCCTTCTCCAGCTTTAGGTGCATAAATGATATTCCCAGGCTGATTCCAGGCAGGACATGGAATAAACCACCATTTTCCCAATTCCAACAGCAACCTGGAAAGTTTTATACTCCTCTTTCCTCCCACTGGGTTGTGTTTTCCATGGATTTTTGGACACAAATGCCTGAGAATGGTAAAATGTAATTTTTTACTTAACTTTGCCTGGTTGGATGGGGCTTGGAGCAACCTGGGATAGTGGAATGTGCCCATGGCAGGGGTTGGAATTAGATGGGATTTAAGGTCCCTTCCAGCCCAAACCATCCTGGGATTCCATCCAAGAACCCAGAATCACATGGATACCAAACAGCTCCATAAATCCGATTCTGCCCCGAATTATCCTCCCAGTCAACCCTTTCCCAAAAGATCACACACCTCAAATAAATCTGGGAGAAAGGAAAGGTTTTGATACCATTTTTCCAGCTGGAGATCGAGGACAAAGAGTGATTAATGTCCATTGATGTTCAGCTTAATTAGAAGTATTTTTCCAAGGCCAAGCTCCAAATATGTGGAAGAGCAAACCTGGAACAAATTTGGGGTCACTACAGTGTCACCAACCCTCTTTTTCTGCACAGAGCCCAATTTTAGTGATTGAAAACATTAAACCAAATTAGGTGTGATTGAGAAGTGGGATTTCCCTCCCCCACACACTCTCTATTGAGTTTTAAATTTATTTATTTATACAATTAACCATAGGAAAAATTACCCCTGTAATTAATGTCAAACCAACTGATTTATCTATTTTTCATCCATTCAGTGGCTCTGTTGAACACCCACTTCCTGAGACAGCAGGGTTTTATTTCTGTATGAGCAGAACTGTCAGAACTCTTTATTTATTTCCTCCAGGTAAATGAAAGGTGACCCAACGAGTCAAATGCCACTTCCACGACTCTATTTGTCAGTGTTGCACCACATTTAACAGCTCCCAGCATTTTATATTATAGTTTATTGTTTTAACAGGAGTTTGGCCTGAGAAACTCTGAGGAGCCTCAGTGTTAATAATAAAATAATGATAATCTGCATTTAACTGGTTGCATTCCTGAGGCAAATATCCCATGAGTATTGAAAAATTGGTCCAAAAATTGAGTTTTTCCAGCTCCTTTGCTAGGTTTTTTTCCTCAGTTAATAGTTTATTGTCTCAACAGGAGTTTGGCCTGAGAAACTAAGGAGCCTCAGTGTTAAAAATAACAAAATAACGACAATCTGCATTTAACTGGTTGCATTCCTGAGGCAAATATTCTATGAGTATTGAAAAACTGGTCTAAAATTGAGTTTTTCCAGCTGAACTTTTGCACCTTTAGTGGCTCTCAGTGCATCAACTCAGTGTCTGCTTTTGTTCCTTGTTATAAAGGAGCATTTAATATTTGGGAAATATTTGGGAATGAATAGACTCCAATGCTGGGAGGGAACCATATCCTGCTTTTTGCATCAGATTTTGGGAGATGCCAATGGGAGATGTGAGCATGGATGAGAATACAGGACACTGAGGTGCTTCCCAATTTTCTGGACAGTGTTTTGAGGAAGGACGATGGAAGAAAATGGGAAGAATTTGCAGGAGAGAAAAAGTGGTTTTAGCCATCCAGGAAACATGAAGCAGGATATGGAAATAGAGCATGTGGATCTGCTGGATGAATCCAGAGGGGACCATTGAGTTGATCCCAGGGTCGGAAACAGGTTGGGAGAGCTGGGAATGTTCACCTGGAGAAGGGAAGGATCCAGGGAGAGCTTGGAGCCCCTTCCAGGGAATCAAGGGGCTCCAGGAGAGCTGGAGAGGGACTTGGGACAAGGGATGGAGGGACAGGACACAGGGAATGGCTTCCCACTGCCACAGGGTTGGATGGGATGTTGGGAAGGAATTCCTGGCTGGGAGGGTGGGGAGGCCCTGGGATGGATTTCCCAGAGAAGCTGTGGCTGCCCCTGGATCCCTGGAAGTGTCCAAGGGCAGGTTGGATCCCTGGGATAGTGGAAGATGATCTTTAAGGTCCCATCCAGCCCAAACCATTCTGGAATTCTAGGACAGGAAATGGGTGTGAGGAGGACAAGGAGTAAAATGGGTCTAGATGTGACAACAAATAATTTTTCCCCATCCTGAGGGAAAACATGGAATAATCACCTCCAAGATTTCCTTTGCCTTTTAGGAAAACATCTTTTCCTGCAATGCCAGTGAAGCAGGAGCTGAGTCCTCCTCTCTGCTAATGTTTGCAGGAACAAAAAAATAGACATTCTGCCCTGGGAGCAGAGCAGGAATAAGGAATATTTTCCCTCAGTGCAGAGCTTTGATGTATCCAGTGGTTTTATTCCTTTCCCTCAGTGCTGGGATTTTTTCTGGTGAATGAACTCGTTGATCTCAGGCTCCACTGAGGGGCTCTGGAGGCTCCAGGTGGATCAGAGCTTTTATTTCCCTGATGTTACATAAATGCAAACCAGGAATGAATTCCTGCAGAGAAAAGCTCTGGTTGCAAAGCTGAGAATTGTTTTAAAAGCAGGTAAATTGTCCCAGCAGAGCTGCCTGTCAGATGGGTTTCCCTGCTGAATGATTGTGTTAAAAATTCTTTTATGGGCCAGAAGAATTGTTTAGGAAAAGGAAAAAAAGGGGGGGGAAATAAAACTATGGAATGAAAAATAAAAAAAGAGAAGGAAAAATGCATAAAAAAGAAAAGAAGAAGGAAAAAATACAGAGAAAAATAAAACCAAAACAACCAAAAAAACCAAATAAACAAATAAACAAGGAAAAAAAAAGAAAAGAAAAAAAAAATGAAAGAACCTTTCAACTTTTCCTGTGTCAGGATTTGCAGTTATCCAGCAGCTTCCCAGGACACCTACAAGCCCAGAATTCCCAGAATTCCCAGAATTCCCTGTGACCCTGTGGCTCAGGCTTAGAGAGGTGAAATTCAATAATTAAGAGCCTTCACCTTAATCCAATCCATTCCCATTATCGATTTCAATATCAGGACTTGGAATGGGACCCAGCTCTCCCTGTATCCAATAAAAAACCTGAGCTGTAAGATTATCAGCCCTCTCCCTGGAGATTTAATTGTATTAAATAATCACTGGGCTTTGCTCAAAATAAAATCAGGATTGTGGGGCAAGTGAGCTGATAAATGCTGGTTCTTCCCTAATTCCCATGGGAATGGCCAGGAAAATGGAAAACATTGTGGATCTTTGTGTTTTCTATTGGAAAAGTGCACAAAATCTTGCCAAAAAAAAAGGTATAAAATAAACTTTTCATAGAACAGTTTGGGTTGGAAAAGATTTTTAAAGGCCAATTTTCCACTATCCCAGGTTGCTCCAACCTGGCCTTGGACAATTCCAGGGATGGAGCAGCCACAGCTTCTCTGGGAATTCCAACCAAGAATTCCTTCTTTATTTCTAATCCAAATCAATTCTCCTTCACTTTAAAACCCCCACCCCTCGTTCTGCCCTAATTTGTGTCTTGAGTTGAACAATTTGGATTATATTTCTCCCATTTAAATTCCCCAAATATTCCCCACGGTTCTGATTCTCCAGGAAGGCTCAGACTTCCATGACATTCCTTTCCAAGCAACATTCCTGAGTTAATCTGCTGAATAAATCAGTTTATTTTATAAATCACCAATTGAGATCACACAGAGCCTTCAATGGCTCAACTCCCTCGGATATTCCCTGTGGAATAAAGTGAAAATCACCCTTTTCAATCCCTCCCCAGAGAGAAGAAACAACTTTCCCCATTGTCAACCAGGGAAAAATCGCATTTTTTGCATCTCAAAGTACAAAGAAATCTTTCCATTTCTACTTCTGAATAAAAGGTGGCCTTTAATGATGCACAAGAGCTGCCAAAATGTGTTCTCTGCCCCATTCCTGAAGTCAGGTTGGAAAAAAAAGGGGATTTAACAGCCCATTTGTGTTGTGCTCACACCCACACAAAATATTACCTTTAAAAGAAGGAGCCAAAGAGTTGCTGCCCAGAAATGAGGAGGTAGAAATAATTCCAAGACTTTTTTAAGCATGAATTGCACCTAAAAATCCACTTCAGCTCTGCTGAAAATGAGCCTGGAAACATTTGGGTTGAGCAATAAGGACACAGTGGAAATTTGACTCAGCAGAAAGCTTTGAAAACCAGGCTTTATTTTTTCCAAAATGGAAGAAATGAAGGAGTTTCATTTCTCTGAGTAACAGAAAAAGTTGCAACTTCCCTCCAGAAATAATTATTGCAGGGTAATAAATGAATAAATTATTGCAGGGCAATAAATAAATAAATTCTTGCAGGGCAATAAATGAATAAATTATTGAAGGGCAGCCACTGAACAAGTAAATTGTGAGTAACCAAAGACAAAAAAAATCCCATTTCACATTCTTGAATGGATTATAAATATGCAAGTCCATGGAAAGCCAATGATTTCCAAAGGGTTCCAGTTTTGGGGCTTTTATCAAGATTTTTGAGGCCTCTTTAGAATCTCTTTAACCACAAAAAAGTGACTCAAAAGCTTCAGAGCTTCAAGACTTGAAAAATTACTTTTTGGGGGCAACATTTACACTGCAGTGAAATTAAAAGAGAATGTTGATATCACAAAAATTGTCAAAAAAATACTTTTACCTGGATTGTTGACTTTTTATCCCTCGTGGAAAACAGGGAAATCATCTTGTATCCATATATTCTGGAAGTACAAGTAATCTGTGTGGAAAAAGCACACAGAGGAGGAGAGGAAAAGCGATTAATTAGTTAAAAAAATTAATTGCACTCATCCTTTCCACGAGACTGTGAGATTTGGAATGAAACACATTGTAGCACAAATTTTAGGATAAAACAATTCCCACTCAGAGTCACTTGAAGACTGTCCCTTAAACTGAATTAAAGCTGGTGGATTTAGAATGAAAAATGGATGTTTGCAGCAGTTTAATGGAATCATTTGAAATTCACACTTTTTAATTAACCTCTGCCAATCTCGGCGCCAGCGATGCCGCGTTTCGGGAATTTGGGAATAACAATTCCTTCCTTATCTGACTCCTCTTCCTCTGCACACTGAGGGTGGAGGGTGCCAGGAGTCACTGCAAAAAACACTCTGTGGAGGGATTGTGAGGAATGGATTGGGAAAAGTGGGAAAAGCTGGGAAGGATTTGTGGGATTCAGGAGCAAAAGCAGTTTGGAGCAGATGGGACTAAACTGGGCTTTATATTCTTTATATTCTGAGCATCAGGAATTCGCAGATTATTTTATTTAAACTGAGCTTATCCTTGATTTCCAAGGGACCATGGAGTGCGCTGAGGGGTGGAAGAGCTTTCCTGTGAGGAAAGGTTGGGAATGTTCACCTGGAGAGGACAAGGATCCAGGGAGAGCTTGGAGCCCCTTCCAGGGAATCAAGGGGCTCCAGGAGAGCTGGAGAGGGACTTGGGACAAGGGCTGGAGGGCCAGGACACAGGGAATGGCTTCCCACTGCCAGAGGGGTGGGTGGGGTCTTGGGAAGGAATTCCTGGCTGGGAGGGTGGGGAGCCCCGGGGATGGATTCCCCAGACAAGCTGTGGCTGCCCCTGGATCCCTGGAAGTGTCCAAGGGCAGGTTGGATCCCTGGGACAGTGGGAGGTGTCCCTGCCCATGGCAGGGGTGGCACTGGATGGGTTTAAGGTCCTTCCAACCCAACCCATTCCATGATTCCCTGATTTTATCCCACAGACACTGATCAGGAGCCTCCCCTAAAACAACCAGCACTTTGTTTTCCCCATCTCTCACTGTTCCCACATTTTCACTTCTCCACAGATTTATAGATCTCCCAGCAGGTCCCATTGCTTAATTTACTCTCTTCATCTGCCTTGTATTTTATTTCTTCCTTAATTTATCTAATTTCAGCTCTCAGCCACTGGATCTTGTTACATCTGAGGCTGGAAATCTCAAGACTCCATTAACTTAATTCCTATTCCCTGTGTCATTATCCTCAAGTCATCTTTTAATCCTTTTTAACTTCCCCACAATGTGCTCTGCTGCTGCCAAGACCTATTTTCCCACTTTTCCAACATTTGTTTGGTGCCAGTATGAGCTTGTTTAACCTCCTGCCCTTTTCCTGGAGCTGTGGATAAAGGACATGGGGCAGAAATCCCATTTAACTTCCAGCAGCAGCGAGTGCCAAAGCAACAGAATCTCTTTGCTCTTCCTCCTCTCTTTGTATCCAAATATTCCAGCATCCATTTGGATCTGAGCATGGCACGAAAAGGTCTTTTCCATCTGATTTTCCATCACCTACTTTTCAGGTCTCTGCAACAAAATTTTCCCGGGATCAAACCCACAGCCTAGGATTTTGCAGAGTGTTATTGGAACACTTGATGCTACTTGTTTAATTCTTGATATAAAACAACCTTTATCGGTGGATTTGCCTCTTTATTTTTGTCCTTTATATTCCTGTGCAGTTGCACAATTTTCCATGTTTTCCAATGGAGCCCCTGGCCTGAGATTCACAGCAGATTTTGGGTTAGAAAAACTAAAACTAAGCCAATTTTCATTGTATCCCTTCAAACCATACCCACATTATTTTGTTTTCTGCCATTCTCATTTAGCTCCATAAATGGATTTTAGTTTGAAATTATGAACTCCAAGAGAAGAAAATAAATATATGTATATATTCCTTTTTAATGAAGCATCCATTGACTGTGCTGGCAAAATCCAGGCATTAATATCCTCTGGCTCCAAAATTATTGATTGAAAACAAGCCTGAAAAGCAGCTTTTGTAACCAGTGTTAGTTTATATATTTACATGACTTCGTGTTTCTATTGTGCCACTGCTCCTTAGTGCAAGGAAAATAGAAATATTAATCCAGTGCTGGAGAAAAATCCCAGCCTTGGCACAGGAAACCTCCAATTCTACAAGGAAAGCACTTTGCTGTCCAGAATCCTGAATTTTTAAATGGCATTTCCATGGATGCCAATCTGCTCCTCTGCTTCCTGCCAGGAAAGGCTTTTCAAGGCTTCTCCATGAGAATCCACTGCTTTAACCTCAGAAATTCCTTGCAATTTCTCCCTGAATTTTTGCCTGGACTCAGCACCTCCACAGGTGAAAGGCCACTCACCTTCCTGACATAAATTCCCTTCTCTGAGTGCTGGGACCAGGAATTGAATTTGCTGCTGCAGGTGGAAATCTTTCCAATGTCCTTTGGGATTTGGGGCTCGGACAGAAAAGTCACAGTTTAATAAAGATATCCCTGAAATAATTCCCCCTCTGGATTCTTGGCCTTGGATCCAAAACCAGGCTCCATCCCCTGCTCAGCAGCAGGACCAGAGTGTTTTGCAGCCCTTTATTCAGATCTATTTTTGCTCTCTCTCCTTGTGTTCCTCCACTTCCCACCTCTGGAATGTGCTGCAAAAACCCTCTCCCGGTGCTCCCAGGGCACTTCCCAGGGATGTTCCATTTCCATGGAGTGCTTTGAGCTGTCAGGGCTTTATCAAGGATCTCCAACACAGCATTTCTGCTCTTCAGAATTGTTTTCCCCTCCCCACACTCGTGGATTTTTCTGTGACAAGTCTCAGTTTTTTCAGAAAACCAGGATCCGTTTGGTCGATATTTAGGAGGAGATCTTTAATCCATGTTTAATCCTAACTGGATTTCTCCCCATTCCCTGCTCTGGCTCAACTGGGAGCCTGAGATCAGCCTAGATTTTCTCTAAGCCTGACCTAACCCACCCCATCTGTCGATCACTGTTGGTTCTTTCTGGAGCCACAGGGAAGTCTCCAAATAATTCCTTTCTTTCCCAGATTTTGTGTTTGCCTCAAGGATAAGGAGGGTGTGTTTGTAGGGATGAGAGGCTGGAGCTGCCCCATCCCAAAATTCCCAATGTCCTGGGCTGATCCCACAGAAAGGAAAGGGGGGACTGTGCCCCCCCGCCCCCTCAGGTGAGATCCCACCTGGAATTCTGCCTCCAGCTCTGGGAATAACAGCACAAGGATGTGGAGCTGCTGGAGCAAATCCAGAGGATCAGAGGGATGGAGCAGCTCTGCTGGGAGGGAGGGCTGGGAAAACTGGGATTGTCCAGCCTGGAGAGGAGAAACTTTGGGATGACCTGACTGTGACCTTCCAGAACCTGGAGGAGCTCCAGGAAACATGGAGAGAGACTTGGGATAAGGGATGGAAGGACAGGACACAGGGAATGGCTTCCCACTGCCACAGGGTTGGATGGGATCTTGGGAAGGAATTCCTGGCTGGGAGGGTGGGGAGGCCCTGGGATGGATTTCCCAGAGAAGCTGTGGCTGCCCCTGGATCCCTGGAAGTGTCCAAGGGCAGGTTGGGATCCCTGGGATAGTGGGAGGTGTCCCTGCCCATGGCAGGGGTGGAATGAGATGATCCTTAAGATCCCTTCCCACCCAAACCCCTCAGGATTCTCTGATTCCAGGACGACATTCCATGGAATCCTCACTCCCAGCAAAAACTCCTTTCCGGGAGGTCCCAGCATATGGAATATGACAAGTTTTAATGAATTTAACACAGAAACTGTTTTTAATCAACTCTCTGTGAGTCCCACAGACTGAAATATTCCTTTTATTGCACTGTTTATCTTTCAGGATTTCCAAAATAATTATTAGAAGATTTATAATTTTCCTACAAATCCCATAATTTTTCTTTGGAGATGCCTGTTGATATCTGAAGGTTTTTATAACTGTTGAGAAATAAATACTGAAATGTGCCCTGTGAAGAAGATATAACTGTTAAAATAATAAAACCTGATGAGTTTTATATTAAATTTACCTCACACATGCTGAGATAACACCTGCAATCCTCTTTCTCTTAAATAAAATTTATGAAATCATGATAAACAAGTGTTAGAGACAGAGTTTCTCTTTCCACCTTTCCCTCATTGGGGAATTTTAATCAACTTGGTGATCTTTTCCAGCCTGAAATCAGGCAAATCTAGTTCATGCTTGTTTTGAATCATCACTGCAGAGATGTACAATGAAGAGGTTTTCACCTTTTATTTTTAAGAGGTATAAATTTTAAACAAATCCTTGTAAAAAACATTAAAAATGGAGTTGTGTTTTGCTTTATTCTTTTCTTTTTTCACTGCAGTGATTAATATTGCACAGGAAAAAAATACAATGGAATATCTGCTTGTCTTCTCCAGGGATCTCCAGTGACATTCCAGGGATTGAAACAAGATGATTTTCAGGGTCCTTCCAACCCAAACCATCCTGGGATTCCATGAAAGGAAAGCCTTATCCATAAAGAAGGATCTCAGCACCCTCAACATCAGCCAGGGAATCAGCAAACCCTGGAATTTGGGGTTGGAAAAGACCTAAAATCTTAGTAAATTGTTACTAAACTCAATTATTTTTAAGGTCCTTCCGACTCAAACCATCCTGGGATTCCATGAAAAGAAAACCTTATCCATAAGGAATGATCTCAGCACCCTCAACATCAGCCAGGGAATCATCAAATCATGGAATTTGGGGTTGGAAAAGACCTAAAATCATAGTAAATTGTTACCAAACCTATTGATTTTTAAGGTCCTTCCAACCCAAACCATTCTGGGATTCCATCAAAGGAAAACCTTATCCATAAAGAATGATCTCAGCACCCTCAACATCAGCCAGGGAATTATCAAACCCTGGAATTTGGGGTTGGAAAAGACCTAAAATCTTAGTAAATTGTTACTAACCTCAATTATTTTTAAGGTCCTTCCAACTCAAACCATCCTGGGATTCCATGAAAGGAGCATTTGTTGGACAAATATCCAAAGAGGAAACTGAGCTTGTGGAGGTGATAAACAAGATAAAAGTGATGAAATCAATGGTTTTCAAGGTCCTTCCGACTCAAACCATCCTGGGATTCCATGAAAAGAAAACCTTATCCATAAGGAATGATCTCAGCACCCTCAACATCAGCCAGGGAATCAGCAAACCATGGAATTTGGGGTTGGAAAAGACCTAAAATCACGGTAATCTTTGCTGTGTTCACTAATTTTTCAGGTCCCTTCCAACCTAAGCCATTTTCTGACTCTCTGATTCAGTCTTTACTTCACATCTCCTTTTTTCCTCTCACATCTAAGACATAAATTTCAAAACACCTCCTCTGTCCTTGTTCCACTATTTTTCTCTCCCATTCAACCCTTCCAGACTTGCCTGTTCACTTCTTTCCCACAGATGTAGAGCTCAGTACCTGGGAATCAAAATGATTTATGGCTGGAGATAAAAAATAGATTTAATCATGTCCATTAACTCCTCCAGAAACACACACTGACAAAGTCTATTAACTGTTCCCCTTCAGACATTTTTCACTTGCAGTGTCCAATCCTTGGTTCTGTGGCATTTAATTACTCTCACTTTGTTATAAGATCCCACTAAATCTCCTGATTTATGCAATGCACCATAAATAAGATTTTTTTCCTCCACGTTGCCCGGGTGCTTTATGATTCCACAGATCTGGTGGAGGCATCTGCATCAATTTTTATGGGATTTAATAGTCCACTTCCCATCTTTCTTGTGGCCAGCTCTTTGCCATGAATCAGGACTGGCAATCACTGTCCTGAGAACCACACAACATAATTACTCAGAGTATTAGTCTCTGTGTAAATTTTTTTTTTTTCATTATGTCTTCATACATGAGTTATTGGGATTATTTGGGAAATAGGATTAGGACACAGGGCAAGATTTATTTAGGGAATTACTCGAAGGAAGAAGGTCAGGAACTTCATTAAAGCAGATTAATGTAGAACAACTGGTATCTAATAAGCCTGGGAGGCTGAAAGACCTTCCTGCTCACTGCAGCAACACCCTGCTCACATTATCTGGGAGAGCAGCAAAAGCTGCTGGAGAAACCACTGGAACATGACAGCAGATATATTCTCTTTAGCCACTCCAGCCATTGATTAATTAGTTCTTGCCTGGAATTGGCTTCCTGTCAGGAAAGGGAAGGGAACTGCTGCAATTAGTGCTCCCCGTGGAGGGGAGGCAACAACTCTGTACCTGCCTGAGAAGCTGCTGAGAACTCCTTGGTTGGTTTATTATGCAGTTTATCCACAGTTTATCCACTCCATTCCAGGCTCCAGGGAATAGCCTGGATAATAATTCTGGACCTGGAGTATTTAACCTGCTTGAGAGTTGGCAAAGCCAGGTCTTCATACAGGAAAGGGTCCCACTCAGGGAGGGGTTGAGGAGAATTTGTGTGTGGAGGTTTAGTTTCTCCTTTCCAGCCTTCCAGGAACCATCTCAGAAACATAAATACCAGCAGAGGATCATTTAGGTTGGGAAAATTTTAAGATCATTGAGTCCAACCAGCTCTGCCAAGGCCACCACTGCCTCATGTCCCCAAGTGTCACATCCACAGGGATTTTAAATCCCTCCAAGGCTGTGACTCCACCACTGCTTTGGGCAGCCTGTGGAGGGCTGGGCAAGCCTTTTGGTGAAGAAATATTCCCTAATATCCAACCTAAAGCTCCTCTGGTGCAGCTTGAAGCTGTTTCCTCTTGTGATGGTGCCATTCAAGGAGTGACAAATTCAGGGGGAGTTGCAGTTCCAGAATGGGGTCTGTGTCACTCCTTTGTCCTTGGTGAGGGACACAGACCACAAACTGGAAAATCTCTTCCTCCTCGAGCTCCACAGGACCTGCCTGTGCCTTTTCTAACCACTGGAATGGCTCCAGTTGGATGCAGGTAAATAATTGAAGTAGATCATTTATGTGTTGTAAACGGGATCAGGTTGGGAGGGAACTTAAATCCCATCTCATCCCACCTTCTGCCATGGACAGGGACACCTTCCCCTATCCCAGGTTGCTGAGAACTCCATCCAACCTGACCTGGAACACTTCCAGGGATGGGGCAGCCACAGCTTTTCTGGGATGGGGCATCAGGAAGATGGGATATTGTACCATAATGACATGGTATCTAAGTCTGATAAGTGTTATTTCTTTCTCATTTTGAGGGTGGTCAAAAAGTAGAAGAGGGATCTGAAGAGGGTGAGAAACATTTTGGAAAGGTTCAGATCTTGACTGGACAAGTCTCTGAGTGACCTGATGTAATCTGGACCCCAGAGATCCCTTCCAGCCTCAGTTTTTTTCAGAGATTCCACAAAAACCACTGGAAACAGGAGGTAGGTTCTTGTGGAGAAAAATAAATGTCTCAGTGGCTTTGGATGCCTTGGGACTTGGATTTGTGGGAGATAACAGCCCATGGAGGAGCTGTGAGCAAAGGAAATTGCATCAGAAATGAGCGTAAAATAGCAATGTAATGGTAGAATTGAATCCCAAAGAGTTTGGGTTGGAAGGGACCTTAAATCCCATCTCATCCCACCCCCTGCCATGGACAGGGACACCTTCCCCTATCCCAGGTTGCTCCAAGCCCCATCCAGCTTGGCCTGGGACACTTCCAGGTATCCATGGGGCATCTTTATCCATGTTTTATAGCCTGGTGCAATTAGAAAGGAAGCAGGAAATCCACGTTCCCATCAGAACAAAGCTCCCTGTGACAAATTCCCACCTCCCCTTCCCGCCCTCTCACCTTTCCCACCTTCTCAAATGAACCAAGAAAGGGGAAAACACTGTCAAAAGCTTCCAAGGGAAAAATTTGCTCCTGGTCCTCAGCGGGGTCTTGTTGTGAAAGGAGGAAAAAAATGGAATATTCTGAGCAGACTTGATTCCTGCAGAATATCAGATGGAATTTGAATCACTAAGGAGACAGTGGTTTCCCTAACAACAGTTCCTTTGTTTTACCTTGTCCATGTGGTGGTTGCAGAGATCTGACCATCTTGTTCTGACTGAGGAATCTGATTTTTTCTTTTTTTTTTTTTTTCCATTCTCTTTTTTGACATTATTAGGATCCAGGTTTTGAATGGAACTCTTTAATATGGGAGCACAAAAAGTGCTAAAAATTGGAACAGGACTGTGTGTGCCAGGCACAAAGAGAGACAGAGAACAAAGATATTCCAGCCAGAAAGGAATTAAAAACCAGGCAGGGAGAGCACAATATAGGCAAAGAAAGCATTAAAAAAAACAACTTAATTCAGATAAAATAAAGATCATTTTGGTCAACATCATAAGGCAAGGTCTCTTTTGATCAGTGGTCAGGCAGTTTGGAGGATGTTCTGCCAAAGCCAAGGTTTAAGGGATAGATGATCCGTCCCAGCCCCCAGTTCTGGGTTTCTCAGCTCCTCAATCATCAAGTTGAGCCCATTCAGTGCCAATATCCCAAATATCCCTATTTCTTCCCTTCACAGCCCTAAACTCTACATCCAAACTGGAGTAAACCCCACTCTGATGAAATTTGGGGGTGTCAAGGTGATCAGAGATCAGAGATTCATGGAATGGTTGGGTTGGAATGGAATTTAAGGCTCATCTTATTCCCACTCCTGCCATGGGCAGGGACACCTCCCACTATCCCAGGGATCCCAACCTGCCCTTGGACACTTCCAGGGATCCAGGGGCAGCCACAGCTTCTCTGGGAATTCCATGCCAGGGCCTCCCCACCCTCCCAGCCAGGAATTTCATCCCCATATCCCAAATAACCCTCTGGGAAGCCATTCCCTGTGTCCTGTCCCTCCATCCCTATTAAATATGGATGTGCCACACGGAATTCCAGTAGATCAGAAATGGTTCACATCATTAAACCAAGTGATCCTTGCTCTGGGAATTCTTGGAAGTGTTCCCTGGAACCAGCCCACACATAGAAAATCCATCCTTCCTCAGGTCATTTGCATATTGGGGTTTGCAAAATGAAAGGGAAATGAATATTAATAAATACAAATTCAGAAGGGAGACGAAACAAAACATATGAAGAAGAAGGGAATTGAGTTGTTTAACAGGATGGAAAAATGCTGAGACAAGAACTATTGGTGGTTGAACAGGTCAAGGAAAATTCTGGGCTAGAAATTAGAAAATACTTCAGCTGAGCTCCAGAGGGAATCCCAGTGTGTGTGGGAAGGAGAAGTTTGATAAGTTTTCTGAATGAGATTATAAAACACTGTTATGCCCAAATTAAAGGAGGGGTTTGAGTAAGATTTTGTAATATTTTAGGTCTGTGTTCCAGGAGTTTCTCTTGGGTATGATCTGGGGCTTAATGCACTGAGGTCTCTCCTCCAGCCAGTGCAGCACAATTAAATAAATTATAAACAAGAGCAATCATTTCTGAGATTCCTATTTCATTTCACAGTTATTTATTGGCTTTTCCCACCAGAGCCTGGCTTGCTGGAGCTGGGAGATAAGCCTATTAAAACCCACAGCACAATGCTTTGAACACATGATTTATGTGTTTTCAGGCCACTCCTGGATAATCAGTTTATTCTGGATCCCAGCCAACCAACTTTGGGTGCACTTCACCCAGTCCAGCTGTGATCCAGCTGCTCCAGAGCTTCCTAAAACCTTCTCTCCTCACACAGAGCCAGATTCTCAGGGGTTTAAATGAATTTCCTGGGGTTATTGCTGATTTACACCACCTAAGCAACCTGTTCCTAGGCCAGGAGTGGAGCAGAACAAGCACCATTAATAAAAGGTGAGCAGGGAATTATTTTAATGAATGGTGTTGGTTCATAGTGGATTTGTATGAATTCATCAAGAACAATATTTAGGACTTAATGCAGGAATTATGCACAAGGCATTGCTCATAAAATCACTACAAATTAATTTAGCTCCTGATCCACTTCAACATGGACTTTCCACGCTGGAATGCTGGAGTGCTTTGTTGATTTTTAAAGCTGTATTTCCATAGAAAAAGAAGCCAACTTCCTCAGACTTGTCACCTAAGGGTTCCTGCAAGGATGTTTGCTCGTCAGGGAATGGTGGGATAGAATCCCTGAGGTTGGAAAAGAGCTCCAGGATCCTGGAGTCCCAGCTGTGCCCCATCCCCACCTTGTCCCTGAGTGTCACATCCAGTCCTTCCTTGGGCACTGCAGGGATGGGCACTGCAACCTCCCTGGGCAGCCCCTGCCAAGGCCTCACCTCCCTTTCCAGGAGGAAATTATCCCTAATATCCCATTTAAACTTCTCCTGGAGCAGCTTGAGGCCGTTCCCTCTCCTCCCATCCCTTGTTCCCTGGGAGCAGAGCCCAATCCCATCAGCTCCCCCCTCCTGGCAGGGAATTGCAGAGAATTCCAGGTGCTCCCTGAGCCTTCTTTTCTCCTCATTTTGTGGTGTCCAACCTCAAACTCCACATGGATGACAAACAGGTCATTGGTTGTTGTTCGTGGCCTAAGGCTGAGCCTAAATCCAGGGCCACAAATTCCTCAGGATGGGAAGAGGAGGGGCAGGGACTGAGCTCTGCTCTGGGGGACCAGGAGCCAGGGAATGGCCTGGAATTGTGTCAAGGCAGGATCAGGTTGGATCTCAGGGAAAGGTTCTTTATCCAGAGGGTGGGTGGGCACTGCCCAGGCTCCCCAGGGAATGGGCACATTCCCAAGGCTGCCAGAGCACCAGGAATTTTGGGATGATCCCCTCAGGCACAGGGTGGGATTGTTGGCCTGTGCAGGGCCAGGATTCGGACTGGATGATCCTTGTCCATCCTTCCAACTCAGCATATCCTGGGATTCTGCAGTCACTTCCCAAACTCTCACTTGGGAGATCACAACCAGGAGTGACACAAGATGTTCCTCACTGGGATCAACCCCAGAAACCAGTTTTAGAGACAAAGCCTGGCCTGAGCCTGGCCCAGCCCCTCACCCCTCACCTCTCTTTCCATCCATCCTATTCCCAAGTTTGCTGATCCCCTGGAATTCCCACCAGGCTCTGAATCCCCCCCAGGGTTTCTCCTTGGGCTCATCTTTATTCCCTCTTTCTCAGCCTGGAAGATCTGAAGCCACGGAGAAGAGACCAGTGTTTATGCAGATGACATGCAGATTTATGGGAAGTTTATTCCTAATTATCCTTCCTGCTGTGTTTTATCAGTTTATCTGGAGGACATGGAGGCGTAAATGCCTTTTTTTTTTTTTTCTGGGCTATATTTAATACTCCCCAAAACTCAAATCTTAATTATTGCTTTCAGGCATTGTTTTAAACACGCTGCTTCTTTCCCAAAATTAATATGGTGACAGTGATCCTGCTTGGCCAGAGCAGCACAGGGCTCATCCCATTTCCCTTGGGACAATCCCAAATCCCATCAGGACTGATCCAGCTGCAGACTTGAAAATTCAGTTTATTTAACCCTTGCTTTAGGTATTTTTTCCTCCAACAAAACACCAAATGAATAAAAGAATGGAAATGTATTTTTCTGTTCTTTTTGAGCTAAAAACAGATTTTAACTTTAACTTTAATAGTTTAATAATTCCCCAAACAGATTTTTTAAGGCAATGTGTGTTTTGGGGGTATTTTAGCCCTTCCCAAAACCAAGTTGCCATCATTAAAAACACAATGGCTGCAATTCCTTTCAACTCCAATTCCAGCTTTGATCTTTGGTAGAAATTATAAAATAAGGCATATTTCTGTTCCTTATTCAAAACCACATTTTCCTGAAGGATTTCTTTTGTCCTTTAAGGTCTCATGTGCTCCAAACCATCACAGCTAAAGATTATTTGGCAATTCCAGGTGCTGAATAAGCATCAACCTGAAATTTAGTGTCTTCTCAATCATGGACACAACAGTTGAGTCATTCCCAGATTTGGTTTTAATTGGAAATCCATCCCTGAGATGGATTGGGAACATCACCCACCAATAATAGAGGATTTTTTTTTAATTAAATAGTTCTCCAAATATTATATATAAAAAATACAAGAAACATATAAATGTTTCTGCTGCTCACTGGCCAAAATAGCAACATGTGGAACATTTAAAAATAAAATTTAAAGGGTGCCATGAGCATTAAAAGCAGCTCATGATCAAGTATTAAGAACATGACTCACTTCACCAGGGAACTCTTATTAAAGTGAGGGGGTTTTGCTGTAGAAAGAACAATATAAGAATGATTTAACAGTCATGCAAATGCTTCCTTTTCCTTTATAAAGCCCTTTATATAATCTCCATATTCATCCTCTTTTCATTTTGCTGTCCAGTGACTGTAACACTCCCAACCAAGAGGGGGTAAATCACACGTTGTATTTAAGATTATTGCAAATATTTGAAAAAGTTCTTTAGAAAATGAACATCAAATCAAGCAGCAATTCCTCAGCCCCATTAATTTCTCCAAGAAAAATGTTACTCCACTTGTGTGTGACTGAATGACTCAACTGGCAAATGAATGGCAGGAACAAAATGAAGAAATATTGGAAATTATGAAATATCTCATGAACTCCATGATAAAGATTGGATGGATGGAGGCTCACAAAAGCTGCATTAATCATTTGCCATTTTCCATCTCTGTGTATCTCCAGGATAAATATTCAGGGAGAAAAGCTCAGGGAGAGGAAATGAGCTCCTTTCCCTGGATTTAATGGAGTTCTGCTGATTTCCCAGCTCCTGGAAGAGAATATTCCTGGAGCAGCTCAGGGATCAAATCCCATCAGTGGGAAATGTAGGTGAATTTGGGAGTGGAAACAGCACTTTGGTCCTTCAGCTCATCTTCATTCATCACAATTCAAATTTTAATTATTACTTTAATTATTCATCTCATTATTAATTTCATTAATTTATTTTTTCCTTTAAAATGCTCATTAAAATCAGCATCGCTATCACTTTTCATCAGGATTGTGAGATAATAAAGTCAAAAATTAAAATTGCAGAGGAAAAACCAGCTGCATTTCCTGGTGATAAAGAGACTCCAACTGTTGTTTCACAGAGTTCCCAAATTCCCAATAAACACCTGGATACACCAAAATGAGGAATGGGATGAAGACATTCCAGCTTTTCTTTACAAACAGGATGGGAATGTGGTGACCCTGTGCTGATTATCCACCAAAAGAGCTGCACCAAAATTCCAGGACTGCAGGAAACAGGAATTTCAACCTGAAATTCAGTTTTTTTTAGTATCGGCAAATGGGTGGTTGAGTGAAATCTCATTTTTCTTGGACCATCTTGGTTCTATCTTTATTCTTCTTTTCTTTTTTCTTCATTATTTCTTCTTTTTCTTTCTTCATTCTTTCTTTTCTGAAAACCCAGTGGGTTCCAGGATGTGTTTGGGATGTTTTTTATGGATAACAACACCCGGTTACAGCCCTAAAATTACTCCCAATAACCTTTATTAGTGAAGGCAAGGCTTATTCTGCTTTATTTGGAATTCCAGCCATAAATTCCCTCCTCCCACTGTTGTCTAACACTTCTCTGAGGAGCCTCTCACACCACCCAAATATAGAATTTCTAATTAAATCTTTCTAATTATACCTCCAGCCATTCAAACTCTGCCTAAACCTAAAGAAATTATACAAAAAAAATATTGGAAATGGGGAGAAATTGGGAGTTTTTCCAGCATTTTGCTCTTTTCTCCACCTCATACAGGGAGTCCTGTGTGGGTTTGCAACAACCTCCATGTGCCAATAATTTGTTTTAAAGATTAAAGGTGGTTTTTTGCTTCACAGTGTGTTTAGGAGACTGTTTTAGTAGTTTTTAGCAGTGTTTTAGTGGTGTCACCAAAAAGGGAATATTTTAGACCCAACCCTGGAAAAGGGGAGAATTTCTCTACTCTTTTATATTAAATTTTTATATTTAATTTTTATATTTAATATATTTAAAATTTAGATTTCGTTTGACTGCCAGAATTCCAGGACCTTTCTCTAAGTTTTTTACTCCAAAGAGTTATGANTAGTATTTTAACTTTATTTTTGCCACATCTGTCACAGAAACTGCTTTAAAATCTGGATTTAAGCTTTGCCTTAAGTCATTATTCCATGGATTTAAATGTGGGTTTGTAGACAGACCCTGTCACAAATTACCACCAACCTTGGCTCATTTGTCCCAATTTTTATTCATTTATTAATTTATTTCTCTATTTATTTATTAAAATTGTTCTTTCATAAACTCTTGGAGTGAATCCTTTGGAGAGGTGCTGACACTTTATCTGACAGTGGAATAAAACATGGAGGGGACCTGCTGAGGTGTTTTCCCTGTCATTGTAAGGTGGCACTTCCCTAAAAAGTGCAGCCAAATTATCCCCCCTCATCCTGGGAATCTGTTCAGTGAAAAATTCCCTACAGGACACCAATGGTTGGATATAAAAGTTTCAATTTCCTGGCAATGCAGCCAAAAAGAAATTCTTGAGAGTTGGCAAAAACTTATATTTTCCCCCACCTTTTTATATGACAAAGGTGATGATAAAATCCCAAATTATTGAGTTACCCACAGAGGAAAACCAGTTTTCCAGCAGATAATCCAGGTTTCCTTTAAACAGATTTCATGGGATCAGTTGCAGTGATTTCAGGGCAAAAAGGATCAAAACAATTTAAAGATTTTCATTGGTTCTGACTCCTTTTATCTTATGATTTTTGCCATTTATTAATGGCTGCAGTTAATTTTGGCACAACATGTTTTATATTCCTGTTTCATTTCATGTTTTGTGGAGAACAACCCAAGAGTTGTAGAGTTTCCACTTTCTGAATAGTGAATATTATTAATATTTTAGGAATATTTTCCCTAACAAAATTAATTTGGATTTGTTTGTTGCATTCAGACAGTCACGTTTTTCCTCCCAATTTTCAAAAAGGCAATTTTTTAAGCATTACAATTTTAAGCATTAAAATTCTCTTGGGGCAGTTTCCTGATGGATTTATTTCCTGCCACAAATGGGTGAAAATCTTCTTGTATCCTCAATTTTTTTACCCAGTGGCCTCACCTGGAGCACTTTTCCTCCCATCCTGACTCTAAAAAGTGTTTTCCTGAACACAACAAATTCACAAAGCAAATTCCAAATTTACAAATCTCACTTTCCCTGGAAACCCAACATCCAATTTCCATTTATCCAGTCCAGGAACACTCTGTGATCTCAGCTCAGTGTCCACTGACACAGCTGGAAATTCCAATATCAAAACTCCAAATGTTTGTTCACATTGATCCAACTCCCAGACTTTTTGGTGAACAAGGCAGGCTATCATAAAAATTATATATTTTTTGATGTTAACCCCATTTTTATTGTCACTGTACTTTTATTATGTCTTTGAACCGTAATTCCCCATTTCCTTTTTCTCTGTTGTTTCACTAATCCTCATTTAATCTCCAATTCCCACACAGGGAATGATCATAAGGCAGGATCAAATCCCCCCATCACAACTTCATTTTGCTAAAGCACTTCTGCAGGAAGTTTATCATTTATTAAAAGCCTTTATCTACTCTTGAATCATCTCTTCATTGTAATTGAGCCTTTGGAGCTCACAGAAATTATTCCAAGAGCCTGATTGAATAAGATTGTTTCAGAAATGGAGAAACGAGCCTGTTAAAATTCCCTTTGGCCTTTTTTTTTCCCATTATCTAAAGCTCCAAGGTGGGAATTGCCTCATTCAGCTCCAAGGGGGATTTATGCAGGAGGCAAAGGATGGAGAACAGGAATTTTGGGGGGATGTCCATCCCTGGAGGTTTTCAAGGCCAGGTTGGTGCATCCTGGGATAGTGGAAGGTGTCCTTGTCCATGGGAATGGGATGGGCTTGAAGGTGCTTCCCAATCCAAGCATTCCATGACATCACAACACAGGTGGGTGGCTGTGGTGGTTTTTAGTGGCCAGGATTTTTGGGAGCCTCCTATGGGGAGGCTTCTTTGAGAAGCTTCTGGAAGTTTCTCCATTTCCAGCAGAGCCAATGTCAGTCAGCTCCAGGCTGGAGCCAAGGCCAGGCCAGTGAGGAGTTATGGGAACAACTCTGGGATAACAGATTTAAGGAGGAGAAAAAAAGGTTCAGGCAGGTGAACATGGCCCTAGAGAAGAGCAGAGTGAGAAGTTGTGATTAACACCAAGGTCAGTGGAAGAGGAGGGGGAGGAGATGCCTTAAGCACCAGAATGGGGCCCCTGCAACCTGTGGTGCAGCCATGGTGTCATGGTTTGACTC
>WEIV01022260.1:29490-39750 GCA_013390005.1 Calyptomena viridis
TTATTATATATATTATATTTATATGTTATATATAATGTTATTATATTACTATATTATATTTCTATAATTATATTATACAACAGCTTTAGTTGGTTAAAGAGGAAAAAAAGTCCACATCACTAAAGGCTGGATGGTTTTACCTTTCAGAGATGGGAGACTTTGCTACAGTTATAAAATTCAATTTTTGTAAAAAAAAAAGAAAATTAGGGAGAAAATGCCCTTCTGCTGCTCCTGTTTCCCCTGTTAATTGAAATAATTCAGCTGACGATGCTCATTAGGCCTGGCCTTCAAGAGCTTAACAAATGTTGTGGTCACTGCAAAAGGCTTCTTTAATATGTGTTCATTCTGGGTCTTATTTACAAGTAGAAAGAAAATTGATAATGAGACCAAATCAAAGTTAAAATTAAGGAATAAAACGAGATAAAGGTGCAGACACAGACCCAGCCTCCAGCTGCAGCTGCTACTGATGTATCTTGAATTTCACAACCACATAACATTGTTATTCTCAGGTTTTCTGCCTCATTCCCTNTTCCAGCATTTTCAGGACAAGGGGAATGGCTTCCCACTGCCAGAGGGTGGCTTTAGATGGATATTGGGAAGGAATTCCTGGCTGGGAGGGTGGGGAGGCCCTGGAATGGAATTCCCAGAGAAGCTGTGGCTGCCCCTGGATCCCTGGAAGTGTCCAAGGGCAGGTTGGGATCCCTGGGATAGTGGGAGGTGTCCCAGCCCATGGAAGGGATGGAACTGGATGGGTTTTAAGGTCCCTTCCATCCCAAACCATCCTGGGATTCTAAACCAACATTCCCTGTTTTCTCCTGTCCAAACCAAGGATCCCAAAGGGTTTTAATTTTCACACCCACATTGTTTTCCTTCTCCATCTCCAGTCCCAGGATCATTCCAGTGTCACATTCCTGCTGCTCCTCACATTCTTTGCCCTCAGCTTGGATTCAATCCATGAAAATGGCACGGGGAGGTCGCATTCCCACATGGAAGTTGTTTCAATCAATGCTCCCTTTCTTCTTAACCCTTCAGAGACTTTTGCAGAACAGAAATTAAATTGATAATGGAGAAATTGAAAATCTAATTAACGAGGGAACACTGAGATAAGGAGAGAAAAAGGAAAGAACCACATATCCAAAGCCAGAGCATTCCCAAAGCTCAGGTGCTTCCACTGATATGAAATCACCTCAGTGGGGAATTTTTTTTGGCATCACTGAACATTCCAAGTCTTTTCTGTGGTGGAAGA
Source organism: Calyptomena viridis (assembly GCA_013390005.1). Lineage (NCBI taxonomy): Eukaryota > Metazoa > Chordata > Aves > Passeriformes > Eurylaimidae > Calyptomena > Calyptomena viridis. The sequence goes on from WEIV01022260.1 coordinate 30,737, forward strand.
GCCAGAGGTGTGGCTGGGACACCTGGGTGGGTTGGGAAAAGCTTGGAATCTCCATTTCTTTCAACCCTTCATCCCACAAAACTGATTTTGGCTGATGAGTTTCCAGAGGGGACCAGCTCCTCATCTTGCCAAAAGCCAAGGAAGAAGTTCTTATTCCAAAGGGAAGGATTTAGTGGAAGTGACACCTTGACCTGCCCTTATAAAGAGATATTTATATAATTATGTTATATAATNCTGTTTCCCCTGTTAATTGAAATAATTCAGCTGATGATGCTCATTAGGCCTGGCCTTCAAGAGCTTAACAAATGTTGTGGTCACTGCAAAAGGCTTCTTTAATATGTGTTCATTCTGGGTCTTATTTACAAGTAGAAAGAAAATTGATAATGAGACCAAATCAAAGTTAAAATTAAGGAATAAAACGAGATAAAGGTGCAGACACAGACCCAGCCTCCAGCTGCAGCTGCTACTGATGTATCTTGAATTTCACAACCACATAACATTGTTATTCTCAGGTTTTCTGCCTCATTCCCTGCACACAGAATAGAAAAGAATTCCCTTAATCAGAGAAAAATCAATATTTTTGCCTTTTAGCATTGCTCAGGGTGTCATCTCAGGCCTTATTTGTGCTGTGCTCCTCAAACTCTGCTCCCAAATCCCAGCTCAGTCCTTCCCATCTCATTCCTGAGGTGAGTCAGGAATGTTTTCCCAGTCTGGGAGCAGCTCCAGCTTTGCAGGAAGGTTGGAAGCCTCCACTAATCAGACTTGAAAAGGCAATTACAGAACTTTCAGCCCACTGAAATTATGGATATAGTTGGGATCTGGAGTCCAGACAGGGCTGGGAATGCCACAGGATCCCAGGGCAAACATCCAGGAATTAGGGAGAACAAAGCTGGAAAGCTTTGGAAAAGCTTTGGATGATCTTGGAGGTCTTTTCCAACCTTAAGGATTTCATGTTCCTCATGCAGGGAAACCCAAAATCCCTCATTTTCTGCGGGGCAGGATGGAAACCAGGCAGCAGAGAAAGGAAAACCCCCAAATCTCTGCACATCAAGCAGGAAGCTGCCAAAAAATTCCCAGGGAAAGACATTTGAAGGAGTTTTCCAGCAACCAAAGAGGTGTGTGGTGACCTGAGCCTGGAGATCTGATCCATCATCACCATCCCTGGAATGACATCCTGAAATTCCAGCCTTTTCCTGCAGATATCCAAGAAAAAGAAGGGAAAAATGCTTTGGTTTTCCATCCCTGGAAGGTGATTCCTGGAACTGCAGCACTTTGCCATAAATCTCCTTTATTCCAAAGCCTTTCCCAGCTCGGGGACAATTGGGGACATAAATTGTGACACTGGGGACATAAATCAGCCCTGCTGCTCCATCCAGCATTCCTGTCCTGCCTCCATGTGCTCCAAATTCCCTTTTCCAAGACAAACCACGGGCACTGAGCAGCTTCTCCGAGTGTTTTTCCATGTTTTTCCTCCTTTTCCCTCCCTCTGGATGACACTTCAAGTCCCATCCCCAGGGACTCTGGAGGTACCACATGTAAAATCGGGTCCCACAGATTGAACAGCCCAGTGCCAGGAATTCTCTTCCCAGCAGGAAATTCCTTTGGAAAATTTGCTTCTCGTGTAGGAGAGGAAAAGTTGGTTGCAACAGCAGTGAGAAAATCAGAGGTGATGAGTGACTTGGAAGGTTTTAATAATTAAAGGGGGTTTTTTCTTGTTATCTCCAGTAGAACCCAAGGAATTGCTACTTTTTTGGGATAATCTCCAAGGATTTGAGTTCCATGGAAGGTGTCTCACTGCCTTTTATGGTCTGGAGGGTGGGAATTCCTGGGGTTTGAGGTGATGCCAACATTTCCTACCATGGATGTGGAATTTGCCACTGCAAAGGAATCAGCAGCTTTTGAGGGAAAAACCCAATTAAATCTCCTGGGGATTTTCTCCTTGGAATCTTTTCTGGATCTTTTGGGCTCCTCATGCAATGGCATTAATCTGCCTTGGATTTTAGTGTTTAAAACCCAGGTTTCTAAATAAATTTGCATATCCACCCTCCTTTTACAGCAGTGACAGTTTTTAAGTGGCTGATTCAACAAGAGATGAGAGAAGAGGAAGGAAAAACTCTGAAGTTGCTCCCAAAATTTTTCCTAAAGGATTCCCAGTGCATCCCACCCAACTCCTCAGGTCAGAGCCATTTTACACTGATTTATACAATCAGTGAAAAGTAAATTATTGCAGATTGTTCAGTGGTTATTGTGACAAATTCCATTTTGGAGCAACAGAAAACCCAGTTTTAGCATTTCCTGTTGTTTAACTACATGGAGGGTGGATTTAGGTGGGATATTGGGAAGGAATTCCTGGCTGGAGTGGATTTCCCAGAGAAGCTGTGGCTGCCCCTGGATCCCTGGAAGTGTCCAAGGGCAGGTTGGGATCCCTGGAATAGTGGGAGGTTTCCCTGCCCATGGAATGTGGAATGAGATGAACTTTAATATCCCTCCCCCAAACCCCAAATTCCTCCCCTTTATTCCACATCCCAAGGTGTTTCCAGCCTTATTGTGAAGAACATTTACCATTCCAGGTGAAGTTTCTTCCAGGAAAAGGAAAAAAGCCTCCTTGGAAGCCATTTCCAAGCTGATTATTCCCTGTTATTCCCACCCAATCTCGTAACAATCAAGTACCTACAAAAGTTCAAACGATTTTTGGTTTTCTCTGTAAATTGAGGTGAAAAAATATGGGTTTTGTAGAATATTCATCAAACCCAAAGTGTTGGTTTAAAGGGTGGTGGCTCCAAACTTCATCCCACTGCAAATTCTGCTGGTGGCACCAAGAGAAAGAACTTTTCCAAGTGTCAAGAAACGACTTTATTGAGGAAACAACCAAAAATAATCAACTGAAACATTGAACAGACTGAGTATCCAAGGGCTTGGCAAAAATAAATGCCCCTCAACTTTATGCCTGGACAAAAAATCGACATAAATAAGTGACATAAATTGACATAAATAAATGACATAAATTTCTATCATGTCATTTATTTAATATTATCTTATATTATATTATTATATGATATTATTATATATTATTATATACTGTTGTATTATTATATTATTTATATTATAAGACTGCCCCTTTTAAATTTTAAATTTTATGGCACAAAGCCACTGTTAATGAAGACCTTTTCCACCTTTTTTTGGCCAGGGGATGGTCAGAACCTGGTGCTGCCACATTCCAAAATCTCTTTAATTCCCCTCTTTACTGTTGCCAGACTTGGATTTTTTCCAGGGAGGGAAATGCTGGCAGTGCTACAGTCCAGATAATCCTTCCCAGAAGCAGGAAAAATAAACATTTGGGGAAGTTTTGGGAGCATCACAGCCCATTGAATTGCACAGCCCAGCAGGGGATGCACCAAAGATTATGGGAGTTTTATCCCTGGCTTGTATTTTATGGACAATATTTATCCATAATGTCATTGTATGGAGCACTGGAAGCTCAATTTATCATTAAATATAATTATAAAACTTATTAATGCACAGAATAAAAGGGCTTTGTGGTGATTTCCATTTTTCCTCTATTTTTTTCCAAAGTCTCCAACATGAATCCGTTCTTTTCTCCTGGGAGTTTATCCCAAAATCTTGTGCTCCATCTGCATCCCTGCCCTTTATCCCACCAGATTTCTCCTTGGAATTATCACATAACTTCTTTATTTTTATTTCTTTTAATTGTCCTTTTAATATTGAGGGAAGAAATGACAAACACAAGCTTCTCACAGCAATTTTCTTGAAATTCTTTGGAACATCCCATTGGTTTGAACACCCCTTCCAACCAGGAAAAATCCTCAGGAAAATCCTGCTGCCTGAACCTTTCCAAAATCATTCCATCAAACCTGTTTATTTCTTCTGCTCCACTCCTGGAAATAAGGATTTTTTTTTTTAGGCTTCTGTGATTTTTTTTAAAGCTGTTTTTTCCACAGGGGGTTGGTTTTTTTATTTTTGTAACCACTCCAAGCCCTGCAGGGACACAGAGCATCCCAAAAGCCCAGCTCCCATTAACAGAGCAATTCCAACAGAATTCCATGCTCATATTCACCACTTGATACAGAAATATCCTTCAATAAATTGATATAAAGCCCAAAAACATGTCTCTGAACCCCCAGTGTGGGCAAACCCAGGTAAATACATTTAAATTTGATGCACAGGAGCCTTGAGGGAAAAAAAAAAACCAGGGAGCTGGTTATGGAAAAGCTGCTCCTGTTGGGATTTATTGGGGACACAACACAATATATCAAAGAAAGGCTCCAAGGAGCCTCTAGAGTGAAAAACGGCCTTGAAGAGGGAAATTGTTGCACAGAAAAGAGAAAAAACTGCTTTTCTGATCTCACTGCTCACTTTGGAGGGTGACAAAACCCAGGCAGGGAAGTGAGACAGCTCAGGGAAGAACCTGAAGTGCAAATGAAAGGCCAGGAAATATTCCAGCTCCTTCCCAAGATAAATCCTGACTCTCTGACAGCTCCAGCCTTTTCTCCTTTTTTTTAATTTTTTTTTTCTCTCTCTCTTCCTATTTTTTTTCCCATTTTGTTTTGTCNGCCACACTCTGTTTTAACTCCCATCTTCCTCATCCTCTTCCCAACTCCCTTTTCCCCCTGTTTTCCTTTGCCTTCACAGATCTATAATTATTATTTGTTCTTTTTTGGACCATTCTGCCCAAATCCCCTGTAATTTAATTCTGAGCCTTCTTACCCCCAAGACTTTCCCTCTGACATTCCAGAGGCATTTTTTTAGCTACTGGAAGTGCCCAAATCCAGCTTGGATGGAGCTCTGAACAACCTGGGATAGTGAAAAGTGTCCCTGCCCATGGCAGGGGTTGGAATTAATGTTCCAAAAATAAGCTTTAAGGTTCTTTTCAAGCCAAACCATTCTGGAATTGGATGTTTTTAACAGGGGTTATTAACATGAATTAGGGAGTAGGTGACAATACAAGTCAGGAGAAATCCATCTTGTCTTGCTCACTCCACAGGAATTGAATTCTCATGGATTTGTGCCGTGTCTGACACGATGGAATTGCACTTTCAATCGTGGAAGTGCAGAAAATAAAGGAGAACTGCAAAATCTCTCCAGTGGCTGCACTTTCTGCCTCTTNGTGCTCATTTTGGAGGGTGACAAAACCCAGGCAGGGAAGTGAGACAGCTCAGGGAAGAACCTGAAGTGCAAATGAAAGGCCAGGAAATATTCCAGCTCCTTCCCAAGATAAATCCTGACTCTCTGACAGCTCCAGCCTTTTCTCCTTTTTTTTAATTTTTTTTTTCTCTCTCTCTTCCTATTTTTTTTCCCATTTTGTTTTGTCTGCTTCGGGCAAAGCTGTTTTCTTCCTAAAAATCTGGTGAGGACAACCCGACTTGAGAGGTGTCACCTCGTTGGGGACACTCCAAAGTGTCACAGCTCATCTGTCACTGCAGCTTTGCAGCTGCTCAAGCCACTGCTGCCCCTGTTGCTGCTCCTTTTGCTGCTCTCACTGGCTTTTAATCTTTCCACCTCCCTGTTTTCCTCTGTTGGTGCCACTGTTTGAAATGTTCCAACATCCCCGGGAACAAAAGCCAGGCGGGAAAAAAATATATTATAATATCGATTCTTTATATAATTTTATTATCATTTTTAGAAATTATAATATCGATTATAATATCATTTATTTGTGTCGGTTTGTGTCATTTATTCATTGAGGTGGAAGAAGGAAATGNACCTGGGATAGTGGAAAGTGTCCCTGCCCATGGCAGGGGTTGGAATTAATGTTCCAAAAATAATCTTTAAGGTTCCTTTCAAGCCAAACCATTCTGGAATTGGATGTTTTTAACAGGGGTTATTAACATGAATTAGGGAGTAGGTGACAATACAAGTCAGGAGAAATCCATCTTGTCTTGCTCACTCCACAGGAATTGAATTCTCATGGATTTGTGCCGTGTCTGACACGATGGAATTGCACTTTCAATCGTGGAAGTGCAGAAAATAAAGGAGAACTGCAAAATCTCTCCAGTGGCTGCACTTTCTGCCTCTTGTTAAAAGCCAAAGAAGTCCTTCATTAGTTTAATTAGGGTTAACAAAGGGCTGTTCAAGCTGCCACTCCAGCAGTCACTCCTTTGTATCTTTTCCTCACAAATCCCTCTGGAACTAAAGCCCACAAATCCAACTATTGTCTTTTGCTAAAACAACACTCCAGCATTAACTCCCAAATCCAAAGGGATTCACAAACAAAGCCCAACTCAACCAATTTCCAGTTCTTGCTTAATGATGATCTTCAGATTCTTTTTGAGGGCAGAACCCTCCTCACCCTCCCTGCGCTTTGGAATTGAGTTGGAATTCTTATCCAACCAATTAAATCAATCATTTCACCATGTGGAATTTTAACAATGTGTTTGCAGGTTATTTTGTGCCCACACAACGAGAGGAACTGACCCAATTTATGTCTCTAAATCCAGTTTTTCCACGGAGCACAAACGATCGTTAAACCCAACACAACAAGTCGCCGGTGGGACGGGGCCAGGAAGCTCCACATGTGGGATTTGGGAGGCACAAGGAGCATCCAAAGGTTGTGTTCCTTGCTCAGTTTGCCAGGATTTGATTGCTCTGATGGTTGTTCCTGCAGAGAAGCACAAAGCCAATGTTTGCTGAGGGAGAATTCCTACAAATCGGCCACACGGAGCGACTCAAAATCAGGGAACATCCTGGCTGGATTCCAGAGCTCCAGGAGATGTGCTCAGCCTGTATCCACAGAAAATGAGGCTTGGGATGAGCTCAGTTGGATGGGATCCAACCCAGGATCCTGCTTGGGAGGTACCTCATTGGAGCAGGTTGGATCCCATGGGAAGGCCTTGGATGGACCTGATTATCCAGGCAAATCCTGCTGGACAGGGCACACAGGTATTACCAGGAATCATGATATTACCAGGAATCACAGCATGGATTTGGGACAGAAGGGACCTTTAAAGGTCACATCAAGATATTGTTGAAGAATAAACCTGGAGCACATTCCTTATGGAGAAAAGTTGGGAAACTTGGGGCTGTTCAGCACGGAGAGGAGCAAGTTGTGTGGAGATTCCAGGATCTGGAATCAGATCCAGCACATTCCAGGATCTGAAGGGGCTGCAGGGAAGTGCAGAGGGATTGTTCATCAGGATCTGGAGTGACAGGACAAGGGGGAATGGGGTCAGACTGAAAGAATGGAAATTTTAAGTCGGATATTGGGAAGGAATTCCTGGCTGGGAGGGTGGGGAGGCCCTGGAATGGAATTCCCAGAGAATCTGTGGCTGCCCCTGGATCCCTGGAAGTGTCCAAGGGCAGGTTGGGATCCCTGGGATAGTGGGAGGTGTCCCTGCCCATGGCAGGGGTGGGATGGGATGATCTTTAAGGTCCCTTTTATCCCAAACCATTCCATGATTCCATGATTCTCCACATCCACTCGAAAGGCTTGTCCAGCTCCAGCAGCAGATCCAAACCCCTTCCTGCCCAGTGATGCTACAGAATCCCAGGATATCCTGAGTTGGAAGGGATCCCACAAGGATGGCCCTGCCCAGGCCCATCCCAACAATCCCCCCTGTCCCTGAGAGGATCATCCCAACCCTCCTGGAGCTCTTGGGAATGTGCCCTTTCCCTGGGCAGTGCCCACCCACCCTCTGGATAAAGAACCTTTCNTCAGTATTAAATTTATTGACAGTTGCTCTGCCCTGGTGAGGAAACAACCTTCTAATTAATATTTAATTTAATATAATGATCATCATTTCATCATTTTGGTGCTGCCTCAGTGGCTCTGCCTGAGAATGTCTGGTTTATAAACACGTATTTCTTTGCATTTAACACATTTTATCCACCCAGGATAAAATTCTCTCAGCTCCACCCCTGTCCTGCTGCATTTAATGAATAAACCAACAACCCACCACATCTGGCAGCAAAAAAACCCCACTTTCATAAGATTAATTAACATTAAACTGTCCTTATCATTATATAGAAGCTTCAAATACCCTTAAAACCTCGATCAGGTTATTTTCAAAAGTGTAAAAAACCTGAAATTCTTTATACTCCCTTAATTCCAAGACTAGAACTTGAAGAAAAATAGGCATAAAAATGTTCTACACCCAGAATTTTTGGTCCTGACTTGTGAAGGAGTTTTTTTCCTCCTTCCCACTCCACATTTCTTTGCCAGGGCATCTCTTTTACTCCAGGAATGTTGATTCTGATCAGAAGAAATTCAACATATTCCTTTGTCGTGTCACCCCATCCATCACTGAGTGTGTTTGCAAATACCTGGGAGTGTATTTTGATATTCCAGACTAATTAGTTGAGCAAGGCTTAAAAAACACACACCTTGATCTTTGTATCCCTTTAAAAATAGGGATGCAAAACCTTGGGAATTCCCCTGGGTGGACACAGGGTGGGTGGTGGGAGCAGAATTTCCTTTTTTTGGAACAATCACGAGGCTCAAACTCCAAATCTCAGCCTGGGATTTATTACTTTTTTATTTGTGATGGAAATCAGAGTGAGAGCATGAGCAGGAAAAAAAGGGAGTGAGGGAAATGTCATGGATTCATCAGAAGTGATTCTTTATTCATCATTTAATTGGGAAAAAAAGGAGAATTTCTGGCCTCCAGGTTGGAAAACATGGAAACACCAAGTAAGACAAGACAATTCCCTTCTGAGGCTGCAGGAACAGAGGAAATCTGGGGATTGGGAAATTCCAAATGCTAATCAAGCCCCAATATGGGAATGCTACAAGGCATTTTATCCTGGATGTGTTACAGGAACAACAGACAAATGGGGTTGGATGGGGGGATTTGGGAAGAACTTTTTCTTCTGATCTAATTGTGGGTTATTTGAATTGCAAATCTCCAGTAGCTGCACCTTCCTGCTGAATCTCAGCAGAGCTGGTCAGAAAATCTGAAATTCAGAAATTCATGGAATGGTTTGGGTTGGAAGGGATTTTAAGGATCATCTCATCCCACCCCTGCCATGGACAGGGACACCTCCCACTATCCCAGGGATCC
>WEIV01022262.1:3615-19665 GCA_013390005.1 Calyptomena viridis
GTCACAGGAAGAGCAAGGAGCTAATGAACAGGAAGGGCCTGTAAGATCATTGCATGAGGAGGAGGGTGTGGGTTTATTGTGGTGGGGAAAAAAAAAGGCATGAGAGATGGACATGTCATGTGATCAAATCTAATGTTTTCCCACTGCTGGGACTAAATGGATCAACCCCAGCTTTGCTGTTGTTCCTCAGCAGCATGGCTCCAGTGGCCAGGCACTGCAGAATTTGGATAGCTCAGAGGACTCATGAGAGGGGAGGACTGACTGGAAACATGTGTGGAAAAAATGAGGCTTTGTTTTGTTTAGTTTTTTGAGAAACAAATATCTTGGCTTCAGCCAGCCTTTCTTGGGCAATCGATGACCAGTCCTCTGCTTTACCACAGACTTGTGATCTACACTATGTCTGTTGACATTTCTGGCTTTTGTTCTGCTGGGCAGATGGTCATTCTTCCCTGATTCAGAAAGGCGTGTTAGTTGGAGGGATGCATGTTGAAGGAAATTCCATTTTTATCTGTTTACTGTGTTAACATATTTTACGGGGAATAAGCATACATAAGCATAATATTTTAAAAATATATTTTGTTTCACAAGGCTATAAAGAAACCATACACTTTAAAGTCCTAATGGTAGAANCAGCCACTCCTAATTCACCTGAAACCTGTGGCTCCCAGATGTCTTTTGATGCTATAACTACACTCAGGAGAGAAGTCATTTTTCTAAAGGGCAGGTAAATACTGATATACCATTTGTCTCTAAGGGGTTTATTTTTTCTTGATCTTTATTGAATATTTTTGTGATTCACATGATTATGGGGTTTACAATGAGACAAAGGGATAGATTTCATTTCATGGAAATAAAACCTTAAGCAAATATGAGTTATATTAATATTTTTACAGGATCCCCTGAAAAAACATACTTTATTCTTTTTCCAGAAAATCTGTCAATACCAGTAAGACTTTATTCCCAAATGTATAGATGGTTACACCAAGTAGTGACTTGACAAAATGCTGCAACTATTTCCTAAGAATCATAGAAAGTTTTGCATTGGAAGGTACCTTGAAGATCATCTAATTCCAACCAGGAACTTCCCAGTCGACCACATTGTCCATCCAACCTGGCCTTGAACATCTAATTAAGTGTTTAATTAATTTAACTAATCTAATGAATTAACTAAGAAATCAGTGTGTTTGACAATGTAGCTGAGCCAATTTCTTCACCTTTGCAATTCCAAAGTCATCCAGGAAATTTATCTGGGGAATAGCTTACATAACATTCGTCTGGGATACTATAACTCTCTTACTATACAGTACAACTTGAAATTCTCAGCTGCTTATTGCTGATCCCATTAATCAATCAGTATCAATGAGAGGCGTAATGCCAGAATGAAGCCAGAATGAAAAAACCCACATTTTCCACTGTGGGGAGTGTTTTCCTTTCTGACACATCAACCCAGATAACTCCACTGACAAGAAAGAGCTTGTAAGTCACAATGTTGTTCACATTCTTTTGCATATATAGAAATGTCTATGGTTTATTATGTACAATAAAACCTGTTTCATATTTAAATCAGACACTTATGGAGGGTCTATCCTGATAACTCAGAAGCTGAGCGTGACTTAATTTCTGCCTTCTGGCCAACTCTGCCACCTGCTATTGAAGCTGCATATGAGAACATGAAAGACCAGATCCTATTTTTTAAAGGTGAAGTATGAGATTTTCTTTGATTTTTTTTCTCTAACTTCAATTTTTTGAGAAGAAAGAGGAGGAATGGGTAGATATGTGTGCACACATTCACTCTTCAAATCAATGAAATAAAATAAAAATTTCACCCAGTTTTCCTACAACCTACAATAAAGGAGTGTATTTTCCTTTTATGTCAGAAAACGACAGGTGAAACTAAATATATTTATTTCTTTTGACAGGCAATAATTTCTGGGTTATCAGTGGATATCAGGTGTTGCTTGGTTATCCAAAAAATATCAACACACTGGGCTTCCCTAAAGGTGTCAAGAAAATTGATGCAGCTGTTTGTAATAAAAATACAGGGAAGACAGACTTTTTCATAGGTGACAAGTACTGGAGGTAAGAAGAATTGATAGGATTTTCTTATGAATGCCTCCAATATAATCTGAATGCAATTTAAATTTTCCATGTCATAAAAGAGGAAGTAGATCTTCAGATAACTATATGTAATTAGTAATTCTAGAAATCCTATTTTTCATAGAAATGTTTCTTTGACTGCTATATGGGGAGAAGAGTACAGCTTTGACTTTTGAGAGCTTAAGGGTGTGCTGAAATGGGCATTCAAAACATGGACGTGCTCCAATGCATAATGCCTGAAGCCTGAAAAAAGTAGGCACCTAGAGAATTTTTACAAATACAAAAGTGTCTCCAGAAAGTAAAGATCTGAAAGCTAACCTGCTTCAGCAGAAGGCTGGCTGGAATGGCTTGTGGAGGATTTCTCTGATTTCTAAAAAGCCCTGGATTACTTTACCCCATATAGAAAAATAAAAAGGAGAGTTTCTTTCCTGTCTTTGACTGGTTAGCACTGGATTTTCAATGTGTTTCTTCTAAATTCTGTTCCCAAATTGGCATGAATGATTCCTGGTACCCTAATACCAGGCAGGTGGAAGGAAAAAGTCAGCTTTGGTAAGTCAATAGATTCCTGTGTGCAAGAACAGTGGCCGCAAAAGGCCTTCTGTCGGCAGCCAGGAGCGTGCGTGGGTCACACAGACTTTGTTGTGACTAATGGTGGAGTTCCTCAGTGAGACATACAGTGTCAGCTGGATTTTGAGATTCTTGTGGTTTCCTGTCCTCTATTTTTGATTGTTTTGGAAAGAGTCTTTACAATACCTTGCATTGCTATTTTACTGTCTTGATCACAAGACAATAGCATGCGAAAAAACCACAACACACATTTCTTACCTAGTAACTCATTCTCTCAGTCTCATGTGCCTGTGAAAAACTTTTTTTGAATCCAAGGAGAAGTAAAACAAAGGCTTGTTGTTTGCTTGTTTTCTTTTCCTGAGAGGGTTCCTCAAAACTGGAAGAATCTTTTATGTTCTTTTAGCCCCCTAAACTCTGTCCCATCTCATAAAAATCATCCTGGCTCAGCTAGGAACAACTAGATTATATTAGAAATAATTCGGCTTCCTTTCTTCCACCTAAATCCATCGGCTAGCAGAGGACTATGTGCAATATCTTATCAAAGTCTAAGAGGAGTTCAAAATTCTTATGATAAATATGTGCAGTTGCTATAGCAGGAACAAATCTGTCCAGTTTCCATGCACTGTCTGTCATGCTGCTATCATTAGAGGAGGCAAATCCCATCCCTGCTGTCAAAAACGTGGATCTTCCTTCAATTTTTCTCACTTCAGATGCTTCTTTGGATCTGTACCTACCTTTATCAGCAAACAAGTAACAACCTCATGGAAAACACAATGGCCTGCATCCTGCAGATATCTGTACAAGTAAATAATTCAACTCTCTGTTCTGACTCCAGTGAAATCAGTCAGACTGGAGATGGTGGACACGTTTCTGCAGCTGCTTAACTCTGTGCAGAATTGATGTCTAAACTCTGTAAAATTACAGGTCTCTCTTCGTATGACTTAGGTTTGATGAAAACAGCCAGTCCATGGAGAAGGGTTATCCAAGACTGACAGTTGATGACTTTCCAGGAATTAGCCAGAGGGTTGATGCTGTTTTTCAACAGAAAGGTAAATTAAATGAGCTTTTGAGTAGAATCACTTTATTTCTAAAGATAATAAGTTCTGAAGTTATGATGAATGTCATCATTGCCGTATCCTGGAAATGATAAAAATTAAGACATGCTCTCCTGTGTGTAAAAGAGATGTTTCCTGGTTTGTCAGAAAGAAGCTATTTCTTTTATGCATAACATAATATTTTACTTTTCATTTCCAGGATTATTCTATTTCTTCCATGGATTGAAACAATGGGAATTCGACCCTATTGCTAAAAAAGTTGTCCAAGAAATAAAGAGTAACAGTTGGTTTAACTGTTAGTGTCATTAAACTTTCTTATATTCAGCAAAAGACAATAAAAATCATTCTGAAGATCTCAGAATTTGTTCATATATACACTACTACACAGAAGAGGCAAAAGAACTAGTTTTCATAAATGTTATTCATGTATTTTAATACAATTTATGCTGACATGTTAATTTATCTCCAAAGGCTAGAACAAAACTGTATTTTTCCCCCTAAGTGTAAAATGTACAACATAACTTATTACTTGATATTTCAGACAGTTTTTCAAATATTTTGCCAATAAACAGTTTTAGGCTGATGTCACCTGTTTCTGTTTCATCCATTGAAGGCATACTATAGTTCTGAGGTGTGAAAGACTGCAGGTTAATATGCATAATTCCAATATACAATGTTTGTATCTTTCTTCTTTTCTTTCCAAAGAGCGAGTGTCTTTTCTCTCCAGCAGGAGCTGGTCTTTTCATTAGTCACTTACTTTTCTGTCCCGTCTCCTGCATCTTCTCCTGTTCTTTAACTATTGCAGCCTTGTTCCTTTCACATCATAAACATATTTTGCTGTCAAAATCAGCCTCTAGCCCCAACACATTACCTCATCTGTTAATTGCCCTGGTATAGCAAAACACTATAGCTAAACAATTAGCGTTTCATCAGTGGCTACTTTTTGTGAAACTATGACAGATCAGCCCTGTCCCGTCAAAAGAAATAGATTCAGCTATCATGTCATGGAGCACAACCTTTGTTCCTCTCCCACAAACCATGTGCTTCAGGTGCACATATGTCTGAGATTTCTTCCATGCTGCCAACACGTGTGGAGCAAACTCCTCACGAAATCAGACAAAATCTGTACAGTCACAGTCATATCCTCTCCAGGTATTTCTTCTACATTTAGTTCCGGGAACAGGCCCAGAACACACTGCCAAATGGCTGGGTATATCTGAAAACCTGGTCTCAGTATTGGTTTATCCTCCTGTTCCCTGGCTCTCACATATCTGGCTGTTTTACATACTTGTTGCCTGCTTGAGTAAAATGTTTCTTTTTGCTATGTACTTTTACAACAATGCACTGACCCTGGCCTGAACCTTGCCCACGTGATTTGGTGTAAACAGCAGGACTACCATCATTTTGCTGCTATTGTATGAAAAACCTGCTGGCTTTGTTCCATCAGGAAACCAAAGGAGAGGCTCAAATATGCTGTTTCACTGATCTACAAAACTAATCATGGTGGACACCATTACAATCTAGATGTCTAACAAAACTTAAACTTAAATTAGGGCGAAATGCTAGACATTTGAGTGAAATTCGTCTGACTACTTTAGCTTACTGTCTCACTACATATCCACATGAGTTACAGAAGATCCCTGTACTCAAAGAAGAGGGAGATGTTCTCCACAATGTTATCTTGCTCAAAGACTGTGCTGGGCCAAACCAGTGTCTTCAGCCCCCAGAGAAAACATCTCTTTGCAGATGAAGACCATCCAACTAGCTTGGAGTAGGTAACTTTCAGACAGATAAGGTTTATAGTGTCTTTAATGGGTGTCTTTCAGTTTTTATTTAGAATAGAAGAACATCTTACTTTTCTCCTCTACAATGTTCGCTTTTTGACGAGTTACAACTGCTGTGTTTTGTATCACCACAAGCCAGTGATAGAGTTGTTTGAAAGTACCTGCTTTTTCGACTCTGTAGAGTGATTGTGACAAGACAAGAGCAGAATATGGTGGAGGCACATGGAATGGAGACAGTTCCTTATCTATTTCTGTATTTCCTGCTTTCTCTTCTCCAGCATTCAATTGATATCTATGTGGAAAGCACAGTCTAACAGCAAAATAACAGAAATTGCCAAGTTACACCCAAGTGTTTATATTCAGAGGCAAACACTTAACTGCAAGAAACAGTTAATCATTGAGTCATCAAGGAGGTTATTCGGTTCTTTGTAACATATGGATAAGTTCTTCTGTCTTTGGATACCTAAACAAACATCATAGTTACTCTGTGCTCCTTCTTTTTCTCCAGTCAAACATTGTTTCATAATTTATATAAATCCCTTGTCTAATGAAAGTTAATATTTAACAGTGAAATGTTCTTACTGAAGTTTTCTGACTGGCAGCTTTGGCATTATGTTAAACTGGAGTGAGATGAATGTTCACAGGTCACCTGCAAAAATAAATAAAGCAATGCTTTTCATTTATTTGCAAGGAAGGCCTGAAAAGTCACTCCAAACACAAAAAGACTTGACTTCTGATTAGTG
The DNA here is from genome assembly GCA_013390005.1 of Calyptomena viridis. Classification (NCBI taxonomy): domain Eukaryota; kingdom Metazoa; phylum Chordata; class Aves; order Passeriformes; family Eurylaimidae; genus Calyptomena; species Calyptomena viridis. Next base: position 9,862 of record WEIV01022262.1, read on the forward strand.
ATAACAGCTTGGTCACTCATTTTTCCCTCTTCGATTGTCATTTCCTTGGCAGAATAGGAGTGTCAGAGCAGAAACCCAGTAAGTGATGAGTGCTTAGTGGTGGTCCTACCCCTCCATCTCTGCCAGGTCAACATGGGATTATGTCTTGCCATGTCCTCCCACAACCCTAAAGAGCTCCCAATACCACCTCCCCAACACTCTTGTGCCACCTATAGCTCCTCATAATGAATGTTCCCATACTACATTTAGGTATCTAGTTGACTAATGCTGTGTTGTTACTGTGGGGTGACCAGCCACTGGACCCACAGACCAGTCAAGGAGTGAGTTATCTGCTTTTCCATTAATACGATTTTTTCTCCTCTAGCCAGTTGCTATTTTTCACAAAAACCCATGGGAACTATGGAGTGTCTTTTTGGCTTTCCTGAAGTAGCCAGTAACTTCAGCTGGTTTGGGACCAGATGGACACACAGACACACAGAAAACAGGATCCTACATGGTCAAGCTAAAATAATTTTTTTGGTGTTTTTACTATACATTCTTCTTGCTTTCCACTGCACATTTCCATTCAGTTTTGTAATATCATATTCCCCCTACTGTTGACCAGAGAAGTTTGCACAAGGCAAGGCAGAAAAGACATATAAAACCAAAGAGAAAGTTAATCCAGCTGTTTCATATCACTGAGAAAAAATTATTGTTTCTCATCCAATTAATGGTTTTTACCAGCTGTTTCTCAAATGATCACAAAAAGATCACAAGATAATGAGACTGGATTGAAATGAGGAAATTATACTTCCTAATACAATGTGTTGCTGAAACAAACAAATTACTGCCTTCCTGGTAAATTGTCCTGAAAAATCCTGCTCACTTTTTTGCCTAGAGGAATCTGGACTCCCAACACTGGTATGGGAGTGTTTCTGCTAACAGGGTAGGAAAGGAGCTGTGTATAATCAAATACTTGCCAGAGCAGAGCTTAAAACCTACCTCTTCTCCTCACACTTTCAGGTGAGCAACCTCTCTCCTGTGGTCTTGGGTGACAGACAGATGCCTCAAAAGCCTCGAGAAAACTGATAATGAACCTTTTCAAGGGTTTGGTACCTTAAAGGAGAAAAAGACAAGCACAGGAGCTAAAGTATGGAGAAAGAACTTGTTGTTACCTGGATGTACATAACCATTCTTCCCTGCACTCACTCATAATTTGGTCCCTCTTTCTGCTAATTGCCCAATTCCTGATAACAGGAAAGGAAGCTGCAAGGCCAGTGTATAAGCACTGTTAGCCAACATGCTCTTTGAACAGCTTATGGAGTCCAAACCTTTTTGAACACTGATTCTTCAGACATGCCAGAGCCATACCCAAAGTAGAGAACTGAAACTCAGTACAGACATTGCAGGTACTGACACAGAATGTCAATGAGCACTGAGGATGAAGGGCACAATGTGCCACACCAAAACAGGGGAGAGCACTTTTCTGAGCTCTACACACATAGGCAGAGACTCTTTCAGGGTGAGTGCTCTTAGTGACAGCCATCTCTGTGATCTTGCTGAGTGTACCCTGTACAAGTACACTGCAGACAGGGCCTAAAAGTTTGAGATGTGGGTTCTATGGTTCCAGATATGAATCAGAGATTTTCACGATCTGTCTGCACTCACTGATTAGATCGCCTTGGGGGAAGGGGTGTCTCTTGGGGATTTTTTCTTATGCATCATGGGCTTCATGTGTTTCTATGATCTGTAGGCACTGTATCTTCCTACCTTTCAATAAGTGAATGAACATAGATCTGTGTTGGTGTGTGCCTATAAAAGTGCCTATAAAAGTGTCTGTGGAGACTCTGTGGGGCTCTGCAGCCTGCAGGGGCTAAAGGAGCAGGAGATCTCAGCAACGGTGTGGAAATGCCTTCCCTGTGTGTTATGAACAAATGCTGCTTGTGGAACCAAGGGCTAAAAAAGCCTCCACATAAGCAAGCAAGACAAGCTTTCAAACTGTCAGACGAAATTCCAACATAAGCTCCTGCAGACCAAGTCTGTGGTAACTCAGTCTTGGGATACTGAGACAGTGAGGCAACTGTTTGACCTTGGACTGATGAGGGTGGTGTTACTTTTGGAGCAATCGCTGTGGGTAAGGGAGATTAGCACAGACTGACAAAGAAAATGCTGCTTCTTGCAAGAGATTGAAGTAGCAAATCTCACTTTGCCAGCACAGCTTACACACGCCATGGCCACAGCCTGCAGGGACCAGCCAGCACTGCCCACTGCTCTGCACATCGAGGTCCCCCGGGCTGGGAGTGGGCGGTCACAGCTGGCACCTCAAGGTCACGGCTGCCACTGAGGGGTCACAGATGGCAGCCAGTGATCTAGCCAGTGTCATCCCGCGGTCACGGCTGGCACGCCACGGTCACAGATACCACCCAGCTGTTACAGCTGCCACCCAGCTGTTACAGCTGCCAGGCACGCGAAATTCACAGCTGTCACCCCGCACAGATGTCACCCAGAGGTTACAGCTGCCACCCGGTGGTCACTGCTGCCGCCTCGCGGTCACAGCTGCCCCAGCATCTGCTCCGGGTTGGCTCCCGACAGCTCCGCTCCTCCTCAGATGCTTAATTTCAGTTGTGCGGTTACTCAGCTCACGATTTTCTAAATAACAGTTCGCATAAAGGTATTTTATAGAGAGAAAAGTATGCGAGGAGAAGCACTTGCATTTTAAAATGAAAAATGCTTTGTTAAATCTATTAATAATGTAATTTAAATTAAATAAACTGAGCTGTGTGTTTGCCATATTGATTAATGTGAACAAACCAAGCTTTTAGTGTAGAAGAAATACACTTTGTGTAAAGAAGCAAGGAAAGTTTACACTGATCTCAGGAGGAGAAAATGGTACAGGTATATTCTGGAACAAAATTGTGCAAGTTAACAGGTGTTTGTTTACAGAAATGTACAGAATATGAAAGGAGAATGGCTATTATTAAAGATTTTTTTTTTCATTTCTAAGTATGATAAAATCTTTCCTCATTTCCAGGAACACAGTGCAGCCTGTGTACATCATAAGATAGAGGACAGGTTTTAATTAGACAAGACAGTGCTGATTCAGCAAAGCCTTCAAGCTCATGCCAAAATTCCAACACATATTTAAGTATCATTACTTTTGAAATCTTTTACTCAATCAGAGCCCTAATGAGACATCTGTGCTCGTTAAGACCATAGGAATGTACTACCACAATAAAGTTCACACAAAGCACGGCCATTCTTTAAGCACTTGGCTGAAGAAATGTACATTCACACCATTACATTCAAAATGATCTGTGCATAAACAAAAATGGACCCCACCACCTTCCTTCCCCTTGCAGTCCCCTTGACTCTCATCCCCAGAGCTTAACCTGCCACCTTGCAAAACTTTCTGTTTCTGCCTCTGGTTTTGCACATTTTATCCTCAGACTCAGATTATTGGAGATCATAATTTCAGGAATCAGTGCTATTAAAAGGCAGAAGTCTAAATAAAATGTAAACTGTACAAAGAAAAATACAGAGGTCATTAATTCATTTCTGAATATGGTGTGAGATATTTTTGCACATGATATTTCTGTAAGCATTTTTTTAGACTGTGAAGGCCAAATTCTAATAATCTAATTATCTGATTTCCACCTCTAGCCTTGTGTCTGACATCCTATTTACTGGATCTGAGCCTTTAAAGATACTTAACCATCAGGAAAAGTCTCTTCAATTTGGGATGAATTTGATCATTATGTTGCCATTCTTAAAGCTTTAAGGTGATGATGAAACAAAACACACATGGAAAAAGTCATCCCGAAGTTAGGGAACATACTGTCAATAGGCAGGAATAAAGATTTTATCTCTTAGAGCATCTCTCTCGGACAAGGAACAAAGGAACTATAGATTTTTACACTAGGACAAGCATGTCTAGAAAGCATTAGTGTTATACTTCAGAGCAGAGTGGTTTTGAAGCCAGCCTCTTCATCAATCTCACTTGCCATGCATGACTTTAGTTTGTTGAGAACTTTGTGGCTGCAAAAATCAGAGTCCTCATAGAGACAGCTGCCACAGAGAGATTTGAGCTCAGACCAATGAATGGTCCTTTGGACACCTTCAAACCATGTGGACAAGGCAAGTGGCCAAAAGTCAGTCTCAAGTCTCCTACCGAATGCTTTCCTTGTGTGCAGCTAACAGCAAAGACTTTCAGAAAAATGAGCATAGATTTCAGGTAACACTTTTCTGTAACACCAATTTAAAAATCAGAACATAGTGCTCCCTGCAGCCACCTCTTCAGCACAGGCAGCCAGGGAACCATGCCCAAGAAGGCATGGACTTATAAAAACTTGTCCTATGCACCTACTGTCAGTCACCAAGGCCTGGCTGACATTGTAGGGGAAATACCAGGCTGCTGCTTTTTTGGGGGCACGCTGAAGAAAACGGTCAAAGTGTGAATACTCTGTAACACAGCACAGTTATGTGACATTGGTGTGCAAGACAGAGGGGTTCCTAATCTTTTCTTTAGACTAAATTCAATTGTCTTCCTCCAGCAGTGGTTTCACCCTTCTTGGCTGGCAGCTGGAATTGCCAGCATCACATGCTATCTGACGGAGAGACAAAGGTCTGGTATCATTACCATGTACAGTACTAGGTTTACCTCCATGCACAGTAGTAAGCTTATCTCACTCTTTTGACAGAAAACATAGTAGAAATAACAGCAGTATTTTTCCCATGCTACTGCTAGACAAGGGCCTGTGCAATTCACAGGGTATGTTATGGCACCATCTGTGTATTTGAAATAGAAAAGCTGAGCAGTAATCATCTACAAAATAGTAATCACTCTACATACTAGAATAAAGTTGTTTAGACTGCTTTGCCAAATTTCTATTTGCCTTAGAGAAGACTGATACAAATAATTTAAACCTATCAAAACCTGAATGTTTGATATCATAGAAAATTTTAAAATTACATCCTTTCATTCTGAATCAAACTTCAATTCAGCATAAGTTCTAATTTCAGTATAAATAAACTATACTACCTTTATACTAATAACAGGTCAGTTTTCACTGCCAGACTTTTCTAATAACTATGTGTTCATCCACATTATTTTTCTAATTAGAATTTCATACAATACAGATTGTAAAATTTGTATTGGAAAATACTCGATTTACATCAATCAAAACATTGGCATGTCAATGAGCAATTTTTGCTTGAATTTTTCTAGGTTTTTAATCAGAATTGACAAGCAGTATACCCAAAAGGGAAGGCATAAGTCTGTGGGGGTACCAGCAGTTGCAAAACAAGAAATCTTAGCAATGGTGACCAGATATGTGGGCTACAGTACTATGAACATGAAAGACTCAGTGATCATGGTGTTCCTGACATAGGAAACTACCATCTCTTTTCAGGAATGGGAAAAGAAAAGTTTTCTGACTTTGGAAATGAGTAGGCATCATTTGATAGCTTAAAAGGATCACAAAATTTTTAATTTTTGCCAATGTTGTCTCTGATTTGTATTTCATATAGTTTATCTCTGTTATAAACTCACTAAGCGCACTGCACTGTATTAAGAAGACTACCAAGTTAAAAACATAAGTTTGGCTATCACAAAATGAAATGATCTCATGGTACGAGATAATGAATGGCTAGAATTTTCCCACAGTATGACATCTCCAGCTTATTTTTACCTTGTCCCTATTGCACAGCTCTGCCACTAGATGTCAGATGATGAAAAGGCTCCACTGGTCCCCGCAAGCAAGTCTGGTCAACAGGCGAATTAGCAGAAAGTATTGCACAGGGTAAGAGGAGTGGCCAGGTGAAAATAGGTAACTGTCTATATTTACTACTCATATTTATATCTCATATTTATGTCATTGCTTTGCCCTTCAGCCCAATGCTCACAGCTAAATTGCACTAACTATGGGACTTGGTGATGAAATATGCTATGTTTACATTCAAGGAAGTTGTCAAACTGGACACTGTAGAGGAAAAGAGACTTAGTAAATCCTCTATGTCATGTCACGGAGTTGATGAATAACAGGTTAAGTGAATTTTTGCAAAGATGAGAGCTAGGAAGACAGCCCTGGACCACATCCTGGAACCCAACAGAAGGACCCAGCATTGGACCATGAATGCCGTCATGGTCACAACTTCCCAGGACAAGAGCTAGAAAGGGAAGGGACAGGGAAAAAACAATGTTCTTTGTAGAACGGGAGAAAAAACTTCCCACTTTCATCTGCATGCAGGACAAGCTTTGCATTCTGTGATTGCACCACTTTAATCTGGTTGCTCTATCCATGGTTATAGGAAAAAAATGTGCTTCAGAGAACTTCATTCTCTTCTAGTACCTTGTGTAAAGTGGAATGATGCAAAGGGATTTCAGTCACAGTGAATGATAGTAAAACCAAAGCTGATATCACTTTTTCATCACTTTTTAACTACAGAGGGAAAGTCATGGGACATAACACGTATAACACTGAAGTTAATTACTTGGGATGAGTTTAAATTGCATCAGAATGGTGCTGCAACACTATTTCATGGCATTGCACAGCCTTAATCCTTCAGCTAAATGTTCTAAGTGGGCATGAAGCATTGTATTTGCACTACTGGAGACACAATATCTTTTTAAAGCCGGATTTCCACCCCAAAAGTGTCAAATTATTCCTTTCCACGGAGTCTTTCAGTCACTCTTCATGGTCACACTTGTGAAAAGGCACATTCTCTTGTTATCTGCCTCCTAGTCTGATGTTAGGTTATCTTCTCTTCCAAGAAAGAAGTCCCTCCATTATTCATTAAAAATACAGTTTCTGAAATGCTGTGTGTGGGCATTCTTCTTCTTTCTTCTGCTATTATTTGCTACATCATCATGACTCTTATCCCTTTGATAGTCCATGTGGGACCCTGGCATATGCTTTTGCCCCAGTGGAGGATTAGAAGGGGACAATCATTTTGAAAGCACAGAGAAGTGGGCTGTGGGAACAAATGCTACATGGAAATAGTTGATAAACTTTGCAAATTGAAGGATTTCCTGAGAAACAACCCTTAAACTTTCCTTCTAGAAATCAGTCTATTCCTGAGCTACCTGAGGAGAAACAACATAACGATGTGGGATGTTGGGACAGTTTAAAATGTGAAAGTGTGAAATATGAAATCCTACATTATGGGATAAATTTGAGGTCAGTTTGAAAAGTATATACTACATGAACAGACTGACAAGCCTTAATCCCAAGAAAATTCATTGAAACAATTATAAAGGAAAAGATCTAATTTTACTCTTCAAAAAGTGAACTAAATTAACCTTGAGAGAGTTATTTCTGGCCTATCGTTGTGTGATAGAAGGTGGAGGAACAAAATTTAATCTGTCATTATCTGCAACAATTATTTTAATAAAGCACACAAGCCACAGCTTTCACTCCTGGCCATTGAGGATCAATATAAATATGTATATAAACTCATTATGTTGCTTAGTGTTGTGGTTTTCTAAGGAGCCACCGGATAATGGTTTCCCTGCTGTGTAACAAGAGGCTGTAGGATCCTAATATGAGGGACTACTGCTTTAATGTTAGGCCCATCCTGAAGAGATTTGCAAGATCAGCACTGGAACACTTGTCAGCTTGCAGTAATGAGAAAGATCATGAAATGTATGTGGGACATCCTGGTACCTTGTAATCAGTGAAGTAAATCAAGCAGTGGCAGAGAAATAATACTCTATATACTGTTAAATTATTAATTTGGTCCCTGACACATCTTTGTTCTGGACAAACTAGCATTTGGACATGGTTTGGGAGTCAGTGCAGTTCAGAGATTTGCCTCAAGAAATCAAGTGATCTGCATGTATCTGCCCTGTTTTGAAAGGTAATTTTACATAAAAAGAGAGAGGTTTCAGGCCTATTTATTTTATTAGTAGAGCAATAATCAGTGCTTGCTTTTTGCACCTTGATGGCTTGCCACACTCATGTGGACAAGCATGACATACTTGACTTTTTCTTATCTACGTCACCATATTTTCTTCCCATCTGATAGGTTATATCATGAACCTGGGTCTTACCCAATACTTTTCCCTTCAAGGTGCTCTTATAGCACATTTAAGTTTTAGTAACCTTTCTTTTGGGAGCTGGTAAGGAAAACAAATCAGACTCTTAGATAGAAGTCACAGGTCCAACCTTAAAACCCTGTGAAAAATTGCAAAAGCCTGCTGGTTTTTTTTTTCCCTGGATATTCCACGGCTTCATAATGTGGTTTTGTGGCTTGGCTTTTCAGGTTTTTTTCAGAGCCCACCCTTTCAGTCATCTCCTCTCTGTTTGGGTGGCTTTGTTTAATAGTGCCAAGAAATTTAATGCCATGGGAGGTTATTTTCGATGTCTGCTATTCGTCCAACTACACTCTATAAAATCCTTCTTTACAAGACAAACTTAAGACTAACACCTTCTGCCACTTTGTCACTCAGTTTTTAGTCAAATATCAACCAACTTGTCCAAGGCATCTGACAAGCCATTGAATGCAGATCTCACTGCATTCAGAGAGATCTCAGGCTCTTAAAAGCCCTGGACTGTCTTTTTTTTTTTAATCTTCCCCAGACCTCAGTTTTCATCTGCTTCATTTCAGCATCTGTATAGACTGTCTCATCTAAATAATTTAGGAGCCAAATCCAAGATTATTTCTCCAGTCCTTCAATTTACCATGTCCAGCCAAATACCCAAGTGACTTGTTACCCGCTGAGCAGAGGTTTCAGCATGAGGGGAGGGTGAAGATGGATACACACTTTTTCTGTGAGAGCATCAATCAAATTATCACTTAGAAGAGGGCAGACAATGTTTGCTCAAATCCATTTCAGCCCAAGTTTCCAGAAGAAATCCCAAACTCTAATTCTTCTGCTGAGATTTACAGGCCTGCCACTTCAGCAACTGTAAAACCAGGGACCAAGGAGACTGAGAACCTATCCTGTGAAAAATGCAAATTTCTTTCAAATAACAATCAGTCAGCATTCTGCTTAAAGCTGTGACAATCACTGGACTTGCGAGATTTAAAGTAGTCAGGACGTTTGCACCATTTTAGAGCAACAGTTCAGTGAAACACCACATACTGCAGCCACCTTTCACCACAGCCTGCCATGAGCTGGTAGATAGTAATGCAGGACTTCACTGGACTTGTGCCTTAATAACACTTTGCCAAAAATAATGAATGTCAGCTAAATGTTTTGCAAAATAAAGAAAATTTAATTTATGTGATTTTTATTTTTCATCAGGAACTCAAAAATGCCCCAGATTTCATAAACTGGTTACTATATCCTTTGTGGCCTGTGAGTCATCTCCTAGATCTGTGACAAGACTAATTCTTTTTTTTTTTTTTTTTAATTACCACTCAGTCTCCTATTCTGAGGGTCATAGAGGAGATATCACCAGCAAAAATGCCTGACTGACCAGAGATAAAATGATTGCAACTGGGCTAATGCTTTAGTTGGTGCTGGGGACTGATCTCCAGCTGTCATATAACCAATATGATCAGACCAAAGAGAAATAGTAAGACTAAGGCTACTAGACTGAAGCATATAAGATGACATTTCATAGCAAGGGATAAAATGCAATTGAGACCATTCCCTGACATGAAACAGCTCACATCCAGGCTAATAAACTCTCTTAATCTTTGAGGTAGTTTGTCTACTTCCAAATAGGTTATTTGGGAATTGTCTCTGACACGCGGCATATCCCGAATAGTGCCTGGGAACCATCCAGAGGGTTGATATGGAATGAAGCCAAAAGAACTACTCCAGCAATTTAGCAGGACAGAGGACTGAGTTCTAGAGCCTGGGAATGTTTTTCAGTACCA
>WEIV01022263.1:0-84218 GCA_013390005.1 Calyptomena viridis
CAGATATCCTGGACTCCGACATTCCACCCCACACTTTTATTTGAAACTCACAGTTGTGTGCTTATACTAGGAGATAAGGGATTTATACTATTTCCCATGCCAAGAGTATAACTTACTAATACATGTTAGTAAGCTTTTGCAGACCTTCTGACTTTTGTCATTCCTTTCAACCACAAACATCTACAAATCTTGGGTGCTCACTTCTTCTTAAGGTGGGATGCCACAAGTTCACATTTAATAAAAAAAGAACATATTTTTAATAATTTTTGCTAAATTCCCTTATTTACTGTCAGGCCTGGAGTCAGTAGGAAAGTTGTCTGTTCCCTTCCTCCCCAAGTTTCCCCAGGCTACAGCTTCTGAATACTCTAGATATTATTCTTGAAACTGGCTGCATCGCATCAGATTTTTACATCGAGTTCAAAGCAAATAACCATTCTTTTAAACACTGACCCAGTCCCAATTCTGCAATCACTTACTAACAGCTATATCAAAGCATCAACTAAATGCAGATGCCTTCATAACGCAATAAACTCCTTCTTTTTCCCAGCAGTGCCTCATGATTTCCGTTGAAAAGAAGGTACAACAGAGCCTTCTGCATACTTCTGCAGGGGGCAGGCAAAGTCTGTAACGTCTTTGTAAAGAGAAAAAAAGGTATCTTTTTGAGCTAGATAGGGTATGTCAAGTGTTTTCACAAGCAGTGGTGTCACAAGCAGATGCCTGACTTTTCTCCATTGCTTGCAGATTTTTTAGTGAGGCGAGGAGAGAAATTTCCAGACTTGAATCAGGTTGTTTTGTTTTTCTCATTTGCTGAAGCTGTGCATGGTTAGTTGGATTTATTTCAATGCATGTGTCTACATTGACTGCTTGGGTGCTCCAGAACTGGCCAGGATCTCTCCTTCCTCGCTGAGGCACAACCAGTCTAGCCTGAGGGACAGTGCTGCCTGGGATCCTGCCAAGCTGGTGACATAGACAAGCCTTGCCGAACATCCCTGGGATGCATGTGAAGGGCACAGGCCTCACTGCTTGACAATCCCTCTAACACCACCTAAAGAGGGGTCTACACCCAGCACTGATCAGTTTTAATAACAGCTAGGGAGGAATTGAGGGGGAAAATGATCGTAAACTTAATGATCAAAAGAATCTTGCTCCTTCCCATGTCCATTCACCACTGACGCAAAATGTTACAGCTTGGACGGATGTAATTCAGATAGTCATTGGCGTTGTCTGAGGAAACAAACTAAAGCACCCCAAAGCTAAGCAGTATCATAATACACTATGGTTAGTCTTTTCCCCAGAAATCCTGAACTTGACTTTTCCTTTGTTATTTGAAATTGCTCTTGCTGTTACATATGACACAACTCTGGAATGATCCTCTAACTTTAATAATCAGCTTTCAGTTCCACATCATTGTCAGGTACAGAATCTTTCCCCTCAAATCAGTCTTGCCCTGCAGTTTCCTTAGCTGGGAACACTATGGCATTGTGATCCTGGCAGTCTATGAGAATAGGCATCAGTTGTTTAGCCTTGTTCTGATCATCTCATAATAAATTGTCTTATGTGCAGAATGTGTGGAGCAAGGCACCTTGTGATCAAGGCATGTTTAGCAGAGAAGTTTGGAGCACACCACATCTCGTGGACACACCCTGACATCTGTGATTGGACAGGAGAGCTCGTGCAGACCTCCTGGTGAACAGCTGACCCTCAGGTTATTGATAATGAATGTAAACATTACAGTTGTTTTATATAGTTACTGCTTGCACACTTAGATATATAGAGAGAGACAGACATATTGGCTGCTATAGGTAGGCAGGTTAGACATAGGAGACATAGGAGTAGGCATAGTAGTAGTAGCTCAAGTAGTTAGAGGCAGGCTGTAATTATGCAGGATTTAATTGTAAGCATGAGTGTGGTCATGTGTAATTATTATCTAGATACTGTTAATAATAAAGGATCTGAACCTGCAACTAATCAGCCACTGCCATTGTTTCCCTTTTCATTTTACAACACTTATGAACTGTCCCTACCTTCACAGATATTTTTAAATTCACTGTTCTTTTGAAACAGAAAGCATTTGTGATACTTGAATAAGACTAGATGGGAGTCAGCAATCCATTTCTCTAGAACCGAAATGTAAACTTTCACATCAAATCTAAACCAGTAATATCTTTAATACCTAACATGTACTTGACTCAAGATATTACTGAAAATAATATCACAAATATAAAATATAATGTGACATGGCAGAAACAGATGCACTTCTAATTTTGATTCTAAACTGATAATTCAAAATGCAAGTTATTTAGAGAAGGATAACTCATATAAATAGGCAATTAGAAATCAGTGCAGTACCATCAGCACAAAAAAGGGTGATATAATAGTTTATATATTTTGCATTCATGAAGTATACATATGCTGTACCCATTAAAGCCGACTTAAGTTACTTAACATTCAATTGTGCATTTTGTGGAGTGAGTCAATAGAGTGACTCACTAGCCCACTGCAGTACCATATGGGAAACTTTCCCTCTCCTGAGCAGATGGAGACTAAGAATGTCACAGACAAAAATGTGTTTTGTCTCTGGAGAAAGGATGTTGGCTGCTTTGTTCTTAGACTTTTCTACATGCCAAGGCTTCTGCTCACATTGGGAGTCCTACATTTTGAGGTCTCATGGATATTTCAGCAACTCTCTGAAATGCTGACCTGCAGAAGACAGGCAAAACTGGGCTATTCAGAAGCCTGTAAGTAAAATATAACTATTGCTGTGCAATCCAAGATATAATTGGTGAGAGAAAGCAGAAGAAGTCATCACCTTTGCCATCTTTTAACACATAATCCTCTCTGAGGAAGGCAAGTGCTTTCCGTTTCCCTGTGGAAGATTTAGATGAGGAGTGATTGAGATGGTATTACACTTTTGCAGGTGATTGAGGCCACAGAAATCCTATTTTCTATTCCCTCTGGCTTCATCTACCTAGAACTAATTTTTTTTTCTCTTCTTCTTTTTTTTTCCTTCCTCCTGAATCCCTTTTGTACTCAGTTTTGCTGCTATAATTTTCCTCATTTTTCTGGGCACATCCTTCTCTGGGTGAAGGATGACCATATGCCTATGAATTTGTCTGAAAATAGCAGAAGGAAAATACCAAGAGATATTACAAATTTACTTCCTTTCTTAAAGAAATGTGATTGGGACTACATACATACACCCTAACTTTTGTAAGTCAACAGAGACCTCAGGGATATGAGTCTAGTTTTGCCAGTTTTTAATGGGCAAAATGGCCAGTCAGTCTATGCAAAATGTAAACCATCTTCTGAAAGTATCTATCTTCTGTGTGCTGTGTTGGAATTTAAAGCAATCCCTAATTTAAATGCATCCAGGCTGGGTGAGTTTATGTGGAAGAAATCTGAACCTACACATGACTAAGTAGAACATAATCTTTTTATAGCTATTTCTTTACTATGACTCCTAGGTTCATGGGCAGGCATTTTCTGTTTTCTGCAGTGCCTATCACAGCAGTCTAACTAGTTTCTTCATTTTAACCCCTCTATGACCTTTACCAGATTCAACCCCCAGATGGGCTTTTGCTTTTCTAACCCCACTTCTGCACACTCAGACAGTGTTTCTGCATTCCTCCTGAGTCATATTCCTCCAAGAAAAGCACTATCCCTGCTTCCAGCTTCTGTCCAATTGATTTTGATGTTTAAACTTAGGGAAGAGTTCTTTGCTCATCCATGAAGATCTCCTGCCATCTTTGCTTGAATGCTCATCAGGAAGAATAAAGCTTGAGCTTGGGAAAATGATCCTTGAAAATAAACCAGCTTTTCGGGACCCATCTTCTACCCTGTTTCACTGTATTCAAGGTCTCTTCTACTAGTCTCACCTTACACTTTCTTACCAATCTAGACTACAACCTCTTCAATTGATTGTGGGTCATCACTATCTTCCCTGCCTTCTCCTTTATTCCTAATTTGGAGCTCTTCTCCTCAGGCTGGCCAAGCTGTTGACAAAGATCATTTGCCACTTGGTGCTTGCTGCACTTGGTCATGTGGAGGTCATTTTTTTTTCAGTCTTCAGAGAGGATCTCAAGCTTGTGAAAAGCCAAATCACTGTTGTCAATACTGACTGTACAACTGTTGACACACAAGGTTCACCCATTTTTCATTTAGCCTTTCCCCTCACTGAAAGAATCGGAGAGATGCCACCTGGGCCTCTGTGCTCTTGGCCTTCACATCAAGCATGATGTCTTGCTTTCTACAGTCCAGGTTTCCCCTAAAAGTATCATTGGTGTCCATAGGGAAGAGCAGTAGGGGATCAGACAAACTTTGGCAATCTGGTGCTCTGGATCCAAATACCTGGCAAGCAGCAACCATCCTGTCGGGCTAGGTCATACCAGCAGATGGTGGCATCCATGCCCTGTGGCAGGCAGTCTGCTACAGCTCATACTTCTGCTTCCTCCTGATGCTGCTGCAAGACTTATGTTCAGCCTGTTCAGGTGCTTCATTGTACACAATTGTCTGCTACCTGGGCACTGAACCTCCACCATAGGTGCAGACTTGCAGATGGAGTAGGAGAAGCCACAGGATTCCAGCCTTTATCATCATGGAAAACTTTGGTAAGAACAGACTTGGTCTACTCCTCACTCAATGCAGTTAGATCTTCATGCTCTTGAAGATATAGTCAGTGTTTTTCTCACCATCTCTGTTGCTGCCTTCTGACCTCCTCCCACTTTACTTTACAAGCTGCTTTACTTGACTGCAGAGACCCTTGCCCAGTGCACACCTCCTACAGGAAAGGAGCTCATCTTCCCCAGCCCGAGAAAGAGGATCCAGTCATCTCTGCATCCTCAGGGATTCATCCTCTCTGGGGAATTCAGTTTGAGTTAAACTCTTGCACACCAGGAAGAACTGCTCCAGCAGGCAGTGGGGACCACGGTCAGTAGCACATCACCTTCATCACCATCAGCGCATATGTACACCGTGTAGAGCAGAACCACCCTTACCCTTCTGCACCTCTTTCTGCATAGACAAGCACCTATGACTCTCACCAGCACCTACTGGAAAGAGTTCTTGGCCCTTCAAAATCAGGAGTTAGCTGCAAACAGAAAAACACTTTGATCAAGAACATCTGACAGAACTTGTTAGAAGTAACTAGAGCTTGCTGGCCAACTCAGCCTATTAAGTCACCCTTTCGCACTGGTAGTAGTCACGTCAAAGTTCCTCAAAAAGTTCTTAGGAGAAGTTCCCAGAAGATCTAGGAGCAGAAACCAGAATCTGCTGGACAAACTACTGCGTCCATTGGTTACCTCTTTTAGCTGTGGCTCTTGAAGTGGGATGTTCAGTGCTGTTCAATGCCATCCTGTACAAACTAATTTCAACCATGAGGCTACTTTTTTTATTACTCTGATCTCTGATTTACAACAGATTAAATTTCTGAAAAGGGACCTTCTACAGACTATCTTCAGAATATAGAGCCATCAGAGCTGACAGCTGTGCTTGAGTTGAGCTTCCCAAAGTTTAATAAGGCTCCATGTAGTTTTTTAGCTTTAAATATGCTAATGCAATTCCAAGGTAAGAAGTTGCTACCTTATGGTCAGAGACTGTGGGATCAAGGTGCTGCAGCTGTCATAAGTTTCTTACCACCACCAAGAGATAAATTCACAGCAATTCACAGTCATTCTGCATCTGGAGAGAGTGGTTTCTCCATTGTCCATGTGAATGACAGCTTTAGTGATGAGACAGGACCAGACTGAGCCTTCAGATATTACTTAAATCACTGTCACCCATACATTTGCAACAGGAGAAAATGCCAACTACGGCTAATCAAACTATGTTTTCAGAAGCTGTCTCTCAGCATAAAATACTATCAGTGACATCACACAGATCATAGTAAGAATTTACTCAAAATCTGCTAACGAAGGATCCAGATTTTAAATGACTACTGTAGTTGTTCAGAAAAGGAAGGCTTTATAGACAGCACATTTGTTTGTATCATGTGAGCAAAACAGGTCAACTGAAGTCAATTAATTTGTAAATTTTTATAGCTAGACTTTTCAGTTGTAATTTTAGTGAAGGGTTGAACGGGAAGATTGTAGTGCATAATGTAATGTTAGCCTTTTTAAATATTCACATGAACATTATAAAAAAACTGTTCAGAAAATTAGAGAATACAATTTTGTAAAAGTAGCACAAATTGAGTTTCTTGACTATAAAATTTTCAATCCATCGTTTCCATAGAGTACTAATATAAAAACTTTGTTTAGTTATCCAGCCACAAGTTTACACTCAAATGAGAAGGAAAATATTCTCCAGCCAAGAGAAAACATCTGATTAAGTAGTATGTTAAAGATGGAAATAGGAGTACAATTGTAAAGCCTCTCAAATGAAAAGCCATATTCTCATTGGCCTTTGAAATACTTGGAAGAATGAAAAAAGAGATACACCAGAAATCTATAATTTGATTCATAAAATAAGAGTCTCAACATTTTCCTTCTTAATTGTCTTTTTATTCTTTCTTATTATTAAGTAATTGTGAGATGCTATTTCAGCAGCTTGGATGAAAAGAGTGAGGCCACAACCCACTCATAACATAGAAAATTATATAAAGTTCTTCCCTAAGATAACTTATATTATTCCCTCCACTCTCTCATTCTGGGAATTTAGAATCTAATTCAAGTGACCATTAAAGCACAAATGGGATAGACATCAAGCTTATTTTTTATTTGTAGGGTTTGGATACTGCTGTTTCATACTTTAATACTGTTTTATTTACTGCTTATTTATTTTACTTCAGTTTTACACTTCATTTATATTTTTATTGAATTTATTATTTTTATTAACATTTTTATTTACCATCTTATGTATATCTGATACAATTAGATGCAAAAGCTATGGGCTTCAGCAAGCTAAATACGTGAACTAGTTTGTCCAAAGCCATGTTCTCTCCAACAACTTCATAAAAGACTTGGATATAGGACTGGAAGAGATACTAAGCAAGTTTGTAGATGACATAGAACTGCGAGGAGCTGTTGACTCCCTTGAAGGAAGGGAGGCCCTGCAGGGACACCTCAACAAATCACAGAACTGAGCAACCACCAACCATATGAAGTTCAATAAGGGCACGTGCCAGATTCTGCACCTGGGATGGGACAAACCCAGAGGTATGTACAGACTGGGGAATGAGATGCTGAAAAGTAGTGCAATGGAAAGGGGCTTGGGCGTCATTGGCAGTGGANGAAGATGGTGCAGGGCCTTGAGAGGAAGCCGTATGAGAAGCAGCTGAGGTAATTTGGTCTGTTCAGCCTGAAGAAGAAAAGATTGAGGGGAGACCTCATTGCAATCCAAAACTTCCTCATGAGTGGGAGAGGAAGGGAAGACACTGATCTCTTCTGAGAGAATGGCCTGAAGTTGTGTCGGGGAGGTTTAGGTTGGCTATTACAAAGAGGTTCTTCCTCTAGACGGTGGCTGGGCACTGGAGCAGGCTCCCCAGGAAAGTGGTCACAGCACCAAGTCTGATAGAGCTCAAGGAGCATTTGGATGACACTCTCAGTCACATGGTGTAACTCTTGAGGACAGTCCTATGCAGTGCCAGGAGTTGGACTTGATGAACTTTGTGAATCCCTTCCACCTCCGCATACTCTTTAATTCTGTGATTCTGTGAAAGTAGAACCTAAACTCTGGGAACCAAAAAGAGCAAAGGAAACCCACGTGAGATTAAAATGGTCGTAGATTTTGGAGGAAGAAATTGTCATCCACGACTTGCCTACTTGCATTTGCCATAAGAGATAGCAAACCTGTGTCAGAGAGAATACACAATTATTTACTTTTCCCTAAAATATTGTCTATCAGAAATTTTGTTTACATGTGGGTGAGGTCAAAAATCACTTGGAAATGTAGGAAATTTGCTCTATCAGCCAATTCACCACAGGTTTCTAACTACAGGTGGATTTGCTGGAAAAGGGAATCTGGCATCATGTCCCTGCCAAGCAGTGCTGTCTGGGAGCAGGGGTGGGCCAGAGCCCAGATATTGGCCCAGGGCTGGACGTGTCACAACTAGATGATGTTATTTATTCAGAATGCATCTTCATCATAACATATCCAGGGAAAGTTTGTTAACTTTGGCAGACTTCTCCCATCCCTGCACTTTAATCTCCTGGTATAAATTGATGACAAAATCTCAAATGATTTACATAGGTAGGACTTTTCCTATACTTGGCAAAAGTGGCAAGAGTTCCAGAGGAATTATTCCATTAGTACCATAAATACTCCTTAAATTCAAAATGTGAATGACTGAGTTAAAAGTATCTTTTAAAATTCCCACATCTACTCACTAAGTTCCATTCTCTTCTCATTTTTAAATAGTTTGGGATCATCTGGGTCCTGTTTGTCCAGTCTGGCTGGAAACTTTTCTGAAACAGGTGACAGCAGGAGAGATAGTGAGGAGGTGTCTCCTCCTCTCTGCTGAAAAAAGGGCTGCCAACCCAGATTTAAAAACCTATTTTTCATGTGTGAGAAGTTAGATGAGATGAATCCCACCTCCAGTGCTTAAATTAGGAGGTACAGCTATTTCATTCCCACCAGCTGTAGTGGAGGCAAGATCTGGCAGGCGTCGATCACTTATCTCACTTTTAAATTTAAACACTATATTAGTAGCAATGCCTAAATTAGGCCTGTAGGGTAGGTGGTTTAAATATGGTCCCCAATCATAATTTTATGTGCTCTTAGAGTGCCTGGAAATATTTGGGCTTCTTTCCAGACTGAAACACCTAAATAGTATTGCATTATATAGATATTATGAATGATGTATAGCTCTGTATCACAAAGTAATGTATAACATTTTTATCTATGTTTACTTTTTCCCCAAGTTTCATTTGAATGTTCCTCAGCAAAGCTGCTGATATTAACCACTACAGTGACCAAAAAAAAAAAAAAATTTGTCTGTGAATATTCCCTTTTTATCCTTATTCTCATTGTTGAAAGATATTACTTCAGATTGGCCATTTCAGTACATTCCCAGTTTTGGGAAGCAGTAAAAAGATTGCAGACCAACAAATTAACCTTATCTAGTTATTTAATCAAAGAATGTATGCTAATTGCATGCTGAACACTATTCTGTCTGCTCTGCCAGGAAAAAATGTTCTCTAATTCAGTACCTTGCTGACTTATAGTTCATTTAACAATGGGGAAGGTTTTATGGAAATTAATGTAGTGCAGAAAATGTATGTTCACTTGGCTTTTTTTGGGAAAAGAAATACTGGTGGCCAGGATAAAGGAAAAAAATTATGAGACCTTTAAAACAGAAAATATTCCAGTTTATGGACCTCAGAAAAAATGGACAGATACAAATCAAAAACTCCAAAATTATATGTCTGTTTCATCGGGTTTTGTTTCAGTTTTCTGTTTTTTAAACTTTTGTTTAGTGTTTTCTATTTGCAATAATGACACACTTATTAAATGAATTGAAATCAATGCAGAGATGATTCAGAAAGTACATTGAAAATGCAAGGTATTTTGCTATAAATTTAGAATTATTATACATGGTTCTGTGCACCATCATTCATATGAGACGAGGGAGGAGAATGCTTTACTTTTGAAACTATATCCTGCTATCTGTTACATAAATTTTATTTAAATGTAACTGAAAATGAGCATTCACTACAGACATCTTTTACACCTTCCCGAATCCCTGGAAATGTGGGTTCTGCTTCCAAAAGAGGAAAGAACTGTGCAGCTAAATAAGACAGAAGAGGTTGAAAATTTTACCTCTCCATATATGTTTATGTGAGTACTTTGTAGGACTGCACCGAAATTGCATTTATTCTAGGTCTTTTTTTTTTTCTTTGCTAAAGAGTATATCATTCTCTTACAGACAAACTGATCCTTAAAGATAGAGCCTTTGGGTGCCATGGTATAGAACATCTTCCTCTCTCACATCTTCCATGTTTTATAAAAATTAAACCTCTCAGAGACCACAGAATGTCCCTTTGTTTTTTTACATATGACTCGAAATGAAGTGGCACCATTTATTCCAATCCCCTCCATCTGACCATTCCCATGCCATTCCCACTTAGAATTTTCTCTTCATCTGCTCCTAGGCAGCTCAAATAAATGCTTCCAACCCCGCTTTTGTCCTTTAGAATCAAATATGTTTACATACCATAGAAACATATGTCCAGTGCAGACCAGGGAGAGTTGTGCAGTTTCCACTAGCACAGGAACTGCTTAGAACATAGTTTAAACTGACTCTAGGAAAATGTACTTGGAAATGCCATATGGGAGAAAAGATAATTCCTTTGTTTAGAAAGGTCTTTCAAGCAGAGCTTTTGTGGGTTGCGTTTCACTATTTTGTCATAGAAAGACCAAATATAAAGTTTCTCATAGACAATTACTGGATGAAGGAAAAAGTTGTAATCACAAGTTCAGCAGTTCATGGATACTCTCTAAGCAGTTAAACATGACATGGGATTTACAGACACCATGATGTCTGTAGTCACTGCAAAGCTAGACCTGTGAAGTCACACAATGCAGCTGACAAGCTGAGAGACCTCTGAGAACATTTAGCAAGTGAGAATCTGACAGCTTCTCAAGGTGAGGCCAAGAATAGGCAGTGCTGTTAGAAACCTGTTCTAGTAAAAATGATCCACTGGTTCACACGAAAATAAATATTCAACTGTATTTTATTTCTAATCTTCTTTTCATAGAAATATTGTTAGGAAAAAAAGGACTCTTTTAGAACTGTCTAAACAAAAAAATTATTTTAATGAAAAAGATTTGAGAAATATTTTCCTATCTAGTGTGGTATGAAAGATTTTACCTTATTTGATATACATAAGTGAAATAATCACTATTAGTTAGGAAATATTTGATGCTTGTTACTATGAAAGCATTAAATTTAGATGCTGTGTGTGTTTTTCCACATATATTCTGGCATTAACTGACATAACAAAATCTCTAAGTGTAGTCATGTTTGTTCAACACCGTCAGTTAGAAAACTATGTTCCAAGTACTTATATTTTTAAAAAAATTTTAATAATTTAAGATGAATTTTCCAGTATGAGAGGTCTGCCTCAAGCCTATTTAAGTATTTTAAAATTTTTGAAAAAAATACTTTAGATAATGTTTTTGAGACCAAGGTAAAGGCCATTCATATAATTGTGCCCACACTGAGAAATTCTTACAACCTTTTGGTTGAGAAACTGTATTAATACAATGTTTTGAAGCATGGACCCAAAAATTTGCAAGGGATGTGAATGCTGTATGGGTACCAGAGTTGTCATTTCTTGCATGGACTTATTGACTTTGCAGCAAATTTCAGTGCATATTTACTAAATGTCCAGATTTACAGTTTAGGTATTCAGACTGCATGTGGACTATGCCTCTGAAGCAAGTGAGGACATGCCTTTCTAAGCTGCAGGAATCAGGTAAGCAGATCCCTTCCCTTGCTGCTGCCATAAACCAAAACAAGGTGTAGAATATTGTATCTTCACTGACCTCAACTAAACAACTGCTCTAATGGAAAGAATGGGTTGACTGTTGTTTTCCTTGCTTCATTCTTGGAAATCACTCAGCCATCTAAAACATAATGATGGAAAGAAGGAAGCAAATAGCCTAATACACATTGTTGATCTTTGACTATTTGGGTTAAAAAACCAGTGTTATAAGTAAGACTTTTCAAAGAAAGATAAAGGAACTGCTTTGCATAGGGACAAATCCTTGTCTTCTGCAAATGTGTAACATCAGTGACTTTTAATACCAGATATTGCTTAAAGATGAAATATCTTAGATTATGTACGTCACACGCTACAACTCATTAGTCTTTCCACCTTGAAAATAAAACCAGATCAGATCCCAAGGCATAAGTGGAATTAGAACAAAATATTTTTTAAGCATTGCAATTTGGAGGAAGAATCATTTTACTGTGTATTTCATGGCTGAGTAGCAGAAACCAAACATTGGAGGGAAAGCTGTTCATGCTGTACCATATGTCTAACCAAACTGGAAAACATAATAACAGAATACATCATGAGATCTTGTCCTCATGAGATTTCCAAATTTGAGAAAGTGTTCTGATCAGTATGTGAAACCATGAGTATTTGAATCTCTGAAACTCAACGCATTTGAAGCTTGCCAGTTATTTCAAACATATGTTTTAGTCTATTTGGTTATGATCTCAAAGTATTAAAATTTCCTTTAGGTTTCTTTTTAATTCTGATGGGGTTTTTTGTTTGGTTGGTTTGTTTGTTTGTTTAGGGTTTTTATGAGGCTATTTATAACTACTGTTGATGCCAATGTTGAGGTCAGAAAGTTTTATAATACCAAGGAGTGCATAATTTCCAGAAAAGATATTTTATTTTTTTATATAAAAAGTATTTTATTTGTTTGTAGGAATAGAATGAACACGTTGTATTTAGTGTAGAGCTTCTAATCATGTTTTTAAAGGAAATCAATCCTCACAGAAATAATAGATATCCCTAGAGAACTGAGGATTTACCCACACATCGCACATCCCACATATTGGAGAAAATCTTCCATGTTTTGTTCAACCCATTAAGCTTGATTTAAACTAGGAATGAGACAGGTTTTGGAGTGATCTCAAAATCACTTGTACCTGTAATTAAAATTTTTTCTCAAAAGCTGGTTATGATTTCTAAACCTCAAAATAATGACTCTACTCTGAAATTAATTGTCTAAAGCCCAAATACCAAGTGCAAAGCTATTGTATTGATGTAACAAAACTGACAATGGTCCTGGTCAAAGAACTCATCCCCAAGGTCAAAGACTACAGGTCAGGTAATATACTTGGGGTCTGTAATTTCTTCCTTGGCCCTTTCTTATAAACTCCTGGTCATACATTTCAACCCTTTTGCTTCCCTACTCCTCAGGACTTTCAAAATCTGCTTCCAAAGACCGTAAGCCTTGTAGCACTGGCGCAGAAGAGTCACAGCAGTCAGTCCTGTGCAGTGCTGTTTCTCCAGTGTGTGCTGCACTGATCTTCAAGGACAGCCAATTTTTTTTTTTCCCAGTGAGGCAGTGTTGCTAAATATGATGGCATAACAAATGGGGGGAAATTAGGTAGGTGTATGTGACCAGTGCAGACTATATAAACAATTTTTTGTTGCTTCACAACATTTAGAGAAGAGTAAGAAAACTATAATAGAAAGACAATGAACTGTGTAGTGCAGGTGATGTGGTGATAAAGGTGCTGCACTGTCACTGAATACTCTGTCTTCTCTTCCTATTTTGCCACACAGCATCAAGTCTGTCCCTAATCCACGTGTCATTTTCCAGCTTTCATCAATTTTTCCAAGTTCAGCTGTAAATTCACTATGGTCTGAACATTCATTGTGTAAACTCGATGCTTCATATGCTTCTGAAGGATCTCAGCACTTTCTTAACCCAGCCAGAAAGAGTTTGGACTTTGCTTCAGCTTTTGAAGATGAAACTCCAGGGTTTTTTAGCATACAAATCTTTCCACTCCCAATACCCAAATGAAGTTTCACAAAAAAACTCACAACTTTATAATAGAACTAGAAGCCATTCTTCCAAATGTTTTTACTGCTTTCTTTCTCTTAGAAGTTAGCCTTTTCAGCCTTTCTCCAGAACTTTTCTTTCTTCCCTTCATCTTGTCCTCCCTCTTCTTTCTTTACTAGAGTTTTCCTCATCTGTCTCTGTCTCCTTCCTTCCTTCTTTCAGAAGGGATTTGGGTCAACACTGGTCAGCCGTGCTTCCTCCAGGCTGATTGGACACTTATGTCTCTGTTTGACAGATGAAATTCCCAAAGCTCCTAGTTAATTTTAGGGTGTCTGGGGGAGGAAGAAGCCTGGCACCGAACCAAATACACATTTAAATGTGCCAGAAAATTACACAGCAGTCAGAAAATTGCAAAATCTGCAATTTTTATGCAGCCCACAATTTTCTAGAGGGCTTCATTATCATCTGGAGTTCAGCATTTTACAGGAAGTGCAAGAGGTTGCATTTCCAGTGATTTTTAAGTGACCCCAAAACTGTTACACTGGAAAAATTCATACCAGGATTAACTATTTCAGTGATATTTCTATCTATTTCAAGAAGAATCGATAGGGGGAAAAATCCTTTTTAATGAAAGAGATTACAGTTTTAAAGGTGATTATTCTTAAGTTTATATCAACAACCAATTATCCAAACAATAGTGGATCTAATGCGTTTTGCCTTTGGGGAGTTCCAAATTGAGAATTCTGTTGTAGGAGTGTGGTTTTGTGCATGCCTGCATAACAAAAGGGAGATCTAAGAGAACAATCTCTTACAAAACAGGGCAGTACAGGTTATTCATAGACAATGTTAACACAATGAAAACACGTAGATGCTGACTCTTGAAAAAAAGAAAAAAAAATGGACGTTACCGTGTGACTGATCTTGTAATCTGCTCCAATATGACCATTTTGCATGCATCCAGAGGTGCCAGGCACCAGCCTGTGAGCTTGGGAACAGCCAGCAAACATCCACTGCAGGCGACTCTGCAGGTGACTAAATATACAGGGTTTTGTAACATTTTTTGCAGCATAAAACCCCCACACTTATTTCATTGTACTACAACATTAAGTGAAGTGCAAAGTACAAACTTTTATGTCATGAATTCTCATCATTCAAGTCCCAAATGAAAGCTGGGATGTCAGGAATATTCAGTTTCTTACTGTGTGCTCCCTTTACTGGTTAGGCAGAATTGCTACAAGTATGTCCCTGTAGCTTTGAGGATATCCCGTGGAATCCCTGCTGTATGTATTGCAGAGGCATAACATACTTTCTGTCCCAGTGAGCAGAATGTGCTGCTTGCATTCAGTGCAAAAGCGAGAGAGGAGAGATTTTACTGAAGGTTGTTAAGCCCCTATGACCACTAAGAGCTGCTGCTGTATCCATTTAAGGTTTCTCTTTGAGCTTTTAATTCTCTCAACGTTTTAATTTCTATCAACAGACAGTTGTAAATGTTAAAACTTGCAGAGATTGTCTTGACTTGCAGGGGCTGTCTTATTTGAGGTCCTAACTTGGAACAAAATGTATACAGTTGTCATTATGCTTTACTGTGCATCCTGTGGCCCTGACCCCTCCATGCACAGCCCAGTCCTACAGCTTTGTGCAGGGATGAGAGCTGGAAACATGCAGGCATCTCTGAGGGGTCTCAGCAGGAAGGGAGCTGGTACCTTCCTGCTGGTTCCTCAGTTTAGGCAACTGGGGACAGCACCTCAGGCTCTCATACACTGAGGCATAGCCAACATGCACACAGTCCTTGGATTCAGTATTTGAGACAGTCTTGCCAATTAACCACAATCTCTTTTTCCTTCTGTAAGCTGTAGCATGTTCCCATTACATTGTAGTTCTGTCACATTTGGCCCTTTCTCTAGGAGAAACTCTAGAATGACTGATTTTATACTAGCCTGTAAGGTGAATGATAAAGAGTGACAAGTGTGGGTAAACAGTAAGGTTGCACCACAGTAGATTTGCAACCCAACAGGTAGATACCCGAGTTTCACAGGTAGAAAATGGAGTGAGGATGAAGCAATGGGAGCAAGCAACCTCCTTACCTTGTTAAGATTCCTGCAGGCACTTACGTCCTGAGCATATGAAGTCTGTCATATATTCACTTGTCTTTTTACTCTGGATTCAGCACTTCAAATACAAAGACAGTCTGGTCTTCAGCATGTGAAGTTGCTATATGAAGAGCCATTTTTGGCCTATCTATCTTGTGAAAACCTTACAAAAACTACAGTTTGCTACTTTGTGGTATTTAAGAGGAATTAATATGAAATTAATCAAATTATTTTTACTTACAACACTGGTATCATCCATATAATGCAATATCATCTCTCTTATCTATTGACATACTTTCTAAGCCAATATTTAAGAACAGCATCAAAGATACCTGTTCCTAAGCTTAGTTTCTCTACACTTGCTCTCATTATAACTTAGAATCATACATCAACTTACAATTGTGCTCCCTGACACTGGAGAAATTATGATGACTGTGACTTCTTTTTATAAAGACTAACAAAATTAAGCAATAATCTATAAGCATGAGAAGGTTACAGTTTTAAATAATGTCTCCTGCTGTGAATTAAGCAGCAAGGTAAAGTAAAGGTTTTAGCATTTATAAATGTCAAGGCAACACAGACGTTCACTTTAACAGCATGACATGCATATCGCTTATAAACTTATTTCGCTTCAAGATTATTACCACTATATTATACAGATGGCTTCAGGATCCAAGTTAAAATTTTAAATGGCTCTGAATTTTAAAGGTTTGTTGAAATAGCTGATAATTCTATTAAATGTCTTATCACTAAAACCAGGAATTACAGCAGCACTATAAAAGTCACACTTTTACATGATATTAAACTTTTCAACGAGAAAAGAAAGCCCTAAACAATTTGACTACAGCCCTTGATGCTGTCTCAAATGTTCTGATTATAAGCTCTACAGTTGGAACTGGACAGAAATGTCATTTAGCTCAAACAGTATTTTGTCTGCTTGCTGTCAAGAGACACGGGAAATACTAGAATTAAATGGTATGGTTTCAGATTGTCTTTAAAACACTATGCTTTCAAAACACTGATGAAATGAATTTATTTAG
Organism: Calyptomena viridis; assembly: GCA_013390005.1. Taxonomy (NCBI): domain Eukaryota; kingdom Metazoa; phylum Chordata; class Aves; order Passeriformes; family Eurylaimidae; genus Calyptomena; species Calyptomena viridis. Next base: position 16,592 of record WEIV01022263.1, read on the forward strand.
CCAGAGAGAAATGGGTTTGAAAAAGTGAGAGATGTCATGTCAGCACCTCAAACTGGGAAATAAGATGTGGTCTATATGCCAGTTTATTTCTCTGATCGGGGACCTCGACATTTTCCTTCCTTCTCCCTCCCTCCTATCCTCCAACCTGCTCAAATGAAAAGAATGATGAAAATGCACCATGGTGGTTTCTTCAAGGATGCCACTGCCATTTGGTGATCTAATTGGCCCCAGAGGGCCTCTCAACAATTTCCATCAAAGATAGAAAAGATTTTCTTCCGTCTGCTAGAGACAGATAGGAGACATTAATTATGCCAACAGCATCCAAGAGAGCAACAGTCATTCTCAACTAAATCAATGTGCAAAACAGTAACAGAAATTGTCACATTATAGAAGCAAATAGCTATGGCAGGAGGAAAAAAAAAACCACAAAAAACCAAACCACCTCCACATTATTATAAAAAAGAACCAATGAAAAGATTGGTCTTGATGTGCAGATTCTACAAAAGTACAAAAGCTTGTACTTGATATTTTCTCTTTCATTAGAAATGTGACTTAAAATAGGGTGTTTCCATAGTTTTTTAAGAAAAAGATACTGTAATAAAAGCCAGACAAGGGTTATTGAAGGTTTTATTTCCACTTCTTAAACTATTAGGAAAGAAAAATCCATTTCAACCAGCCATAATGGAATACGTTTACTTTATAGGATCGCTTTCTTCCCCACCTTGAAAGACTAAAAAAAAAAAAAAAAAAGGGGGGAAAAAGACTCATACTCCATACTCATACTCTTCTTCTCAGAAGACATGAAGTATGAATTGAAAATCCTGTGAGAGGAAGAGAAAAAGAAAAAGCATAGGACAATGATACCTACTACATTTTCTAGCAGTACAAAATTGGTCAAAATCCTTCTTCTTTCAGTGGGAAAAAAAAAAAGCAAAAGGAAATATAATTTACAGGAGGAGAGGAATTATTACTGGAGTAATATTAACAAAAGAAAATAGGGCAAACAGACAGCCGCAGTTCTAGAGAGTATGTATATATTGCAGACAGCTGCATAATTTACCCAGGAGAGAAGTGTCACATGGAGCTGTTGTCAGTACTCTAGTGAACTCATTTGAAGCCAGCTCCAGCCCCCTGACACTGCACTGCCACTCCCATGGAGATACCCCAATATTATCTCTAAGAAGAAGAGTCAATCACTGGAGAAAGCACTCTGCTATGCTATTACTTGCCTTCACTGAAGCCAGTGGACTGTATATGAAAGCAGGCACTTTGCATGGCTGCTGCACCACAGTTGATGCCTCCAGTGGGAAAGCTGTGACCTTAGGCAACAGCAGGGACCAGCACGTAGTACACATGCCATAGAATGTAGATCCATTTGCTCACCAGAAAATTACAAAAATATGCACCTAATATCTGGCAAACCCTTAGAGTTTGGAAAGGGCAAGTAAAAGCAGCCCAAAGCTCATGCTTTGAGATGGAGTTTGTTTCTCTCCTTTGCAGTTGCAGAATGCCAGAGCACTTCAGCTTCAGCCAGGAATAAGTCTTTTAGGCCATGGGCTAGGAGTCGTAGCTCTTCCTGTGCCAAAGCACATTATTAGGTTCCTGAGAAAATTTGAGAAGATCCAGAGGGCTGATCTCTCTTGCTTAGTGTTTACTATCAGTGGGATGCAGATAGGTGGATTCCCCTTTCTCCCATCTCTGAAGTAGTAAAAAATATTTCTGGCCCAGCATCTGGAAATTGTCTCTGTGAGCCAAAAAAGATTCAAGCCAACATTGTGCATAACATTATTAGACAACAGGCCTTAGTGTGCCAAGCTGAACTCTTCCCTGTATAGTCTTAGAGTACCACAGGAACACTCCTCCCGAATTCCCAGCAAGATAATCCCATTATCCCATGCTGCATAATCAAGACATATTAATTCCACTGTAAAGTGTATTTGGGAAAAAGAAGAGTTTACCAACATGATACGCCTCATGGGTCTTCCCTGATAAAGAAGCAACTTTCCCAGTAATTTAGATATTAGAGGATCAAGCCAAAACAGCTGAAGGTGATAGCACGGTTCACACTGTCACTGTTTTGTTGCTTTTACAGTGCTTTTAATTAGAAGTATCTCACTATTTGCACAAGTGTCTATTGTCAGTAAGAACTCACAAACTGGCATAGGTAACTGTAGGTTAAATCACATGATTTTACAAATACAGGATTTTATGATAACATATCAAACACTTTCATGATGCCAACCAATCTGTCATTATCACTATGAGAAACAGATTCTTTTTAAATTAAGAAAAGATGCTAAATGTAACTAAAATGGTAATACAACCGGTGGAATTATAGCATAATGAAGTCAACACTGTACAGTATATACATCTCGTACAGCATATACATCTTGTACAGCATATACAGTATTCTTGCTGCTTGAGGGAATGTCTTATGGCTAATGACCATTAAAATAACTCTCCTGTTTTAGGAAATCTGCCTCATCTTGAAAGGTAAGGGGTTTGGGATATTTTGCAAACACTTTTTGTTTATGACATTAGGTACTGCTCAGTTCCAAGTAAATGGACTCTAATGCTCATTGGCCATTGACTGTAGTTATTGGGACATCTTATAGAACCAAGTGTCTTCCCACACAGTGTGTGGCAAGACCAACATCCTGGCCTAGTTATGCACTTAACTAGAAACACCTGAGCACAGCAACACTAGTCACATAGTGAAAACTGATCATCAGTTAAGAAATCTGCCAGATCAAAGACTTAATAGATTTGTAAGAATGTGATGAATTTTTTTTTCTACTTAACAAGCATCAGTGGATGCAAATCTGTGCTCCTTGTACTCTAGACACTGATTTTCAGGGATAGAGGCAAGTGTTTTACAGCTGGAGCAGATATTTTTATTATTATTATTTTTTATTTCTACAGTAAATTTTGTCTTAATTGGCAACTAATGTAAAAGAGTACTCCTTATTTTTAAAGAGAGGCAGAAAAATGTAGGGCTGGTTTCAGTCTGCTGTAATTGTAGCACAACATTCATCAGACCTGCAGGGAAGCAGGGGTGAAATAGTGGCATGCAATACCAATGTGTATGCCATAGATGCTATCCAGGGATTCAGGTTAATTACATATCAGGCATGCTTAGAGACCACCCGTGTAAAACAGCTGGCAGGATGGAGGCTTAAAATTGATCCCTGCTGGTTCCACCATCACATGCTGCCCTCTTCAATTCAGTATAAATCTCTTCATCTGGGCTAATTTACTTCAGCCAGGGTAAGTAACTTAGATTCACTCATCTCCACTCTCTGAGTCTTGCTGACTTTGGAACTGCTCCTCTCCATTCCCTACTTCTTGCTTCAATTGTTTGAACCTAAACAGTTTCTTCATGTGGATGGATAAAGCTTTCCAAGCACCATAACACATCACTGCAAAAGCCAAAGGAACCAGGTATTAATTTAAAAGAGATATTACTAACAAAGACCCTCTCTAGTGTGTGAGCTCATCTACTCAGGATGTGATTCATTATTTCGTTCCATGTTCTGATGTTGTTATACAAAATATTCTTATCTTCACTGTAATACTGAATCATCCGAGGTGCTGCTGAGGTCGTCCTATTATGTTTGTCTTAATTCTGCACTTCTAGGCTCTTCTGGCTTTTAGCTGAACCATGATAGTACTTCAGGATAGGAAGGACTTTGGGCTTTTGAAAAAAATTACATATTATAAACACTAGTATGACCATAGGCAATAGAGAGTAATGTGATATATTTGTAGTAATTCTTCTCACCCAGATCATGAATTAAGTTTAGATTCTTAAGCCATTTCATAATCATAAATTAAAATGGCGATAAAATGTCCTTGGCTTCAGAAATGTCAGCTCAAAATGACCATCATTCTTGGGATAACTTCATTATTAAATTGTTGTTCTGGTATTGCTGTACAGTAAATATAATATATCAAGAGGCTGGTTACTACAGACTGGATATTGTCAGGCAGGTTTTCCAAAAAGATTTAGTAAACTGAATGCAATGAGTAGTACTAATGGATACTCTGCATTGTTGATGGTCTCCTTTAGCTTAATCTGTGGAAGAGTGATTTGGCTTTAAATACTGCATGACAAATTGCCTGTAAACAATGTGGACAGTCAAACAGCAGTCTCTAACACTGAAAACACTGTGCAGACTTCTACTTTCATCCTTCCATTCTCCCAATGCAATGTCCTTTAAGCAAAAGTTTGCTCCTTGACTTCAGTTTACTTTTCTACCTCAATTATTCATCAGGCAGCTTGAGACCTAGCTCAGGTCTCAATAACCAACATTTATATTACTAAAGACCCTACTCCATCACTTACATGTAACTTGAGTAACTGCTGGTGCATGAAACTCTATCCACAGACTACAAAAGCCACAGGAGAGAGCGTCACTGATCATGGTAAGCTACAGGGCAGGCTCTTAAGCACTGCTGTGTGCATTAGTTCCTTGTTTATGGATATATGTATGTACATTAGCATCAAATTTGATGGTAGATGGAAAGAGTCTTACGAAAGGCAGCTATCCTGAAGTTCTGACGTTTTTTCACTCGTATCAATAATATAATGTCCCTAATCTTATTAGAAGGCAATGTTAATAAAGAATTGTCATTTAACAGCAATTGAAAATAGTGATATAAATAAATGTAGAAACTGGACACAGTCGAGGAATATGAGAGACATCTAGCAAGCAAGGCTGAGAAAAATTTATTCCATGTTCAGTGACCAAAATGAGAGATTGAATCCTGCAAAAACTTCTGAATCTCACCTCTGCCTAGAGGACATACGTGTCCATTTGGGAGGATGAGCTTCTACACTCATTGTCAAGAGTTAAAGCATTTAAAAAAAGATGTTGGCTCCAGCCCACAAGGAGTTACTATTATAGGTCTATTTCTGCCCAACTCTTTCTTTATCAAACCAGACAGGGGCCATGAAGGATCAGACAGAGTAGCATTGCCTTGAGCTCCTGTGCAGCAAGAAAAGAGGCAGCCTATGGAAAGAGTGACTTTGACAGGACTAGTAAAAGCCAAGGTCACAAAGTAGCTCACAATAGTGAAATACAAGTCACTAATCACATGCAAGTATGCTGCTGGGAGGAAGGGGAAAGTTTATACCCTTCTTAACCCATTTAATATATCTCTTATAACTCCCTCTCCCCTCATTCCTGGCATCTGACCACAGCCTGCCTTGTGCTGTTCATGAAATCAAGATATAATATAACTAATCTATTCCATTTATATGTATAAATATATATGTAAAAATATGTACAGTATATAAGTATATTGTCCACCTGTGAATTATAATAACAGCAATAGAAGGGATTTTAGTGGAGTAGAGGCACAACTTCCCTGTATTAAAATCACACTCCTACCTAGACTAGCATCCAGGTTCTCATATTTAAAGTACTAGAATCCAGTAATGAAGGACTTCAACTAACTTGGCCTGAGCTCTAGGCTGTAGAAGACTTCGTTTCCCTTCTGAGATCATTATGATAACCACGTTTTAATCTCAAATTTTGTGGCTGGCAACAGGCTCTGCAATATAACCCCTATACTGTGAAAAATATTTCTTACTGCCCTTTTTGAGTTTCTCACCTTTAAATATCACTGATCATTCCTATTTCCCCTGTTTTTCAAAAGGTACAGCCAGTTTCTGACAATTGCCCTAGATGTATTTGAGCTATATTTGTAGATATGGTTTTATTTTGCATCTCTAATAACTAACTCATGTTTTTCATAGCAAAATAATCCATGGAAAAGGGACTCTTGAAAACATAAAATAAGCATTACTCTAAATGCATCTGAATACACCAGCTATAAGAGTGAAGCCCATTCTTTGCAACCCAGCTGTGCATTTTAAATTGATTACTCTGTGGCGGATTAGATCCAATACTAAGAGCATTTTGTTACTTGGTGGCCTCTAGCCAGGTGAGTAGAAAATCTTCCTGAGAGACAGAATGAAAATGCTGGTTTTCTTCAGTCTGAGGCAGAGGAACTGAACCAAGGTCCCCTCCTTCCTCAACATATGCCTTACTAGAATGTAACTACTGAACATGGGAGGTACCAGGAAGTTTAAAATATGTGATACAGAGACCTTTCTTGATACATAGCTCAGCTCCTTGATGTCTACAAAACCGATCTGAAAAAAACACACAAAAGGATACAATTTATTTTATTTACTTATTTATTTTTAATTTTTAACTTTTTATATTTAAAAAAAATATATTTTGTATGTCTCTTAATACTTTCAGTCTCCAACAGGAGTTCTCTGTAAATGTCTATCAGATCAGGCTATACACTTAATTTAAGTGTAGTTCTGAGCATATTTAAAACAAGAATTTTAGATGTCTGAAGACCATTCATGTGAAATGAAAAGCATCTGTGAAGCATTGGTGCCTCCAGGAATAAACAGGGATCAGGAGGTGCTCAGGTCCTTTTTTTCATAGTTGCATAATTCCAGTTTGTCATAGACTCATCGCTACAGCACCTTCCATCGCCTACTACAACCTCCAGTGTCATCTTACAGCACCTAAATCTCCACTGCTTTACAAGCTGCTGTCAGGAATTTAGTACCTTAAGGCTGACTTCAACACCTTTCTTTTATGTTTTATGTTTTTTCCAGTTTTATAGCCATTACACAACTGCAGTAAATGGCAACAAATCAAGTGAATGACTTAAAGCACTGCAGAAAAAAATCCCTTGTCTGCCCATGCTGCAGTCTCAAAAAGAGTTAAGTGCTTATTAGAGTAATAAGTAATATTTTGACCTGCAGAACAGCATGTTTCTTCTTTTTCTTGTTGACTGTTTAATATATACACAAAATAAATTACTCTCCTATAAGCTCTTTTTGATGAGGCAATGCTAATAAATAGCACCTGATTTCAGACTCCAACCATTCCAGGTGGAGCTCACACTTGTCTCAGTGTTGTCAACGGATCCTTGGGGAGTCCTCTTTCCTGCACCATGAAAATAATTAACCCCACCCATTTTGGATGCTCAGGGTGTGTCATTATTTGGTTACACAAAGCCTGGTTACTTCCGTTTTGATGTCAATGGGCTTCAAATTAGGTTTTAAGTTGAGAGGTACCCCCATTCTTGTGCTTAGAGTTAACCAGGCACGTTTTGATTTTCTTTTGGGTTTATCCCTTGGGTCATCCAGTGAACCAATGAGCACTTTTGTAGCTTATATTTTTTCAAGCTCCTGGATATAGCACAAATCCATTAGCCTATTGGCCCAAGAACTCCAAACATGATCCCTGAAGGGTACCTGAGAACCAAAAGATGACCTCAATTTGCTCTTGTTGCAAACAGAAGTCATTTTCAGACAATTGGAATCTAGTTAATTTCTCAAAAGTTGAGTTTATCACAGTGTAGTCTTCATTCTTTCCCTGAAAATTTTTCAGTGTTTTACATATGTATTCTCACACGCACATTCACACATGTACAGTCATACAAATTAATTTTTAAAAGATTATAAAACACAAAAAAATATTTATATTCTGTCATCAACTCCTACTTTCCCACCAGTAGCACAAATTAATCCTAAATAGAAAACACTAGACCAAAGATAATTATTGCAACCAAAAAAACCCAAACCATAGCTGGTATAAAGCATAGATACAGACTGTAAATTTTTTCACCTCAACCTCTTGTAGAATACAGAAAACTACTTTTGAAAGTCTGATTTCATTCTTCCCTCTAGACCTTAAGACTTCATTTCATATTTGTTTACAAGTAATTGCTTTTCACAACGACCAGGAACACAACGACCAGCATTGATATCATGTGAACCTGTTGGACTGTTTCTAGCCCAAGTGTGTGCCTGTAAAATATAGCTGGGGCCCAAGAGAAGGGGTAATTGTGCTGTTCTTTGTAAGTTCAGCCAGATGACTAACTGTGCGAGAAAGGTGGGGGCTTCTGTCTGAGGAAAAATCTTACTGCTTCACTTCTGATGACCAAAATGCGTGGGTGTTGGAAGATACCTGAAATGACAAGGTTTGGTAGCCAGAGGCATCCTTCTTAATTCTCTTTTTTACCTGTAAGCCTTTTTCTGATACAGAAAAGAGCTTGATTCCTCCTCCCTTCTAGGCAAAAATCAAAGCATTCCACTTCATTTTAAAGGATAGTTTATCTGTCTCAATTTTTCTTGTCAGGACTTTCAAGATGTTTGCTATTTGAGAGGGAGAAGTGTACAAGGGAGTGAAACAAGGTAGGAAGACAAGAGGCGGGGGTGTAAAAAAAGCCAACTTCTAGTGACATTTAAAAGGAACAGCTTAGTGTAAGTGCTCCTTTTATCTGTACCGTTCTTTCTTGACCCAATTATATTTTCAAAGTCAGGTCCAACATTTTAGCTGTGCCATTCATATGACCTTTAACTGGATCAGCTTCCCAAGACACTTTGAACATTTAGACATTGGTATTTATTTTAACTGTGGAAATATTGATATCTTTAGTCTTTAAAAAAATATTGATAATTCAGAACTAACATTTAACTAACATCAGATTTAACTTTATGTTCCCCCTTAGGGCTAGGTGTCCTTTTTTATGAAAGTCAATAACATATATTGTCCCTATTGTGTGTATTAGTTTTGTTCATTTGTCAAAAAAAAGAATCCTAAAAACATTGCCATGTCTTTTCTTCTTCATTTATGATCTGTTTTCTCACCTGATCAAAAATTGACTATTAGTGTAAAACATCTTTGGTTTTTTGAGGACTCCTCTATGTGTCACTGGCTAAATCAATTCTCCAGGAAGGCGGATGTGCAGTCTGAGATCATCACACACTTTCCCTAATCCTGATTGCCTCTGTGTGCCCAGGAGAAATGAAAACCACGGTCCCCGCCCTGTGCCCAGCAGTGGTGCACTGAAGGCAGCTACTCTCTGGCTTTGCAGTGCTGGGCTGGTACAAAGGAGAGAAGCCTGGACCCAGAATCTGGTTTATAGAACATCAACACAAACAATAACCTGAACTAACTGCTGAACTATAACTTCAGATAATACCATTAGAAATGCAGTTTGCTGACTGTACAGAACTGATCAGTAAACTGTCACCTCCAACCAGTGTCTTTGTTGCAGCATATTGTGTAACATGACTTTGAGTGTTTCCATCAAAGGTAGGTTTAGAAAGGGAAAATTTAACATCATAAAGAATTTTTATTTCAGGTGGGCCCTTTCACATCTCTTTACCTCTGTCTAACAGATGATATGTGGTCACTTGTAAAACAGCAGCTTTAAGGCGTATTCTGTTTTTTTGCTATAAAGAGTAGGGGCGTTATATATGGGTCTTATTTGTCACCACCACTCCCTGTCGTTACAGCAAGCAACATCTTAAACTAAGCAGAGGTGTAAAAGGCAGTAGATATTGTGAGATAATTGAGGCTCCTCTATCTATTCAAATTACTGCTTTGGTTCAATGCTGAGCTTTAATAAATTTAATCATGAAACTGAGCTCTATCTAAGTTAATTGGGCCATATTAAATAGTTTAGAAATCCACATTTTGACCTCAAATATAATGGATATTATAGGATAAAATTACTATTATTGACTGCTCTTATAATTATGTCTCTCTATTGATTTTGTTACTGTCCAGATTATCAACATTGTATTGAAACCCATAAAAAAATTCATATGTCTGGTAGTGACAGAGTTACAATCATTCCCTGCTGATGACCAGGCTGTCTATAAACACATCTGCCTGCTTAGGTGCAGAACACTATGAGTTCATGCTGTCTCTGCTCTAAGTCAACAAGAGGTGAATCAATACCAAAGCTGTTTTGACACCTCCTCATGAAATTTTCCCGGAGTTAATATATCCTGCCTCTTTGAGTAGACGTATCCTGACAAGAGCAGGCATAGCCTGTATGTGTGTGTGTGTGCTATCTTGGCAGTAGCACTGAACACCCATATACTGATGAACTCCAGACACTTGTTCCCTTATACAGAGAATTCATTGCAAATGTTGTGCTTCTTTAAGCACATCAATGGTGCTTTGAACAGTTTTCTTAACAGTTGCCACTTCATTGATAACCTTCTTAAAAAGAAGGGAGAAATACAAAGCCAAAGATTAAAAAAATATGAAATCGAATAAAAATATCAAAATTTTCCTGTCTGGATTGCCTCTGGCTGGACTTAAAATTCCATACTGATATCTGTTAATCAGTTAATCTTAGATCTCCTGAGGGAGACTGAAACTCCAACTTTTCTAGATACTTTAAAGCAAAACTAAATTAGGCAGTATAGAGGATACTCCAATAATCACATTAACTAAAGAGAAACAGATAGTTTTTTAAAAGAAAATATAAAAGATGTCTGAAAGATTAAATCTGGAATTCAGATTAGAATTATCTATGATAAATAAGAATTATTTAGCCAACAAATAGTTGAAAGGAAATGGAACACCATGTTCTATTTGCAAGTCAGGATTTTCAAACCCAATTCTCCTACAGTTCTTGCAGGACAAGAATATGCACGTCCTCAAAGAATGCCACATCAAACTTGGCTCTTTAGCTCACTGTGGAGGAGTGGGATGTCTCTGGGATGCGTGTCCAACGATTAACAGATTTTGAACAAAGAATATACCTTTAGATGTCACCTCACTGCAGAATGTGTCAGTGGCGAGAGATTTCTCTGTAGCCTGGTAGGTGAAAGCTTCAATCACGCATCCACTCCGCAGGTGAACCACAACTCATGAGAAAAGGAGTCAACTTTGATCCATGCAATCTCTTTAAAACATTTTGTTTAACCCAAGTTACAGACAATATGTATCCATTATAATAATTTCAGAATTATTGATGAAGCACTGACACCAAAATAAGGGCAAGAGTCATTTTCTTTCTAGTCACATGCGTGATTGAAAACAACACAGATGAAGTCATGTGACAGGGACTGCACAAACAAGAGACAGATTTCTTTTCTATAAAAAGTTGAGAGACTTGGCAAATGTTTATGAAAAGTGAAGTGAAATGAGCTAAAGATGATTCATTAATTTCATCAGGCATTCTGGAGCCCAGAACATGGTGAAAGAACATGGTCTTATACATTTGGGACTTGTTTTCCTTCCCTAGAACTGCAGTTCTGATAGTGACTTTTCCCTCAGCTCAGCGTTTTTTAGGAAGAAGGAGTAGATTTATCAGCCACTCTGCCAGTGCTTGCTTTTCCTTTATGTAAGCTTCCTTCAACATCCAATCTGTCTTCGGGCAGCTGCCAAGGAGGGTTTCTTGTTCTGCAAACTGTTCAGCAAAAAGAGCCTCCCCTGATACCAAGAGACAATCTTCCAAGTTCTTTGTACATGTCAAAGATTCAAAGCAGAGTGACAATGAAAGAATTTTTACTGAAGTTGAAAAACATTAAATCTATAAATATTACTCTTAGAATGCATTTTTCCTAAACAAGTGTTTGCACATTTATGTAGCATTGCTTTGGGTATTTTTCTTCTATGCCTTGGTTAGTTTTAGGAAATAAAATAAAAAACTGTTTCAGCAGTTATTGATATCTTATTCTGTCACATTTTTCATAATACTTATGAAAAATTCAATTTTTTCATAGTTATCACATTAACGATATATCTTTTTTCCTGCCCAAAGTCAAAAGCAGGAGAAAATGAAACTGAAAAGCTAACTGTATTGTGAGAACTTCAAAAGTTAAATATCTCAATGTTACCTCTTAGCTTATCCATGTCAGTGAAATGAGTTAAAATGGAGGACAAGTGACTGTGGAGCCAAACTCAGTGTAGGTTGATGGCAGAAATATTTGCAGGCTTTACTGCTGATAAAAGAAAGATAAATGTAGAATTTAGATTTGTGTAAAACCAGAAAGAAAACAGGCTGCTCCTAGCACTGATAAGAAATAAAACACCAGTGCCAACAGCAGTAACAAGGCAACAGGCACCACCAAGCCAGCAAGAGATAGGTTGGCAGGCAGAAGTAAGAAGAAATTACACAGAACTGACTACAGTGTCAGGATGATAGTTTGAAGACTTCCAGCTTTTTGCAAATGGGCAAAGAGCTGCCTGCTCCCTCTGGGGAAGTACCTGACCCACAAGGGGCTGTGGGGCCACACGGGCACCCTCAGCCAGCCTCCTTCCCTCGGGCCCACCTTCATTGTGCTGCTCTGAGGCATGGGAGGCCTCCCAGGATGTGCCCTGTGGGAATTCCAACACCAGCATGCACCAGGCACTTGGTGCGGTGTTCCCTCTTTTCCAGAGAATGAGCAACAACTTACACAGGAAGGTATTCAGGCAGTGTGAGGGCATCAGGCAGTCTGACCAGATATGCCCTTGTCAGACTAAGTTTCCAGCTTGGTAAAAGCTTATGACGGAAGTAAGAAAGCAAAAGCAAAGGAAACTTCTATGAGGATGGGGCAGGTGATATCTCCTGGAAGAGTCACTTGTAAGAGCAGCAAATGTCTCTTTGGGACAGATGAATAGGTGCAGCCTCTGCAGTTTCCAAAGAGGATGATCACTACTCCAGCAAAATCCCTATGGCGTTGCTCTAGGTTGCAAGAACAACACTTTAAAAGATACTCCTGGTAACCCATTGTCATTGTAGTAGATCTGTTCGCTAATGACAAGTATTACTTGCCAACTCAATTCTCCAGGCCAGCTCTCACTCTCCTACCTAACAAGTGACCTCCAGCTGCCCTTTGAAAACTCAGTTTTCTGAGGCATTGTGTAGGAATGCAGCTATTTAAAAATTAGTCTAGATCTTGATGGAATGTGCAAAGCTCTGCAAATAGAGCTTAAGATGCTCAGTTTAAGGTGGGAAACTTTTAACATGATGAATCTAACTCTGCCCCTGTAAATAATGAACTAAAAATAAAACTGTAACTTTGTTTGCTGAATTTTATTTTTCTTGATTTCACGTATGTCTAGGAGGCAGAAAAATAATGCCACAGCAAATGAGAAGGATGTTAACAAAGCGGGGTGTGCCTCAGTTATCTGGTCAATACCCATAGTATACGTTGGAGAAAAGATGAAGTGCGTATCATCGTTACATGGATTGTTAGTGAAATCAGTGCCTTGTAACAGCAGTAACCTTTAGATTTTTCCTGCTAGAAAAAGCAAGAGATGGAGTGATTTGACTGTCATACAACGTGAGTTAAATTATTAGAAAACTAGGTTTGCTTCTTTTTCCTGATTAAGCCTCATTTGCAATAGAAGCAGGGAGGTAGAAGAGCATATGGTCTGTGCCTGTACGCATCTCCGTGTTAGATGCTGAAAAACTCTAATTTGTAGTGCGTTTATCACATGCAGGTTGAACCCCTTTCCTCCAGAATTCTCTGGAATATCAGGCTGTATATAAAAAAAGCTGAGGAAAGCACTTGTTCCCTCCATCCTGTCTTACAAAGATATTTCCAGAGAAAAAAATTAATGCTTGCCATCATGGATCGTACAATGGAGCTCAGCTTTTATAATGCAAAATGTAGTAAATTCAAGTATTCTCTGAAACAGAAATATCTATTTAATGAAATAAAGAAACAACCCTTTTTTCCCCTCCTAGAATAATAAGTAGGCAGGGCACCTAAAGAAAAAAAAAGTATTCTAATTTGGTACTGCTCCCCCTCTTCCCAAAATATATTACATATGGATCAATGTGTTTTCAAGCAAAGAATTATTAATAAATAACCTTTCCTAACAAATCATAACAACCCACAGGTGAATCTCTCTAAGATGGCAGTCCAGGCAGGCCAGAGTACAGAAATCTCACACAATCCATCAGTTAATGAACATACATTATGTAATACTTTTGCCACACTTTTAGAGTAGGAATGTTACTGTCTACTCTTTTATACGGATCTGAATCATGGGTCATCTATCACTATCATCTATGACTTCTCAAACGTTTCCATCAGCGCTGCCTCTGTACAATCCTAAACATCCACTGGACTGATTATGTGACTAACGTTACCGTCCTTGAACAAGCAGAGGTCACCAGTATTGAGGCCATGCTGTTGAGAACACAACTGTGCTGAGCTGGGCACGTTTCTAGGATGGAAGATCACCGCCTCCCTAAGATTGTGCTTTATGGTGAACTCGCCACCGGCTGCCGCAATAGAGGAGCCCCAAAGAGGAGATACAAGGACTCCTTGAAACAGCACCTCAGTCTTGGCCATATCGACCACCATCAGTGGTCCACTCTGGCCTCAAATCGGGAATCATGGAGACACACCATCTATAACGCTGCTGCCTCCTTTGAAAACTCACATAGAATTAGCCTTGAGGAGAAAAGACATCGCGGAAAGAACTGCACCTCGTCAATACCACCCAAGGAGACTTTTAGCTGTGCCTTTTGTACCCAGATTTGTCTATCCCGCATCGGCCTTTTTAGCCACCAGCGCGTTTGTAGCAAGTGTGGGTGGAGCCCTTCCCATACCTTCATTCACAAAGCTTAGCCATGATGATGATGAGAGTAGGAATGTTCATATATCTTGTTTAAAATATTTCTATGCTGTTTGGAGATGGTCAATAGCCTAGAGATGTTTGGTTTCAGCATCATTTCTAGTGTAATCTACAGGCTGTAATGTTCTGAAGTCTGTAATAGATTTCTGGCCCTGACTTCTATCAGCAAATGGGGCAGACTAAAGTGCTGGAGTCATTTTGTAACCTGTCCTCACTATTCCTTTAGTAGTGCACCTGCTCCTGTAGCACTTGGGATATACTGGAAGAACTGAATGAAGAACTTGTGGAGCAGGTCTTTCATTAGCAGGCTGTGCTAGCCTTGGCCATCCCTAGAGCCAGCATGCAAAGGTCATATGTTAGCCACAATCTGAGTCTTACAGTACTGCAAGTGCTCTATGCCCTACATTAACAGTAATAAGTAATGTGTGCAAAGACACCAGATACTAATGTTTCAGAAATTATGAGCCCACTTAAGAAATTTTCTAGATGGTTCCTGAAATATGCCATGAGGGGTATGACATGACTGGGCTTAAGTAATAATGTATATTTTAAGTAAACATGATTCCCTTGTTCCTAAAGATCACACATAAAATTGGTGATTTTGTTCATTATGCATACTAAGTCATAGCATAGATTATTTCTTGCTCTTCTGACTCCCTAATCAGCTGTTTTTCTTCCCCCCATCCCCCCTTCCCTCCGTGCCACTGGCACTATGTATTGATTGAAATCCATAACCTGTCAGGGTGTGAGAGTGTGCAGGCTGAGGTGTTCCCAGGCTCCATTCACCATGTGTCCCAGCTCCCTGGGAGAGGCAAGGGAAGCCTCATGCCCCTGCGAGTGGGATGCGGCATCTCGATTTCCCAGCTGTCACTGTACACTTTGATTGTCACAACAGTTTACAAGAGATTAGAGGAAGTGCCTTTGACTGGCATATTGAGAAAACTGGTTGACATCAGAATAGTCAACTAGGTAGACCTAAAGCTGCCTGCTCCCCAGTGGTATCCTTTGTTTGATTAATGAATGATGATAGCAATTAAAAACAAAGCTGACGATGAGCCTAGTTCATACTTTACAATTCAATTTCATCTTTTGCTAGTGAAGAGTAGAAAGAAATTGAGATAAACCAGGCTGATAAGGAGCAGAGCTTCTACATCTCCTTGGTTTCATTTGCACAAGTCCTAGAAATGGGTCTGTGGGCAACTGCCATACTGAGATTTATTTGTTTGTTCAACTTGATTAATAATTTTGCACTTTTGACTTGGTTTAGTGTTTTCTTTATATTTATCCAGATATTTGAGCCAGATAACTAGCAGAAGACAGCTTAAAAGGCATTAAGTAGGCAAATATACAAACACACCCTGCCATATCTGCCCTGGGTTTTCATGTGAATGACACATGCCAACCTGATCAAGGCAGAGAGATGCAATGATTTACTCTTTGTGATATTGTTCACAGCAGTGTTTGTGTGAAAGGTTGTTCAAATAAATTAGTTTCAGTCAATAGCACTTCAGAAAAATGGGTAAAGTGCTAAACAGACAGGTGGATCCAGTCAGCCTTTTGTGTATTTTTACCAAATTTCTGGGAAGGGTCAGGGGGTCACATTTTGTCCTCCAGCAGTAAAAGCCACAGAACTCCACTCAGTGACTTTGGGACACAAGTTCTTATGTCTCACAGAGAGCAGGGTGGAGTCCTGCCTTGAAGTCACTTATGGGTGCAGCTCAGGTGGGGTGAAGCAGATAGGATTTAGAAGAAAAAGTCCTAGCATTCAGGGTAAGTGGTGTATTTAGTGTCTGTGCCCAAAGGCTTGTCTGCTTTTTCAAGAAACTACCTTTCCCTGAAAAACTTAAAAAAATTTAGATCTACAGTGTTATTCCTCCTGCTGTGTAGATGACAGGGTTTACCCATATAAAAGAGGTATTCAGTGAAATAGAGCTCAGATTTTGAAACCACGGTTTAGGGTTGAACACAATAAAGGGTAGATGAGTGTAAACATCATACAGTGCTCCCTTGCACCACTCTTATGTATGTATTTTAAGGTGAGCTGGTAGAAAAAACAAAAGTCCTTGCTAGCCCCAGTGGACGGGCAACCTGCCTCTCTGCTCTGTGCACACTCATGGACCTGAATCAGCCTTCACTTCTGCCTTTTCTACCCACAGAAAAAGTGCTAGCCTTGGTATCAGCAGAGTTTATATCCAATAATTGAAGTCTCTGGGGACATAAAAATCAATTCCTGGCTCAAAGTCCAGCAATATTCTGTATCAGCAGAACTGTGTAACTACACTCTGATTACAGTGGTTATAGGACAAGTTAGTTAACTGCTACCAAAATGAGGGGGCGGAGAGGAAGACAAGCATTTCATCTTTTAAGTCACACTGCACTTTGTTTCTGTCAGTGTTCTGCTCTGCTTGGGAGAAAAAGAAAAAAAAGAAAAGAAAAGCAGATGTTACTGTGCCTGGGCAGGTTGAAGAGGAAAGATGCAAAGCTATGCAGCACAACAGAGCCCAGATCCATAGCTTTGTAAAGCTTGCTGCTGTTTATCCAGGACCTTGTCTTTTTTTTTTTTCCCTTTTTTTCTTATTTCTGTGAAAATAATTCCTGCCAGACTAAAGCAAAAAGAAGGCTGCCAATAATTGACATTTTCCAGAGGGAAATTTGTTGACGTTACAAGCTCTACCTGTCAAGTCCTGCCTGAAGACCGTGGTTTTCTAGAAATTCCTACACATCTCTCTTCTAAACTGTAAAGGAAATGTCTCTCTGCTTGTCACCAGCATGCTAATGTGGGACAGCCACTCTTACAGTAATGCAGCTCTAAGTGAACTGCAAGCAGGCTTTTATCCTAGAGCATGGCAAAGGTATTGAGCTGGGGAAGATGAGTTGGTTGCATTAAAGACAGCAGCAACAAGAACACCTTGTGATTTAGCTCTCCTGGATGAAGGCTAAAAGTATTGTTCACATCTTTCATATTAAATTATGTGTAAGACTTGCTGCCCAATGGTCCCCCACACTGATGGACTTTCAGAGGGATATGGGATGCTGCCTCAGATCACTGGCAACTGGAATGGTAGCAGGTAGCAGCCCAACAAACTGCCTTACTGGGAGTTGTGTGCCTATTCCATCCAACTGAACATCTCATAGCTGTCTCTGCAAAAAAATATTCCTGGTTTCATGCAAGTGGGATGTTCTGCATTTGCTGTACCCTGTGAAAGATTTGTCAAGGTGAGGTATCAACATTAATGTGTGAATCATTATGAGAATTGTATAAGTCGGAACTGCAGTGTTTAATGAAATAACCTTATTGCTATTTAGAAATAAACACAAGGATTTTAAATTCACTTTAAATTCAGGAGACTAACACGTGTGGAAGTCCTGAAAAACTCCATCCTTTACACTGACACTTCTATTCTATACATTTTATACTTTAGTTGTAAGACAAGATATTCAAAGCAAATTGCAGGTATTGATTATTTGAATAGAGCTATTATTCTTCAAATCAGCTGAGAAATTAATTTCTGGAATCAAAATAATGACAAAATATTTGATATGTAATTATGATATACACAGAATATACCCTAAATTGTCCATTTATGTTTGATGAAATATTTTTTCTTTTGAAACTCTCACACCTTGAGGGAAATGACTAAGAAACATTCAAGGGCAGCCTTTACTGTGACTCTTATACAACCTTAATATATTCAAAATCTTTGCTATAACCTATCTAAAAATTATGCAAAGTTCAGGACTAGAGCCAAACCTTCACTAGTTCAGGATAAATTGTCAAAGCACTGCTAAGGGATTTGACCAAGCAGTTCCAATTAATACCATACTAAATCCCTATGCACAGTTTTAAAAATTGAGCCCTGAAGGACTAACCTGTTTGCCTACATTCTTTATTATTATTGTTCCATCAACAGGATTTGTAGAAATAGGTAACATCAGTTCATCACTGCCACCACCTGGTAAAACCCCCAAACTCTGTATTCCTGAGCACAGGTATCAGAAAGGTGGCAAAGGAGTTAAACAAAGAAGCAGCAAATCCTGAAGGTAATCATCCTAAGCCAGTGCTTTAATGTGAAATGGAAATGTGAGGACTCATACAATAGCTTTCAGTCTGCCTAGAGTGGAAAGAAAAGACCAAACCTCCAGAGATGTAGGTGGCTTGGGTTGATTTTCTTTTTTGTAAGTGATTGATCGATCTGGTTGTAGGTGTTCTACAAAGAGTAGAATGGTAGTGGCTAGTTGGGGTAAACCCGGCTAGACAATAATAGACAATAATATTGTGCTTCAGATCCTCATTGGTCCACCAGACTGTTCAATATAGGGATTGATTTTCACTCCTCTGCATGTTGAGGAAACTTCAGCACTTACTACTTCCATAAACCGTGACATGTTTTTCAGGTGTGGTTTTTTCATGTAATTTTAAGCAGGGAATTCCTATGGCAAATGGGAAGAATCTGCATCAATGCTGACTGGAAACTGGGTATCAGCTTTAGGGCTGAGTTCCCTGAAGGAAGATTCCTTGCTGCAGGCCATTTCTGTTGTTCAAAGACTAATACATTTCATGAAATTTTAATAATTGTCAAAAAAAATATGCCATGCTTTTAGGTCACTGGTTTCTTCTCTGGTGGAAAACTGCAATGCAAGGTTTCCTTCAAGCTACTGATTGAAATGGAAAGTCAATATAAACTTAATAAATTAGGAACAATAATTTGAACAGTGGGAAGGTGGCTAAAGTCACTGTTTTGTTGATGGTTTTATTTCACACCACTCCCACCCCCTTCCTTAGTTTGGCACCCTTTATATAACTTACATTATCACAACTGTCTTTGTGCCAGGAGGAGTGAAGTACTCTCCTGTTCCAAGCTTCTGCTGCTTTAGATAAGCCAGCAATAATTATTTCTGAGTGAAACAAAATTAACCCTCACAATGGAGCCTGAGTACATAGCTGTGCTCCAGTTTGGAAGTCGTTTGTCTTGGGATACAAAGAGTCTGATTCCCCATAGTACCAACAGGGTTCTTACAGACTCAAAGTTATACTGGCAAAGCAAATGTCTCAAACCCACTATTACAAATCTGTCATCATTGTTTTGTTGTTGCTATAACTTCACAGTGAGAATTATGCATTGGGAACAAAGCATAGATGAAGCTTATCTCCCCAATTATTTACAAATGAGAGACACAGTTGTCTGCCACCTTTACAGTCAGAGGGTCTGCCTCTGTGAGTCAGGATTTTTTGTGTGCCCACTTCACCATGTACAGACCAAAGCTTGAATAAGACACAAGAGAGGATCAGACAAAGAAAAAAAAAAAAGAGGTAAGAAAGGAAGGAGTAAAAGGGTGAATGAAAGGGATGAGCGTAAGACGAAAAGAGGAGGATACTAAATGACTTCTTGAAGTCCCTTTATCCTGTTTCCTACAATTTTGTAACAGATTATGGAGAGTCTTGTTTTATCAAATTTCATTTCATACTACACATTTCCCCTGCCTATATATTTAGATAGTTAATGCTGCTATACTGATGGAAAAAGTGCAGCATGGCAGAAATAAGGAATACAAAATGTGTTCGTTAGATTTAGGTCAACACAGGGGAATGGATTTCTGTCTAAGACAGAAGTTGTCATTTAAAAGTAATGGTAACTGAATTCCTATCAAATTATAAAAAAAAAAAAAAAGGGAAAAAAGCAGAAAAGGAAAATGACAGACAATTCTAAAGGAAAAATAAATAAATGTAGCTCCTCTGTTTTAAAGTGTTGTGTAACAGTTATGTACATCAGCAGATAATATGGTATATTTGTCTCAATCTGAGGAAGAGTGGTATCTGTGGAGGATGGGTCATGGTATACCTATCTTCATATTCCACAATCTGTTAGCAACTGCAGCTCTTCTGGCTGATAAGAAGCAACATTTCTGCTGACCCCTCCCACTGAGGAATTCAGTAAAGCCACAGTGACAAGCAAAAGCATACTCTCATATATTACCACAAAGAGGTTTTTACAGCAAATAATTCTGAACCAGGCTTATCCACCTGTAGCAAGCTGGACATCTGTTGAAGTTGTGTTTGAAAACACAGCATAGACATACCTACCTTCACACTCATGAACAGGTCACATTATACTGCTCCTATGAAATTCAGCATTCTCCCCTTCCCAGTTATCCATAGATGTGCAATTAGAAGTGAAGTAGGCAGACAGATGTTGAGCAAGCACTGAGACGTCACCATTCATCACCAGCTAGCAGATACTAAACTTGGCTGACTACCCCAGCTTAGTCAGATAGTTTGGCACACTGTCTCTCAGCACTAGGTTTTTCACTCGGGATCTTAAATTGTACTAAAAGTTCACTCCGTAAATCATGTAAAATGGGGGGATGGGATTGTCTACTTTTTGCCATCAAGCAAAGTTATAGGAAGTTCAGACCTTTGAGAAGTAGTGCTGCTGCTCTGTTTAAGTGTCACCTTTCATCTCAAGATAGCATCACTGCCTATTCAAAACAGAAAAGGGCATTTGGCCAGCTATTAAATTGAATTCCTTTCCTCCATCCTGCATGTGCTTAGTCTTGCATGCAAAGCATAAAAGGCAAAACCAAAGGTCTAATAGATGGGACCATAAGGAGCTTCACATGCCATCTCTGAGTAAAACATCAAAAAAATACTTTTGGGAGCTCAGAAACATGTCATCATATGTGGTATTTTTCTTGTCAGCAGCAAAGCTGTCTCTAATGCACAGCACACTTAGCAAATCAAGAATGCTTCAGGCCAAATTTGGGTAAAAGCTAAAGCTTTGCCTCCCACTGGTTTTATCTGCAGCTGCTGAAGCAAACATTTCTACCTCCCCTCCCTCCATGAATGGGGGATTTTGTTTCAGAGCATTGTTTTCTGTAGACACTAATTAACCCTGTTGAATTTAAAGGAGGGGATTGCACTCAATATCTATTGATTAGCAGTGCTGCAGTAATTCCTAGGCCTTGGTCAATTCGGTCTGTTGGCTAGGATTTGGTACACAGCAGTGCCCTTTCCAGCAGTCATTGATATGCAAGCAAGGATGTGGGAGAGGCAGGAGGGAAGGCTAGCGTGAAGTCAAGTGTTTATACATTACAGGAAATTCCTGGTGAGGTGATGGCAGCTTTTATCATAGTCTGACAGAGTCCAGGGTTTAAATCATACAAGTATACATCAAATCAAAACACTTCTCGAGACCACATTGGAAAACAAAATCCGTTATTTGATGACTGCAAACAATAATAAGCTTTGCTTAGGTAGAAAAAGAATCAACAAATTCTTCCAAGCTGATCTCCTCCAATTAACAGTAATATGATAGATTTTCATGGATCATTTGTTTTCTCTCTTTGCTCATCTTTTCTGCTGAGAGCTGAATGTGTTTTGACATAGCACCTATTTCCAGCAGGGAACTGCCTTCTCTAAAGCACGTCTCTTGCATTACAGCCAAGCTACAATGACACTTATTTATTCAAAGTAGAACTTTTTTTTTTTTTTTGACATCTCCTCATTTTGTTCTCCTGCTAGCTTTCATTCAGCTTTGACTGATCTAACAAGTCTAAATGCTGGGTTCTACTCTTTGGCCACAACCCCACCATGCAGAGCTACAGGCTGGGGACGGAGTGGCTGGAGAGCAGCCAGGCAGAAAGGGACCTGCGGGTGCTGGTCGACATCCAGCTGAACCTGACCCAGCAGTGTGCCCAGGTGGCCAAGAAGGCCAATGGCATCTTGGCCTGTATCAGGAATAGTGTGGCCAGCAGGACTAGGGAAGCCATTTTTCCCCTGTATTCAGCACTAGTTAGGCCACACCTTGAATACTGTGTCCAGTTCTGGGCCCCTCAGTTTAAGAAAGATGCTCAAACATGACCAGAGAAGAGCAACAAGGCTGGTTAGGTCTGAGGGGTCTGGAACACAAGTCCTATGAAGAGCAGCTGAGGGAGCTAGGGGTGTTTAGCCTGGAGAAGAGGAGGCTCAGGGGAGACCTTATTGCTCTCTACAATTCCGTGAAAGGAGGTTGTAGCCAGGTGGGGGTCAGTCTCTTCTCCCAGGCATCCAGTGACAGAATGAGAGTACACAGTCTCAAGCTGCACCAGGGGAAGTTTAGGCTTAACCTTGGGAAAAAATTCTTCAGAGAAAGAGTGATTGGCCATTGGAATGGGCTGCCCAGGGAGGTGGTGGAGTCACCGTCCTTGAAGGCGTTTAAAAAAAGACTGGATGTGGCACTTTGTGCCATGGTTTAGTTGGTAAGATGGTGTTAGGTAATAGGTTGGACTTGATGATCTCAAAGGTCTTTTCCAATCTAGTTAATTCTGTGATTCTGTGACTTCAGTCTCTGATTTATAGCAGGGGTGGTGTACCTTGGGAAGACCTTAGAGTACCTTTTTTCCAGCTGCCCACCACATTTCCTCTCCAACTTTAGATGCCTGCATAGTAAACACCAAATTAAAACTGCCACAAAATAAATAAACAATTTCAATATCTTTTTTATTTAATATTCCTGTCTGAAAATAACAACAGTTCAGAACTGCTGGTTCAGAAGATGTCTTTTTGGTATGTGAGCGTAGACCTCCAGGAGAGGCACAGGGCAGACAGCTGAAAACAGGATTAACTTCAGCTAATTCCAAGGAGGTTTTGACCCCTCATGAATCAGAGCCCTTTGAAAATCAAAGTAGCATATCAGAGTGTCTGAAATGTCATTTTTAAGGAAAATACATCTAACTTGCTCCTACAATGGCCTGAAACACTGGAAATAAGTAGATTTGTATATTGGTAATATACAATTGTGCCTGTGTATTTACTCATAGCTTTCATAAGATGGGTCCAGCGGATGGCTGTGGTTAAACGCCAGAGAAAATTAATAAGGTCCTTGATTATGCAATTGATTTCCTGGTGATAGAATGTGACTGAAACAATCTATCTGCTGGGGCATCATAATTCTTTTTCATTAGAGTACTGCTATAATTCTGAAGCAAGAGTCATTTGAATTGAAGATGAATCTTTCGGTCATCCACTCCTCCCTGTATGCTTTGTCCTGTGTCTGAAGAGAGCCTTACTACAAGAACAACATGGAAAGGAAACAGTCTAGGGTAAAAAAGCATCTAAACATCATCTGACTATGGAGTTCCTTCCCATGGACTACTTAGTAACCACTTTGGTTACCTGTCCAGTTACTAGTCCAAGGTACAAGTTACTGACCTGACTCCAGCTAGACTTCATGCCAGCGATCACAGTCCTCTGGGCCTGACTCCCCAGTCAGTTTTCAATCCATCTCACTGGTCACCCACCACAACCTACTTTGTCTGCTTTTCTATCAGGATGCTGTGGAGATGATATCAGAAGTCTTCCTAAAGTGAAGGTAAAGAGCACCCACTGCTCTCCCATCCTCCACCATGCTAGCCATCGCTTGATAACACAAGGTTATCTGGTTGATTCTGCGTAATCTCACCATTGTAAAGCAGGCCACTGTGAGAGAATGCTTCAAACTTCATATGATTAATAGTAAGAGAATATGCTAAAAGACATAACGAACAACAAACACAGGCACACAAATACTTACAAACGGCGTATATGTGAATATATACTCAAAGTGCACTTTTGCTGCAGTTAAATGTAATTTTATTCATTGCACTCTGGGAGTCATAGTCTGGTATGTTTAGTTTATAATACAAGACTAATATTTGTTTTCTGTGAGGTAGTTTGTACCTTACTGGACTCATCATTGACAGATGATGGGCTTAGGTTCTTCATATAATACAGAGAGACAAAGAAGCACTTAGAGTATAAGAAAAAAAGAAATAAGAAAATAAGAAAAGAATAAATGATCTATTAGGTAACACCAATAGCTCATCGTGTACAACATCCATTCAGCAGCAGTGGGACATGATATTTAAGGAGAGTACATGGGTCTGGCCATATTTTGCACTCTTTTCCTCTCATATTGCCCCAGCATCCCAAAATGCTATATTAGGGAAATTAGAATACAACCCTTTTTAGTCCTTTAACATCCATGTCTGAACATAATGCCCAGCATCATGATAACTTTTCTTAACACTGAGCTGCTGATTTTAGAGAAATATCACACTAAGATCTTTTTGCAGAGTTGAGCTCCGAATAGAAAGACAGGCTGATGAGCCAGGCAAGATTTAGAGGAAAGCTCCTCATGAGAAACGAAACAGAGCAAATCAAGACAAGGCAATTTGTACTGTCCTGACACTCAGGACACAAGTCCATTCCTTATCTCTACCTGTAACCTTGTAACTCTCCCATCTTCTCCTGCTCATTCTGCTCAGTCAAAATGGAGGCCTAAGCCATTCACCAGTCTCCTTCAGACATCCAGCTTCCCCATTTCCTTACTCCTCTGATCCATTTGCCATACATACCACTTCCCAAGCAAGGACTGACACTGGGAAACACAATCAATGAATCCTCTGTACCAATCCTAGGCTCTCACACAATGCCTCCTCACCACACATCATAGGAGCCATTTGTTGCTGCTTTACACATCAGGAAATTAATACAAACAGGCTACTCTATGACAATTCTCTGTGCTATCCCAGACCTTGCATTATATGAAAGATCATTGAAAACTGCTTTCACTTTTTCCATGAGAAAGGTGAGCTGCCTCCTATGTGTTCCAAAACTACAAGCCAGTGATCCCTGTGTCTGTTTGTGCTTGCCTTTGTAAATAAAGTAGAAATAATATTCAGAAATGGGTTGAAGCTACGTGCACACCCCAAGTGGCTGACCAGAACATGGGCAGAGAAGTGACCACAAGCTTGTTTATGTGACAGAATCTTTTGGGTCTGTTTGGTTCCCATAGAGGCTGTATCTGGGCCACAGAGAATTTTACTCTTACCTTGTCCTTATAACACAACCTAGCATGAGGGAAGCCATCCTGAAAAGGGGGACATTGTGCCTTCCCTGGGGACTATCCAACATACACAATAGGAAACATTTTCCAGTCTGAAATGAACTCAAAAGGGAGCTGGTGGTAAATAAGATTCCAGCAGTACTGTTAGAGTTCAGAAAATTATGTGGGGAAAGAAGGTTCTGCATCACTTCCAAACAGTCTAATTAGGTCATGAGAGACACTTGCTGAGTCAAAGAGGACTAAGTGTTATAACTAACAGAATTTTGCGAGTTTCAACTTGCAACGAAATGTCTGAGACTTTGTGGTGATTCTTCAAAAGTTGACTGCTTTTTGTAAGACATTTTCCATTATTTTAGTGAAATAAAGAAGCAGATGCAGTGAATTAGATTCAGACCTTTATTTCTCAAAGATATCAAGTAGATCTGCCTATTTACAAAGATATTCTGTTTGATTCTCTTCTAAAGTAGCATTGCCTTGTTTCGGGGTTGACTGCCTTGCCACTGCTTTCTCACAAGCTTTTGTGCGAAGAAAGACAGCCTTGATCCCTCAATGATAACTATACTTGCTTCTGAAGTGATGGCACAGAGGCTCTGACTTATGTGTGTCTCCTGCACAGCAACTCAAATGCTCAGATGGCCACTTTCTCCATGAACAAATCTTCAAGGTGTAATACCTAATATCATTGAGAACTTACTTAAAAATAAAAGGATTCATCATTACTTAAGATTGGCATTTACTTCTTCATTGTGAGATAATAAATGCAATGGATCATGCCTGATCTGTAATTCTCTCTTCAAGAAAATCAGAACAGTTTGGGGTATTTCTGTCAGTTTCATTTGTGTGTGTTTTCTAAATCTTTTCCATGCATTTATCTCTCAGTAATCATTGGTAATTATTAGAAATCACAATAACAGGAAATTATTGAAATTAAGTATATATGAGAACTCAGAAACACAAATAAAAGTTTAATATATGCACTTTTTAAGTAATAAATATTCTTGCTTCAGAATATGTCAGCCTTTAGCTATTCGAGATGAAGAGCAAAAATCTAAATGAGAAAGATTTTTCCACACTTCATACCTGCAGGATTCATCTGCTATTTACCACTGATTGCTTCAAGGGATCATAGGTCTGACTCAGAGTATAGTTCCTGGGTACAGAGCAACTGAAAGTTAAAAGCGAGATCTCAATGTGCAGTCTACTCCTATACTTATACTGATAAATCTAGTGATATCCTAGGTGCAGCTTATTGATGTATCTCATATTACCATAGGAAAAGGTGACATATGAAGAGTAGAAGGATGAAAAGTTAGGTTTCAACTGTATAAATGTCTAAATGCCAAAATATCTAAAATTCAATTTTTACAAAGTTTTTCTGATCTTTATCTCCATCCATTGACGCATCCAGAGTTTGCAAGCAATCATTTTGTTGATTCCTCACTCAGATAAGCAAAGTACAGCTCTTTGTACTTTTTCCCAGAAAATGAATAAATTCCCATGCACACTCCCAGTTTATACACCCTTAAGACTGCATCTTTTTTGTGCTACACAGTAAGTAACACTGTGTGGAAAACCAACACCTGACAGCCAAAGAGCATGTGGCCATTAGAACAACTGTAAGAGAAAAATTTTGCAGAAGCAAATTATTTTAAGTGTAAGAAATTAATTTGGTTTCACAGTAATAACACTTTCAGCAGTTGCAAAGAGATCTACACATGGGCGTGTTTAAACTGCTCCCTACCAGTGGAAGTGGAAGATGGCCAGCTGTATGAAACAACACAATGATCATTTTTACCCACAAAAAAAAATATCATACATCATGTGTTTAAAAAGTAAGCCAAACTCTGACTGCTCAGGCTATTCCTGCTGTCCCTTTTTTCTCCAGATGTGAGATTTTCTAAGTTTGGGTTTGTTTTTTAAGATTTCTTCCAGGTGTTTTGTTTGGGTTTTCTTTTCTTTTTACAGAATGGGAATATTGAGAAGGAGATGTCTTTATACTGCAGTAAATGTAGGGAAGGGGACCTGGAACAAAGTTGGTCCTTTCTAGTGATTTATATCAAAGAGTAGTTTGCCTTCTTGTGAGTGTGAGCCGCAGCTAAGAGCAGCAGCCGTGGAAAGGAGAGATGTAGCTGGGACAGAAGAGGCAGCTCTTCCTGGTGCTTCTGGAGGGTCAGGCAAGGTTTAGGTTTAGGTTAGGTTAGGTTAGGTTTGGGGAGTTACATTCCCTCCTTCCTTTTTCAGCCAGCTCCAAAACCTCACACATACCATTTCAGACTACAGCCACAGTAACTGGAAGATTTTTAGGCATCCGGTAGAAGTAAAAAGTGCTTTAGACTCTTCTGCTTTAGAATGGAGTGTACAGCAAGGTTATCCTCTCCTAGAACCAAGTTAGAGTTGTAACAAGTAGTTTTAAGATCCAGGAGGACTTTCCCATTGATGATAACTATATCTTCAAGAGACAACCAATTTATGTTCATACCTAGGTACCTTAAGCTTTAAGTTCTATGCTTTTTTTTTTCTAAGCTTTACATGTCCTTAATTATTATGCTAATTTTGTGTTCATGAAAGTAAGAATTGTGCATACAGCTACTGCTATTCATTGAGGGAACAGATGGCTTAGAGTATATATTAGCACTACTGGTGTAAATCCAGCCAGCTGAATATAGATTGAAAGCTATTTACATCCAATACATTTTTAATGATTCCTGTATCAGTTTGATAATGATATCAGTTAATGAGCTGACTGAATACAGATCTAGTTCCTACCTCATAAATTTTTTACCCTCCTATGCACTAATTGGCAAAGCTAAGAGGTTGTTCCTAAGAACCATAACTGAATCTTGTTTTTGTTGACGTTAAAATGCTAGAAAAATCATGATGAACCAGGAGAATGAATAAAATACAACAAGTCAATAGGTGTGAGAGGATTTTTAATTTTAGCAAAGCTTTTGATACTGTCTCTCACAGTATCCTTATGGACAAAACCCAGCTAGACATAAGCACAATATGATGGGTGGTCAACTGGTTGAAATGATGGACTAAAAGAATTGTTGCAATGGGATAATATCAGTCTGATAATACTAGTGACTAGCCAATCACTAGTGGAGTTCCCCAGGACTCAATTTTAGGACCAATTCTTTATAACGTTCTACCAATGACCTGAACAATTACATTGTATGTACGCAATGTAAATTCGCTAAATTAGGAGGACCTGTTGATTCCCTCAAGGGTAGAGAGGCCTTACAGAGAGGTTTTGATAGAAAGCACAGAATAATCACTGTGTGGAATTTAACAAGATTTAAGGATTTATTTAAGAATTTAACATCCAGATTTTTCACTGACATTGTAATCCTGGATCCTGCACAGACAACCACACAGCAGGAATTAGAAACCTCACCCTCTTAAAAACAAAGGTAAAAATTTGGAAACAAACTGACAGAAGAAAGGAAGCACTTTTAATTCTTCCTAGATCATTTATGCTAAAGTATAATTTTCAATTCCCTGAAAATAGAAGAAGTGAAAATATGGTGATGCATAGAAGCATTGAGTGATCAAAGCCTGGCCTCAGTATGTGGAAGTTTCTTTGCCAAGACTCTGAACTGAAATCAGAAACAATCATAGGCAGGTCCTTGCTTCTGGATCCTCAAATGATTGGAAACGATTACAGGAAAGCCTGTATCAGTTTAACCTTTAAATATATTACATGTCTATACTTCCATTAATGCTCAAGTTTTTCCTCACTGACCATTCCATAATAATGTTCATGAGCTGCTGATAAGGCTTATTGCTGGTGAATAACCACAAAGAAAGGGCTGCATTTGTACTTATCAATACAGCCGTGACAAAGAAAATTTAAAAAATATATTCCAAATGCTTCTATTCATTTGCAAAGATAGCATAGGAATGAGCTTAGCTTACAGATGCACTCATCTTTCCATGGGAATATTGTTACTTCATGACCAATATAAGATCTTGCCACACTTTATAATATCACATTATACAACGCGATATGTAATATCACATAGAAAACGTATCACATATTTGTAGTATCACATATTATATAATCATTAATTAAAACCTATACAGTTCAGTACTACCATGGTTTCTGAATCCTGGCATATCTATTCCCTCTCTAATAATCAGTTATTTGACTCATTTAGTTTCATGAATATTTAGCTTTCTTGAAGATCCATTTTTTTCTCTTTTATTTTCATTATAATTACACATTTATCTTACTATTGTTACATTCATCTCTCAACATACATGTGTACTGCACATTTTTCTTTTCCCTATACTTACAATTTCACAAGTCTTGTAACTCTGTGTATTCTATATTTGCATATACAAAAATATGAAATATTGGGAATAAGGAAACATAGGATTTTTCCTCTTTTGCTAGAATACTCAATTGAGGGAGTATTATCTCTCAATTTTATAATTTTGTAATCAAACACTTAATCTCCTAAATTTTTGAACATAATTTCTTCAGCTTCACTATTCCTTTAGATAGTTTTTGTATGTCTACTGAAAATATACCTTCTTGGCTTTTATATAATTTTAATTTCTGGTCAAGCATTTTGAGAAATATAAAATAAGAATTATCTTTCTAGAATTTCGGATCAATACTCAGAAAAATAAAAGAATTTCAATCGTTTTAATATATTTACAGTAGCCTAATATAAAATATTGAATGAAATATGGACCTTTTCCCACTATAATATGTATTTTTAACCACGCCAGCCACACCTTTTACAATCATTTACTGTTTTCTTTTCATATTCACCAGGCAGCATGCTTACTTACTGATAAAGTGCATCAGTACCAGTATCAATTTGTTCTAAATTTTAGTAGATACTTTATTAAAATAAAAAGGTGTAAACCAAGATGACATTGAACAACAACTAATCAAAATGCCTTGTTTTTATAGAACTGCCCTTTGAAAACTTTCGGAATGCAAAGCCTATCCCTTTAATTATATGTCTATTATCAGGGGATACTGAAGTGTATATTAAATTAATGAAATGGATTACCTCGGTTACACAGTGGTTATTAACAGGAAGAGTTCCCAGTTTTCATATTATGTACATCAGTAACTTTAATTGCATTAGGCTGAGCTAGGAGAGTTATTTTAGGGGGTAGTTCAACAGCACAACCATTTCTGCTGGCTTTTTCTCTGCTGTAGCTCAATGTCTGAGGATTCCCTCACAAATGCTAACTTACCATTTCTGTCAGTCATGCTTTAGCAAACACAGCCTCATTAAAACTACCCTAAAGTGGCTTCAGTTTTGAAAAATCTCCCTTGATGTCTCCACAAGACAACTGGTGCTGGAGGGCTATTTCTCACATTTTGGGTTAGGAGTGTTGCAGAGTATGAATATACATGAGACCAGTTTTGGGGCCAACAGCAGTAAAAATGATGGACTGTGGTTAGATCATGCTTTGCAGGACAGGATACAAAACTGTCTATGATATTAAAAGGATGAAACAAATTAGCTTTTAAATTACGGTTTGCAAGCACTGATACACAAGTGTAAAATCAATTAGCTGTCAGCTACTGGTTAATAGTGACGTGGTGACCTGCCTTGCTCTTGCTGGGAGTTGTGAGCCAAGGTTTCTAATGGGGCACAGTGTTTCTTCTCTGCTAATAACGTATTACATGCTGAAGTCATTTTATCAGAAGCTCCTGAAAAGCAAAGGTAATTTTCCTGAAATAAGTGGGTATTGGTGAGATCCCACAGTGTAATGCACAAGCTTCTCATCCTGTGTTACAGTGAGGGGCCCTGACGGAGGCCCAGGTCTTGTTCTTAAGGACGTGGCAGATATGAGGGAAGATACTTGTCTCTAGCATACATCTGCATGCGTGCACAGGCAGTAGCTCTCCAATGACCTCACTGATCTGCCACATTACAACAATGGATTTCTGTAAATTTAAGACCATTTCCCTTAGAGGTGAATTCAGTAAAGCTCCCCACAGGTCAAGGTATGAGGGAAGAACATGAACTGTGTAATGAAGGAGATCCATGGAGACTGAATGTGAGTTGTTACACTTTCTTAATCCAAAGAACTGGAGAGCATTCTAGGAAACATGAAAGGACTTAAAACACATGGAGAGAAAGCAGCCCTGGCTCAAATCCTGTAGCAAACCAGGAATGTTTGCATACAACTCTGAGCAAGTGGAGATCCCTCTAAGCGGTAAGACAAGTCTGTTGCCTCTATAAGACTTCCATTTGTGCCCAGTGCAACTGTGTGAGCTTCAACCCCAGTCACTCATTATACATTTGCCACCTGAACTAAACACACAGCAGAAAGAAAGGAGTAAAATGGGACATAGCTTTAGAAAGAGATGTTACTCTGGATTAAATTGTTGAAATTGCACCCCACATCATAGAAGATGTAAGAACTGAGTTGCCTGTCTACAGGAGTTTTTTATTTGGCTAGGTGATTATACAGCCTTATTAACACAGTGTCTCAGTAAGTCAGAAGAATTAGTTTAACCTCACAACCTTGATATTTAAATCATGTACAAATGGGGAACTTGAAATTCCATTCCACAAAACACTGAAGAAGTCTACTGTGAGAAATAAGGAGTTAAGTGCTGAAGTTGGAAACTGCGGAAATGTTAACTCATAGTAACTTAAGGCTAAATATCTTTTTTATTTCTTTTATTCTTTAACTAAAAGACAAGAGTCCTGTTGCAGACTAAAAAAATTCCCTTCTGGTAATACTGAAAGCATAAAATACAGATAGATAGAGGTAGAGAGATAAAGAGAGAGAGAGAGAGAGAGAGAGAGAGAGAGAGAGAGAGATGCTATCTATATGCATGAACAGATAGTTATGTTTAACATAGAATACACTTTGTTTTCTTCAATGGTATAAAATGAAAAAAAAAAAAAAGTCCATAGCAGTACCTGCTACTGTAACTCACTCTCTCTTTCTTCATATCTATCTATATAGTCTTTGTTATGGATGCAGCTCAGTAAGATCTGTATGCAGGGGACAAGTGCTGATCCATTTAGGATGATGTCAGAATGGTGTAATTTAAACAGTGATATCAAATAAGGCAGGTCTGCCATTGCTGAGTGTGCGTGGATGATGGATGATGCTCGATGTGCATGGCTGGTCTGTGAAAGAGGATGGACTAAACCAGGGAGGAGGAGAGAACAAAGAGGTTGTGCTAAGGCACTGCCCCAAGCATAAGGAACAGTGGGAGAGCTCTGCCTAGGGATAGATGAAAGAAGATAAATGAGTACAAGTATACAGACAAAAAAAGATGTGAACAGACTAAACGGGGGAAAGGAGAGAAAGATGAGTGGACTAAATGGTGCCAGCAAAGTTGAATGCTGTGGGGTCACAAAACTTAGCAGAATCTGCCTAGAATATGAGAATCTCAGGAAGTACCAGCCTGGTAGATTGACCCTGACTGGACTCTGGGTGCCAACCAAAGGTGCTCTGTTACTTCCTTCCTCAGCTGTGGAGCTGGCATTGGCTGTGTTGGACATGTGGGAAGCTTCTGGATGCTTCTTACAGAAACCACTACTCTAGTTCCCCCCACTACTATGTCACCCAAACCCAACACACTCCACCCCTCAGCTCTGAGAATCACATTTTTAAGAATTATCAGTAATATCCAAATTCATCACAAAACATTCATTCACAACAACAGAAAATAAAGCAAAAAGGGACAATTTACCTCACCTCAATTATAGCAACAGAAATTTCCCATGATCATTCCATTTTTCACTCCCTAGTTGTGTTCAGTCCAAGTTTTGCCTGTTACTTTTTCCAATTACTATCCTTGTCTCAAATTCCTCATGCTCCACATTGGGCAACAAAAAAGACTGTGGTGGGTTAACCACATGTCAGGTGCACACAAAGCTGGTCTATCACTCTCTTTTTCAGCAGGACAGAGAGGAGAAAATAAGATGAAAAAAAACTTTGTGGATTAAGATAAAAGCAGTTTGATAAAGCAAAAGCAAAAGGTATGCATGGAAACAAAGAAAAACAAAAAATTTATTATCTTCTTCCTGTCAACAGGAGATGTCCAGCCACTTCCCAAGAAGCCGGGCTTCAGTACATGTAGTGGCTAAAAGATAAACATACTAAAAAAAAAATCTTCCTTTCTCTTTTCCTTTAGATTTTATTGCTTAGCAAGCTTAGTCAGTTGTCCTGGCTATGCCCCCTCCCAAGGTCCTGCCCATGCCCAGCCAGTGAGGATGGAATGACGGCGAGACAGTGCTGATGCTGTGCCAGCACTGCTTGGCAAAAGCCAAGGCACTGGTGTGTTATTGACACCTTTCTATCTACCAATGCAAAGCACAGCACTGTGAGAGCTGCTATGGGGAGAATAAACTCCATCTCACTAGACCCAGTACAACAACTGAGTTACTAGGATTCAGGAAAATTGTGGATAAATTGCTTTCCAATATAATCTTGCACTGAGAACCTTTGCTAGCAATGCTTGCCACCAGGCCAACAAGGCTTCTTAACATGTTTTAATAGACAATCAAATAAGTCTTTCCAGTCCTCCCCCTCTTACTCCTTTTTTTTGTTGTTTTTTTTTTTTTTTAAATTCCCTACAGGAGATTAAGCATCATCTTTTCGAAACAAGAAGAATCTTTCTATGATTGCATTTTGGAATCATCAAACTTCAGGGGTTTTTTCTTGTTTTCCTGTCCATCTTGCTAGTAATTTCCAGTGACATTTAAAATAAATTCGAAGATGACTGCTGAACAATACGGGGATTTCAGATGTTGCCATTGTCAGAAATGACAGCATGCAGACACATCAGGTATGCTCTGAAACAAGTTCTTCAATGTTAAAAATTATGTGTGTTTTTAAGGTGCCAATTTTGGCAGCATTAGAGCAATACCATCACTTTTGTTCAGGCTTACAACCTCTGGTAGAGGTCACATGAGGCCTCTGAGTTTTACCACAACTTTTTATAATGTTTGTATTTGAATTTTTAAACCAAAGATAATCTACATGCCATCATTTTTGTTCAACTTATTCACTGATGGACACTCATACTTACATTGGAGCCCATGATTGAACTGTCACTGGCTTCAGTAGGATCAGAAGTGCTTCCAAGCCTGGCTCATACCACAGTTCTCAAGACAAGTACCACACACCTAGACAGTTTTCTTCTAAAAACCTGAGCAACCTCATGAATGCTGCCAGTTATGAAAAGCCATTGGACCAGGGTGATACCCAAACTGATCAGTATATCTAACAGTATCAAAGCTATTAGATGCATGTTAACAATTAAATGGCTTGGAGGATCACAAGCCAATGCCTGGACCTTCAACCAGAGCCTTGCTTCTTGCTGAAGAAATATCCAAAATCTTTCTGTCACTTGTTTGACAGTATCCTTGCACAGATCAGGCTATAGTTTGAATTTCTGTGGAAAGAACACAAACTCAAATCTAGAGCTTACACTGAATCCAGCACATGGGAAAAATGACACACTAGTGAAAAACATTTTGTTTCATTTGAGCCAACGTCCTGTCATGTCTGTTTTCAATACCCTTCCAGGTGGTAGGTAGGAAGCCTGCAACATTTATTTTAAGGATAAGACATTTTCATGCTATCTTTTACTTTGCACATGTTACAATGTCCAAGGTTATATGTGAATTACAGCTAAGTACAAAACTGCTTCTGCATTTCCCTACAATCTCAACACTACTATCTTTTGCACTGTATTTTGGGATCCTTAAAAGATGAAAAGTTCTATATGAAAGTTCTATATAAAACTCAATTAATTTTAATAATATAGACAAAGCCCTGGAAAGATTCACAGATAAAGATCTTCTGCATCTAATGCTTTCATAGACTTATTTTTTCCCTCCCTGCTCAGTTGAGTATATAGATGTGTACACATCTTTGCATTACTTAAAGGAAAGAATAACATATGTGTTGAGATCCATACTTATCCTGATGAATTGTGGTGTTATTTGATCCTTTGAAGGTACAAAATATGTCCTCTGGGTTGTAGCATTTTATTTTCCTGCAGTAATTTCTGCAGTGTTTGTCTACACCGAGGTACTTGACACATTTACCAAGCTTTTCTTTTTGTGTTTCATTTACTAGTGCTGCAGGCAAAAATGTTTTGGCAAATCAGAGTTCCATGCAGAAAACTACTTATCTCAAATGAATCTGGGCTGATGCTTCTATTTGTACATTTAAAATCCATGATCTACTGGAGACTAAATACCATGAAGAGGCACATAGCAAGACACATTTCTCCACTCTCCCTTTCCAGAAATACTGTTTATTTGGCAGCATGAACCCATGACCCTGCCCATTTTTCATAAGATCAGATATTGGAATGCTGTTGTCAACAATATTCATAATTTCAGTAAAATTGGCCTTCTCTTTGCCTTTGTTGCCCATAAAATGGGACAGGTTGATCTGTGTGCCTTCACTCGTCACTCACATACACACTTGGATGTGGATGTTCCTTTGGTTGATCATTGCTCTGAGCATGATTGTGCAGTCAAAGAGGCTTTGCAAATCCATTCCCCTAAAACAATCAGTGTTTGGTTTCTTGGCTTGGCACAGCCGCAATATTGAAGAAATTATTACTGGGGTCCAAATAGGCTAAACTGGGAAATGTCCTTGTGTAGAGAAAAGTATGCTCGTAATCATATTCTCATCTGATCAGGAAGGTGCTATCACAATAACGTGGCCCAAGAGTTAAAGAGCTTATTTGCTAAATCCCTTCATCCTTTCCAGAACCGTGAGACATTGTCAGCAAGTCACTTAACTCTGTCCAGCCACAGCTGTGTGGGTTTTGCATAATTAATTATTTATACCAAGGCAGACACAGTAATTAACTTCCAGATGAATATGATATTCTGATCAGAAATGCTTTGCATTTTAGCCATCCCTCAAGCAAGTAACTGTCAAAGCTGGACTGTTTGACAGAGAGGGTCCTGCCAAAATCCCTCCCAGACATCTGTTCTCAGACAAAAAGAACAGATTCTCAAAGCAGCGCTTGCAGACATTGCCTCATTTCAGCAGGCAAAGAATAACCAATTCACAAATTCTGGCTAATTTTGTCTGATTTCAAGACAGTATGCCAAACCTTGCAAAAAGCCAGGACCTGTTTTTTTTAGTCATGGGCACTGATGCAAATTGAGTGTTTCCTCATGGAAATCAATGGCCCAAAGTGGTGTCAGGCAGGTGCAAGTCCGGAATGAAGCCCAGGGGATTTGATATGAGGTGGGTTTGAAGACAGCAGGCAACTTTTTTATTTTCTTTGTTTTGGTGAACAGAAACGAACAATAATCATCAGCCTTACAATAATACTGAATTGTTTACTTGCTGTTACTCCCATCTGCAGCATAATAGTAATTCATTGGAGTAGGAATTTTGCACTGAGGAAAATGTATGCTAATTTTTTTTTCCTGTTTCTCCTTTCTAGCAGAAATTAATCACTAAGGATTGTGGCTAAACATCCAAAAACAAAGAAAGGAAAGAATCGACACCCTGAATACACACACTACAGTTAGACCCAATTGCAGATTACATTTTGCTGTTGTGATTTCTGTTGCAGCACCCACACAATCCCAGTGGTTTAACGTTGCTTGCTGACTGCAATGGAAGTCAAGATGATGCAAGGAAAAGGTTTCAGCATACAACAGATAAGCCCATCTAAATGGATGTAAATCTGTTTTATTTATGCACAGTTCACCAACCACACAGGAACCAGAGCGATGGCTACTGGTTTAGGATGTTATGGATGTTGTGTTCAGGGGTGGGTGAGCATCCTGGGGTCCTTGGGGACTATACTCTTTTTCAAGAGCAGCTCCACCTCTGGGGTAAGAGACTGGCTATGACAGATGAGGAAGGACAGACAGTGGTGAGCCAGCCTCCAACGACACGTGGACACAGTAGGTTTGCAATAGAAATTAGATGATCAGCAACAGGCATCCTCACTCCATTACCACTCCAGATATTCCTTGAGATGGTATTGGCATCCATCTGACCTTCACTGGGATGGTTCAGCTACCTTAACTTGCTCTTTATGTGGTTGTTGAGTCAGTTTCTTTTCTGTTTTGACTCCCTGAAACAATACCATGGGGTTGTGGCAAGTACCAAAACAAGGAAATAGAGGGGACAAGGAGAAGCATTTGTCAGGCTAGTTTAGCTGTTTTACCAAGCTGTGTACCCCAGAAAAAATGAAGAGCAGACACACGCAGCCAGACCTCAGCAACAATGGACAGCAAGACTCTACTAGGAGTGCAGAGGAGGGTGTGTGGAGATTGTTTCGACTCAGAAAGTTCTTGGGAGCTGCTTAGTCAAGGAAGACTGGATAAGAGGAGCCATTCTAAAGGACCCAGAGAGCACAGGAGAGTTTGTTTACAAGTAATT
The DNA here is from genome assembly GCA_013390005.1 of Calyptomena viridis. Lineage (NCBI taxonomy): Eukaryota > Metazoa > Chordata > Aves > Passeriformes > Eurylaimidae > Calyptomena > Calyptomena viridis. Next base: position 54,243 of record WEIV01022263.1, read on the forward strand.
ATTTAATCTTATTCAAGTTCAAGTTTCAATTTTTATCTATTCTTTTATTATTTCAGTTGTATCGATAAAAATCTTGATGTTTTGAAGTGCTCACCTTTAAGACCAGGATACAGGTATACCAAGCATGCTCAAGATGTTGTTCACATTGACCTGACACCTTTGCAGCCAGTGAACACCCATGCAAAATACTCAGCTGTTAAACATGTATATTTGTTAGACTACACAAAAAAGAGAGTCAAAGAGAGCCAAGATGAATAAACTTTTTTGTACCTAGAGGGATCTAGAAATATTTCTTACTTTAGTTCACCACGGGGACCTGAAACACCTTGGGATACAGAGCAAGAAGTTGGAATGAAGGTCACAGCTGCCCAGTGAAACATTATTTTCCAATCCTTTGAAATGTGTGACACTGGTAACCTAGACTAGATGGCACAGAATTTTAATCAGGATGGCAATTCATATATTACTGCTCCTCAGTCCCCCTTCATGTTAATACATACAATCTTCTTCTGGTGACTGCTACCTTAGACACGGGAACACGGCAGGAAGGAACCATGTGGGAACTCTGCACTATTTGTTGACTGTAAAACCCAATAATCCATGCCACATTCTGTGTGGCTGAGCTATCTAAAGACAGTGAGGACTCTCAAGGTTCTCCAAAATGTTTGGCAAGGTGATTAAGTAAGTTTTGATACACTAACCTCAGTTTCTCATGCACTGACATCATTACCACAAAAGATTATCTACACAAACACACCTTACTTTTGAGTGTCCAGCTCACAGATGAAATCTAATATGCTGTTTTCAAGCGTTTAGCCTTATATAGTTGTATTTCCAATATATTATTAAATTATCTGCAATAACTACTTTTTTAGAGGAGCTGGTTCCCAATTTAAGCACTGGGTTTCCTTATTCATTTAGAGCTAATTTTGTATTACACATGGGGTACATGCCTAAATGCCTCCTAAAGAGTTCTATTGGAAAAGAAGACATCTTTTTTTCAGCTTTCGTAGTATATATCTTATTTGGAAAGGAAAGATTCGGCTGTGGAAATAATTTTTTCTACACTCCTTCCCAGTCTTTATGAACTTAACCAATCTTATTCTAATGAAAATTGTAAAAGGAAAGACTTCCCTGGTATCAGAGCTCTCCTCACAATAAATGCTCCAGGATTATTCCTCTTCTTACAGAACACAACAGAAGGAAAAATCAGGCTGCTAGCTTGAAACTGTAAAGAATTTTGCACAGTCTAAATGTCAAGGCCTGTGACCCCTGTATTTATTGAAAAAGTATTAGAAATTAGATTCCCAATAGCACAATCAATACATATTTTGTTTACTTCTCTTTTCAGCATGGAAGAGCTAAAGAAAGTATGTTTTTTAAATACTTCATTGTTTCAAGTGTTATGTATCTATAAGAGTAATATAACATAGTTAACATCTTATATGATGTTTGGAAATGTGATGGGATTGTATATATTTTTTTTCCAGAAAAGAAGCAAAGTCATGCAAACCAGGAGAAAATAAATGATCCCTGATTTTTTTAAAGGCTCACACAATAATGATTCAGTGAAAAGCTGAAAGGAAAGCTGAGCCAGCCCCAGAGAAGGGACAGAACAATGTTGCAGCATGCCAGTTCTCTGCCTTTTTCTTTCTTTTTTTTTTTTTTAGTATATAAGGTATTGCTATAACCATTTATCAGTTCAAATGCCCTCTCTTCTGTCTTTGTTTTCATGGCTTGCTAAGTCAGCAATTTCAGAAGCAATATCTCCTCCAAACTGCTCTGCAGGTAGCTGTGGTGCATGCAGGCAAAGCTGAGGAGTCAATGAAGTGTATGGGAAAGAAGCAGGAAAGGAGATCTTTTCACTCCCATTTACTCAACACCAGTGCAATGCCAGTGACCTCCTGAAGTGTGAGATGGTGCTTCAAGCGACCTGTATGGGGGGCAGAAGGAAATGACATTCCCTTTGCAGTGCAAACATTGTGCTGACAACATGATCAACTAAACAAGTGGATGATGGTGGTAGATCAGTAATCGGCAAAAGCAGAAACTCATGGTGCTTGTCAGGTAATTTAAACACATCAAATTCAGTATTATCTCTAATATGTCTCTTTTCTGAAAATGTAGACCCTGAGGGCGCAAGTCTTTGCGAAGAAAAATGGTATTGACTCTGCTTTGTCTTTTCATCACAGAGAGACTTGTGTTTCTCCCTGTAGAGCACAAAAGCATATGAGAGGACAATTAATTAATGAAAACCCAGCAAGGATGCTGTATGCAAGTATGCTCAGTGTGCTCCTCTATTGCTTCTGGAATGGCACTAGCCTCTCAAAAGCTTGGAAATGAAGTTTTCTGGAGCCTTTAGTAAGAATCATGGGAAAAGCAGGCCCCAAATCCAAAGACAGCATCAGCATGAAGCATCTTGGCCTCCTCTCTCCTACAAGCACTGCCAGCACATCTAGCTCAGAGTCTAGAGGGGAATGAAAAAACTGGAAAGGTATATAAAGTGAATCTGTCAGCATCTACTTGCATGACAATCGACCCTGTAAAGTACGTGCCATGCACAATACAACGCTCTCCAGAGGCTGATCCCCTACTACACCCTGGCTGTAGGCAAGTGCACTCGCATTTCTGTCATACATGCCAGTGAAGGACTGTGAACGTACATACAAAGCTTCACAAAGTTATGGTGCCCACACAGGGAGGAGATGACTTCCTTGTTTCCCCCTCATGCTCTTTTGTAGGTCCCATAGCAGCCCTAAATCCCACCTTTTCAGAGACACTTCTGAAAATCCAAAGTCTCTCAAGTCCATACATTTTAAACTTTGCTCCCTCCTTCTTTTTATTCAACAATTTGATTAATTATCAGTAGTTCATGTGAGAGTGTGTGTATGTATATATCTGTATTCATATGTAAGGCTTAATGATTCATGTGCACCAACTTATTCCAGGTATACACCCAAACACATATTGCTTTCTGTGAAACTGAACTTCAAAATAATCTCTCTGATATTCTGTTTTCCTGCAACTTTGCACATGCTTTTATAGAGGGGTAAACATTGTAAAGCAATATATTCCTTTGTCACTTATAGTAAAGATTCTTCTCACCACCTGAACATAAAAATAGTACAATTATGGAAGACAAAAAATATAAACACTGTTATCTTGAAGACCCAAAAAGATACATAAGCCCTAGCAAGTACAAAAGAAGTCTCTTCCTGTGCTTTCTTTCTGAAGCACTTACAGCAAGCCCAGCCCCCCATGGTCACCTCAACACAATGGCCAGGGCTGAGTGGAAGAGGCAAGTGTGTGCTGTTTGCTGAGTGAGTGGGAGAATAAGCAGCACTGCTGGATATAAATGGATCTGTTATTCCTCACATTTCCACACTTGTGCTTCTCAAATCTGGATTACTAGTTTTAAAAAGTACTTCACTTGCAACAGACTTGACAGATAATATTGGTGTGTGGTAAAAATACCTTTTTCTTGGATGATAATGGACAGAAGAATGTAAACTTCTGCCTATGAATATAGGAAAAACAGTTATTTACAAAGCACCTGAAGTTCCCAGAAGTGTCAGCTGCAGGTCTTAGCTAGGTTACTTACTGAGACACACTAACTCTTAGCCAATGCAAGTATCAATGTCAAGTCAGCACCTAGAGGGCTGGGTGCTGTGTCTGAGGCTGTGGATCAAATGTCATGCTGCCCACGGTGTCTGAGTTCAGCACTGCAGCACCTGGCCAGGTGCTCTCTGGTGTTGTCTGTGCTGCTGTTTGTCTGGGTGCTTTCAGGGGGTGCTGGAGAACAGCCCCAAGGCCTAACCTACAAACCACAACCTGTCACTGTGGGCACATCTCAGCATGCCCACCAACCAAGCAGAGATGACAAAGGAGGTCCTGAGCTGAGCAAGGGTGATCCTACAGTGTTGTAGACATCCGCAGAGTGTGGTGATGTTGAGCAGTACGTTTCTTCTTTGCTATCTGAATCTTGGATTTATGGTCTATGGATCATTATATTATCACCCAGTGAGTCTCCTCATCAGATGAAAAGCTACATTTCAAACAGAATTTCCACTATATTAGAAAATATAACATTTTGAGAAAGTTAGAGTATGTATTTTTTTACTGAAACTGAAAAATGTATTCCACAGCCCTTCATTTTTATGAAGTAAATATTTCATTTTCATCATGTTAAAACCAGCTCATTACTAATTGCTTTGACTAATAATACAAAAGTCTGAATACTAAAGCAATATTTAAATGTGTTGCTTTTGAAATTGTCAAGATTAAATAATTCAATAATTTCATGATAAATATGCTGTTGAATGTGATGTGGTATTCAAAAAACACATTTTATTATTAATCAGCAGTGTCTCATAGAAAACACACTCTTCATGGTTTGTGGACTAGGTCTGTTCTTTAACAGACACTAAAACAAATCTAAACTGTTTCTTGTATCACTGTAGTTTTCCTATTTGCCTGTTCTTGCTGAGATTTTTGACCTAGTCAGCATTGTAACTTATCCATTGTTGCCTAGAAAGCACAAAGTGGATCTTTTCAAAAAGAAATGCTTAATTTTTCAATTTATTGCTAAATAGTCAGCTTGATGAAAAAATAATGGTAATGCATTCAGTAAAACTCTTGACTCAAACTGTATGCTTGCCATATTTTTCTTAGCTTAGAGAAGAAAAATAATTATTCGATTTTCATTTTCTTGATGTATGAAAAGAAGTCTTTCATCTGATTTTTTTTTGCAGCATGGTGAGAATGGCCCAGCTGTAACATAAACAGAACACTTAGTCTTGCATTCAGAAATCACCAGCTTGCATTCAAAAGTCAGTTAGTCTTGTATTCAGGCAACAAAGATCATATGAATGATAAATGATTTGTAATGCAAGATGCTTTTTTCCCAGATCTTTTCCAGAGGTCAAAGGGCTCATCATTTTATGCTTTTCCAAAATTACATTTTCCTTTATAAAGCAGGAAATTATTAAAATTTAGTATAAAATATGTATTTTAATAAGCAGAATATGGAAGGTATGACCTCTGTCACTTGCTAAGCATATCAACACCTTGCATTGTCCCAATGGTGTATTTTAAGGAGATTTTAATATAAATCAGGTATTGAATGTGAAGATCTTTCCATTCTCACATTTTAATGAACTTCTTTCAATGCCATGATACACAGTCAGGATCCTAAATGTGACTTATTTCTGCACTACATTTTGCAAGGCATGTCATTTGTGCACTGCAGTGGGGTTTTCCCTTTGTTAGAAAAAACCAGTTTATATATCTTTGCTTGGATAGAGTAACTTTAATCAAACCATGTATACGTATTTTAATTACAGGCAAAACCTTCAGATGCTTAAAAGTAATCTTAAAAAAATGAAATAATAATCCTGGAAAATGGACATATTGCACAATTATAATTTAAAAAATAAAGACAGATGGTTTGAATAAGTGGCAAACTCATATTTTCATTGACTAGAAGCCTACATGTATTTGAGAAAATACTTCAAAATTAATTATTTGCCAGAAAAAGATGTCAATGTTCTGGAGCTCTGCCACAGTGTAGCATCTTGCTTGGTTAGATGAATGTGTGAGAGGAAGGCAGATATGTACTCCATAATGATCTGTCATAATTCAGAGCAGTGGGGCAGATTCAAAATTAGACTCAGCTCCAAATACCCTGGAGGAGACAGTTTCACACTACAATATGTCAATAGTTTGGGAGTATCACTTTCTTCATCTCCAGTCTCACATTCAGCCTCACTCCTCTTCAATCTAGTGATTTTCTTTGGAAATGCTCATTTTTCATTAACTCTCTGTGGAAACTCATTTATATTCTACATTTTGGACTGGTATAATGAAACTGACTGTTTGTGCCACGGCATCTTGTGAGAGCTGAAATGAGAGAAGCTGAGCCATGACCTTGCTCTGCTCCTGGTGCATCATATAAGCTTGGACAGTGTCTGTTTCCCTGCATTTTTCTCTAAAATCATAATAATAATATTTATCCATTTCCTGGGATTGTCAGGAAGATTTTGCTGTATCTGGTGATGTTCTCAAAAATGCCTGTCATTTGATTGGGCATTTAAGTTTATAAAATAATCTTATTCATCTTCAGCAAGGGGTGTGATTGCCTGCCTTCATACTAATGGGATTTAAGCACCCATACTATGCTGGATTGAAGCTTTTAAAAGGAGTCCAGTATATTTTGTCCAAACTGCAAAATGGAAGATGTATAATGTATGATGTATGGCTTTCTTGTAAAAAGAAAACTAGCTCTGCAGTTTAATTGGTCTACTTCAAGTTTAATTGTCTGGGTACTGTAGAGGGCTGTAGGATATGGAATTATTTTGAATATACTGACTTCTGCATCTGTACCCAGTAAAGTAAACCCCATTGCCATCAACCAACAAGTGTGCATAAATGCCTACAATACAAACAAAAACGTGAAAGTAGCAAACACCTTCCTTGTGCTGCTTGCAAAGCATTCAGTACTGCATATCATATATAGTTTCCTGTAAATTACTTTATAATTAAAAACGTATACAAATATAGATGAATATACAGAAAGGACAGTTTAATGTTCAGAAATGCTTCACATTTTGATGCTTTAGCAATACTGATTCTATATAAATAATTGATTCTTTTACAATAATTTTATGAAAGCTGGAGGCTACAGTGGTTTTAAAGCCACATATGTCCTTCTCTTATTCACCCATTATTGAGAGCTAGATGTAGACTTGTAGTGAGGCATATTTTTACACAGAGAGGAAAAACTGGGACGTTTGTGAAAGGAGGGTTAGTATGATCCTGACTAGAAAATAAAACAAAGATTTACAAAGTTCTGAGACTGTATAGCTATAATATGTGCACAGCCTGTTCCTAGAGCTACGTTTGTGCATAGCCTCAGGTACATAGAGGGTTAATTTATTACTCCAACACGAATGCAGTATATATCTCAAAACAATAATCTGGTTGTAATGAGCAGCTGTTTCTAATGATAATAAAGATTCTGAAATTTCACATGCACAACTCATGAGTTGCATGAAAAAAATAGAAGAGAGCAGTTTATATTAGTTGCTGCCAAAAATGGTACAAAGCAAGATACCCCAGGAGTTGTTTGTGAATGACCATCAACCTTTTCCAAAATGTCAAGTGCAGATTGGAAAAATGTCTAATTTAATGTTCTTTAATTAAATGCATATAAATAATTGCATTCTCTTGTTTCATTTATTTATTTATTCATTCATTCATTCACTTATTTATGTATTATTTGCTTCAGTGTGACAGTCCTCCTTGTAAGCATGGAAAGTCGTGTTCCTTCTGACCTTACACTTTAAGAGAGTTTGAGATATTTCATTGACCCTCCCCCTTCGACTCTAGGGCTAATATGTCTCATTATCTCAGTTCATAAAACTGACTGTTAAGTAGCCTTAGATGAATCAAAAAAGCTTCCACTTGTCCTTTTGAATTATCTCAATATCATTAATTGTTTAAAACTGACAATGAGGTCATTCAATTGCGGAATTCTCCACACAGTCTGTGCTTAATGTCACATTGAGGTTGTTATCCAGAACAGAGGGGGTTAAATTATCAGTATGCTGTTGCTGCTGTGATCCTAATGTAAATGAACATTTGGTGGTTTATTTTTTTCCTTAGCTGCTGGTTACTACGTTATTAGCATATTGGATGTATTTCTCAGCTCAGTTAATAAGCAGTTCTGAAGGCAAGAGGTTGACGTTTTAGAAGGCCATTTATAGACCATTCTGCCTTGTAACAATATCTTGAACATGTCTGTGCACTGACTAACTGACTTTGGGTTTAGGCCATATGCACCACTGACAAAGCCTAGCCTGTGCCTCTGTCTGCTGCTTAGGTGTTTTTACCGTATTATGACCATCTTATGAATTCCATCATTTCTTCTTTCCTCTCTAGTTCCTACTGGAACTAAATTCTGCCTTGATATTAAAGTGTAATATTAAAGCATTTTGCATGCTTCAGGTGTTTTAAAATTGACTGAATATCATTCCTCGTATAAAATACAGCCAAATTCATGAAGTACATATGAGCAAGTCTCGTAAAAAGAACTCTAATAAAATATTAAGGAAAAAATATATGGAAATGCAAACAGGTGTATTCTTATTAAACCAGTGCATAGAATAACATGGAGAAGCAGATTGGTGTAAAATATTCTGGTGGAAGAGCAATACAGCCAATCTTAATGGAAGTACAGGGAGTAGGTGCTGCAGCTGACTGCTCAGATGGAAAAACTGTGATTTCATACCCAGGCACAGGAAAGCTCTGGAGGGATGTTTAAGGGTTTGTTAGGAGAGGTGGCAGTCAATACCTGGGGCAGAAGAGGCTGTGGGAAGAGTTGCTCTGGTCCAAGGGCCAGCCTCTCCAGGAGGCTGTGGCATTTGGATCCTCTCCAACTTTTTGCTAACTCTCCTTTATGTTAGGTAGAAACTAATGCATGGAGTTCAAACTTTCAGTTCAGAAAAATAAATTTATTTTAGCTCACCAACTGCCACTCTTCTGTCTATTGTACTATTGATTTTAGTACTGCTGTAATGTTTTGGGATCCTGAATAGCTTTCAAACCTAGATTTGAAATCTGTCTCTTTATTTGAGTACTGTCCCAGGCAATGTGATCAATATAGCATTGAGGGTTGCTAAATGATGGCAGTGCCTTTTGGTAATACCTTGCAAGGTTTCAAATTCTGTTCTGGGAAATAAGACTCTTCATCCAGTTTTGTAAAAATAGACTTTTGTTGAGACAGTTTGTCTTCAGATTTTCCAAAATCACTCTACTTTCTCCTCTGCCTTTCACCTTCACCTGTTTCTGCTGTTTCAGTTGTAACCAGAAAAATACTGATTCATGCAGAAACCTTGCAGGTGAAAAACCTTATCAAAACTGTTATGTCTGTGCAAAACATTTTATCTTTGGTACAGCAGGGTATTTGACAAAATGACATTTTCTGTAAGCTCTTTCAACCAAACCTCACTAACAAGCTTTCCACAGATAAGCAATGTATATACTGGGGTTTTTTTCATCAAGCTGGGACACTACACGTATTCTGCCAAGCCTCTTGGCAGCTAATATTTTTGTTAAATTGGCTAGTACATCTGTCAGCCCTGGGACAAAGCTAGGTTTCCCACCCTGAACCTTTCAAGCAGAACCTTTTGTAAAAGACAAAATGCTGTATCTACCTTAAAACATAAAGGATCCTTGGGGCATTGGAAACTAATGTGCAGCTTTAATGCAAACTTCCCTTGTGAGGGCTCTCGGTCCTTGTATGCTCTGAACAGCAGGAGGAAGAATACATGAATATAAATGAGCTGCACAGCAGTATTCAGAAAATGGAACTATAAGAGTTAATGAGATGATGTCCTGCTGCTGGACACTCGCATGCTAAAAATTCTGATGGTTTTATCCGACAGTTAGTCTGAAAAAACCATGCAAAGCTAGTGACTCTGGAGCAACCCTGGCTACAGAACAGTGCCTCTTTCCGTGTGGCCTTGCTACAGGCAAAAAGCCTTTGATATATCTAAATCTAACAAGGGAGAAAACAGAGGGATTACTAGAAATCATTGACCATGGAGGTACCAAGTAATTGTTAATAGCATTATACCCTGAATTGCATGCAGCTGGTGTGCATCTGCAGCTCTGTGTTTAGCTGCACACGGCAACTGGCAGAGGACCTTTCCACTAAACCCCACTGCAAATTGCAATTAGCTGTGTGTCTTTAAGACTCACTCTGAGCAACAGAACTCAAAGGGAAGTTCCCATTCATGTTACTCTTGGCCATAAAAGTGCTGCCTCACTTCAGAGACAATGCAATGCATCTCTTTCTCACAACCAGTGGTACTTCTCCAAAAACAGCCACCAGTCTGAAAATGCTCCCTTTGAGCTACTGCTCATTGTATGTCTAGCACAGACTGGTCTGACCTACGTCTTCTGCGCTATTCTGTTAATTTACAGAATTAACAGGAGCATTGCAATGGAATAATACATCTGCTATGCAATGAAACAACTCTATACACTGCAGAGAGTCTTCTCTCACTGTGCTTGGGTGAGATGCAGAGCTGCTTATCACACAGATGATGGTGTGATGGATTTGCTCTACACAGTCATCCACATCCCTACCCTTTCCAGGGTCCCCCAAACCAAAAAGACCACCTCGCTCAGCTGGACCTCCTGTTCAGGAACACCTGAGTACTGAGAGTCATATATCTGAATGCCCCATAGAGGCTGAACCTGAAGAATTTAAGAATCTATGGTCTATGGTCATGCAGGATGTCCACGTGTATTGTACAAGGTATGATGAGGAGAGATTTGCCTGCAAAAATTTCACATCCTTGTTTATCTACAGGAACAATCTGGTCTATTAGACATTATTTTAAAAGCTTGGAGCCTGTAGACAGCAGCAGAGTGAAGATTAGAAAGCATGGGGCTTGTTCATACATGTTCAGTGATTATCACCCAGCTGGTGTATTTTTCACTCTTTGTATTTGAGAATTAATACTTGCTGAGTGACAATTCCAACCTCATCTCTAATGAAATTAACTTCTCTGGCAGGAAGTGATGATCACAGTTTTGACAGGAGCTACGAGGTAACACTCTGATGTCTCTTGTAAGTTCTTTTTCTAAGGACTTTTTGACATGCAGCAATAGTCCGGAATAGTTATTAAAAAATAATAATAACAATAAAAAACCTGCCATACTTTATTTTTGTATGTCTATGCAGGTATTGAAGGTCATGTGCAGGCCACTTTGCCATCCTGGGAGAACCTAAACTCAGCATGCTGTAACTCTTCAACTACAGGTCCAGTTCCTAGCTGAATACCAGGATCTATGAAGGAACCTGCAATATCAACGTCACATATTCATGGATCTCCTCTGTACATTGGAGACCTCAGCAGCTGCAACTTTGCAGTTCTCTGTTCCTGCTTCTCTGTCTTTTGCTTCTTGTTTCCGTTGCCAGAGGCAGCCTGATTCTTAAAGGGAACTTGGATATCCAGCACTGAGGTGGGTGGCTTCGACGCAAGTGCTAAGATATGATGTATTTCTTATGAAGAATAACAGTGTAAATCAGTGATCGATAGTTATTGCACTTTAAATTAATATCTTGGTATATTTTGTAGTGGTTTCTCCATGAAGATAAATCCTAAGAGTATAAGCATCATTCAGTCTTGGAAGAAAAGACATATTACAATTAGTTTTGTGATTTGAGTATTTGTCTTAAACAAAACTTTAATCTTCCTAAAGAAAATTAAGTTCACAGGACAGAGGTTCTTCCTATAAACTTGCTAATAACATTTTGGCAGAAATGCCTGAAAGAGATAATTGACTAAAATGCTGCCTTTGACCATTTCTGTTCCAAAACTTATTTTCCTGCCAGAAAAATTATCTATCTCAGACCACTTTAGAATTATGTACTATTTGAGAACCTCTACCTTGTTGGAGAGATATGGGTGATGAAGAGTATATCTTTGCTAATAGACTAAAGAAAATATTGAAATTTGACAATATCTAATGTTTCTTTCTAGATGAAACAACATACTTTATATTTTAAAATTGAATTTGAAAAAAGATTTAAAGGACAATGTCTTGGACTTTGAGACATTGAATAGCTTATTGCACAGCAATTTCTTCAGGGAAGAAAGATTTCTAAGAAAAAGAGGATGACACTTGTTTCAAAAGAAGCACGGTCTTCTAAGCAAAGAGGTATCCACACTCGCACGACACACAGACACTCAGAGCCAGGAACAGCAGGAAATGTTGCTCAGCCAAGTAATACTGACTGAATCCAATTGGTGAAGGAGGAGTAAGATCAAACTTTGGAGGCTGAGGTCAGAGTCTGGTTTGTTAAGACTAAACTGCACAGTAAATACAGTTTCTTGCTAAACCTCTGTTCTTTGGGCTTTGAGGTTTTTTTCTCTTTTTTCAATGAAGAGAATAAGTGGAGGCCAGAGATGCAGAGGCCAGATAAATGCTGTAGCAAAGAGGCTTTGCAGAAGCCGCAGCACTGATTTGAAAGTCTGATGGACCCATTTGATTACCTCTCATATGCTAAAACATAGAGGGGTGCAAGCCAGCTGCTGATATGCAGACATTTATTAGCATTTGATATATCTTAGAATACTTCACTTGACATAAGGCTGCCAACCCAGAAGTGAACATGTCTTCTGTTGGCCCGATGTTGTATCAATCAGCATTGTTCTAATGCCAAATGTCCATCTGGGAAAAAAACCAAAAAGTGAAGAGGGGGAGAGGAAGGGAGGGGAGAGGAGGGAAGGGGAGAGGAGACAGAAACAGGGAAAGAGAGAAAGAGGGAGAGGGAGAAGTCAGATTTTCCCTAAGGTAAGACTCCCACATATTCTGAATTCTACTCTGAGATCCACTGGATTTCATGTGTTTTCATGTAGATCATGGATGTGATCTAAACACTTCAGGTTCCCCTTATAGTCCATAGAGATTAAGCAATGTTAGGGAATGATTCACCTGACTTGAGATGGCTCATGCAGGATGATTTACTCCTTAAGAATACCTCTTTCCTTCCACTTGTTGAAAAGGGATGGCAGACACATTTGCCTACAGAAAAAATGTTTATATTCTGTCAAATGAACTGCACTTACACTTCTGAAAATAACCATATATCCAAGTTCCAAATCACTGATGTCTTTGGGGGGGAAAAAGGTCTGACAAACCCAATCTGCTTCCTCTGAGATTGACTGCAAGCCTCCGTTTTATCAAACTAAGCTCTACACATTTAAGACCTCCAAAAGCTGATGTTGGAAATCCAGAAGCTTAATTATATACAAAAAAAACCAAACTAACAAACCCTACCCCAATTTATACAGGTACATTTAAAAAAAAAGATGTGGACAGGCTAGAGAAGGTCCAGAGAAGGGCCACAGAGGTGATCAAAGGACTGGGAAGGCTGTCACATGAGGAAAGGCTGAGAGATCTGTGTTTGTTCAGCCTTTAGAAAAGAAAGCTCAGGGGAGAACTTGTCACCATTTTTCAGTTTTTTAAAGGGTGGCTACAAAAAGCGATGGGGAAAAAAGGAGTCACATGATAAAAACAAGGTGTAATGGGTACAAGTTACTCCTGGGGAGATTTCAACTGGATACAAGAAGAAAATTTTTCACAATGAGAAAATAGGCCATTAGAATAATCTCCCCTGGAAGGTGGTAGATTCCTTAACTTTGGACATTTTTAAGATTCAGCTGAACAGGGTGCTGGGCCATGTTTTCTAGACTGTGCTTTTGCCAAGAAAGTTTGGACCAGATTACCCTTGTGGTGCCTTCCAACATGGTATTTTATGATTCTGTGATTCTATGAATCTATCATTCTATGATTCTCTGAAATGTAGTTACATTTGACTTGAAACAGTGTTTCAACAGAGGTTTCAAAGAAAAGAGCTATTCAGCTGAGAGCAAAAATAAGCATACACTTCATTCCTCTGAACCTACGCTATTCTAGTGAAATCCAGCTAATGTGACTTAGTATTTGAGACTGAGCATTCAAAGCTTCTCATCCAGATTTTAACATAGAAAAGCAACCTGAAGAGTGCATTGAAAATGCAAGCATAGAAAGAGGTCAATGAGAAGCAGTTCTAAATGGCATGGCCCCTTTTTTTCTCAGTATGCTCCCTGTCAGCATGCAGCTAAGGAGGCAGAAATGGAACTAAGGTAAAATAAAATGTAAGATTTTTTTTTTAAAACAATAAAACAAAACACTAAAGCTTCAGACAAGTGAAGGGAAAAAGTAATTCTGGAAACTCTTCAAATATAAAAATAATGTAGCACTTTTGGTTGTTAAAAGGAGGGGTTACATTCACTAAGATAGAGGCACATGTATCAATGACAGAGGCATATCCTTTATGTCCAGCTGTTCTGGTTTCGGCAGGGATAGAGTTAATTTTCCCCATAGTAACTATAACAGTGCAGTATTTGGGATTTAGGGTGAGAAAAATATTGAAAACACACCAATTAGTTGTCGCTGAGCAGGGCCGACACTAAGTCAAGGATTTTTCAGCTTCCCATGTGGCCCTGACAGCAAAGAGGCTGGGAGAGCATGAAAAGGTGGGAGGGGACATAACTGGGACAGCTGATCCCAGCTAGCCAAAGAGATATCCCATCCCATACCATATGGCATCATGCAGAAAAACAAAACTGGAGGCAGTTGGCTGGGGGGTGGCAGCCACTGCTTGGGGCCTGGCTGGGCATCAGTTAGTGGGTGGTGAGTAAATGCATTGTGTGTCACTTGTTTTGTGTGTTCTTTTATCATTATTATTACTTCCCCTTCCTTTTCTGTCCTATTAAACTGTTTTTATCTCACGAGTTTTGCCTTTTTTCCCATTCTCTCCCCCATCCCACTGCAGGGATATGAGGGAGTGGCTGTGTGGATCTGAGTTGCCTGCTGGGTTAAACCAAGACCCAAGCCAGAAAACTAGTTAAAAATTAGGGCATTACAAATTGTTTCAAGTAAGAGCTGTAATGACGATACCAATAAAAGAAAAAAGTCATATTTAAAATCAGGAATTTCCAAGGATAGGAGCCTATTAAAAGAACAGTAATTAGAGAAGAGATGCAGATCACGTTATTTAGAACTAGAATTAGATGGTGAACTTTTAAAATATTATCTGAATATATCTTTTGTGAATAACAACACCACAATGTAGGAGCTTGAATTCATACAATTTTTTGTTGCTCATTGATATTCAGAACTCTGCATAGGAAACCTCCTACCTTATGAATCTCAGACATTTCAGGTATTAAGACTAGTCCAAAATTTCTGATCAGAATTATATTATCTACAGTTTGCTCTTCAGTCATCTGGCAGGGAAAAATATCAATTTGTGCTTTATGCTATTTAGATAAACATCTATAATATATAGTAGAAGGGGAGAATTCATGAACAAGTCATGTTTTGAAGGTAATCCATCTAAACTATTCAACAAGGAACCACATGAGCTGAGGATGCCAGAAAGCAGTTCACAGGTGAGGTCTTTTCCAAACTGCTGGTAGAGAAAGGAGTAGCTTTACAGCTGGCATTGGTTTACTGAAGGTTGGCAAAACTGGATGTGAATAAGTTTGCACTCATTTAAGCTCCCCAAAATCTTGACTGCTGACAGAATCATATAGAGAGGCATAAGCAGAATGAGAATGTATAAAGGGTCCTGCTGAGACACATTGACTGGATATCAAATGGAGAAGAGGCTGAAAGGAGTCCTCAGGCCACGGTCTCCTCTCTGGTGTTTCTAGAGGTTGTGCTGCACCCATACTGCCTTCATCCCTTTGCTGGGTACCAGCTTTACCCCAAAAATCACCTTTAATTAGTAGGATTTAAATGTAACACTGGAACACATAAATGGGATATTAGACAAGAATGAGGTGACCTGTTATCATGTTATCTTCTTATCTAAAGAGGAGTTTTTTCAGCTTCTTTACTATCCTCTGAAGACAAGGCTGTCTTTTAACATGTAATATGCAGAGAAATTACAGAAAAACAGAGCTTAGGTAACAAAGATTTTTTTAATTTTTATCATAATAGATGACATTTAAAAGCATAAAAAAGGAGAAAAAAAGAAGGTAGGCCAGCATCCTAAACAATTTATATTATTTTAATTAAAAAATTGTTTGCATGAAAAAAATTATTTCAATGAAAAAATACTTTGATGATACAGATTTTGTTTATAAAAATAGCAAGGAGTCAATGCCCTCTGCCTTTGTACATTATAATATGGTAGCAAAAATACTTGAACAGAGTATATGTAATTACTGCTTTGAGTCAGAGAATTTATCTTGATACTTTCTCATATTTCTCAGATTTTGATAAAAGAATATGCATCCTACTTTTTCATGTCACTCAAGACCCTTGATTTTGTTTAAAATATTTTAAAGTAAATCAATTCAGACCGTACAAGTAATTGTCTTTGATTAAAAACTTTATTTGCCAGAAAATGTGTACACAAAGTCTTTCGCATGATAACCTGAATTAACGTTTTCTTATATGTGATTTTCAAAACATGTACCTGAGAAGCAATCTTTGCTTTTCCCAAGATATGTTGTATTATAGCAGTTCTTGTCAGAGATGGCCAAAATTCATTATGTAATTAACTTACAAGGAATAGGAAGATTTGAGGAAGGGAAAGTACAATAGACATGCCCTTGTGCCTTCAGTCTTATTAATCACTGTTGTTACCCATTCTGTGGTTACTTTCATTAGAAAAGAACACCACATTCATAATACACCTTGAGTTAAAACAAATGTAAGTAGAAAACAAGAGTTGTGCTAGACTAGCAAAAAAAAAAAAGAAAAACCAATGCTTTTTCAGCAGTAGCATTCCCTTTCCAGTATAGCAGAGTATACACAGACAGCACACAGATGATAGATGTAGAATATGTGCTACCTCTGCGTCTTCCATCGCCCTAATAGCAATGACACATCAGGACAAACTTCAAGAATTCCTAGGAAACAAGGTTGGGAAAAAATAATATAAAACTACTTTTCCCACTGCTACAAGGTTTTCTCAGTGTGCCTGATAATCCATTTCAAAAGATGTAAAAACCTTATGCTGCCAATCTTTTCTAATGCAGTGATGGCCAGGATGAAATACACTTGCTGTTTCAGCAAAGTGCAGCAGACATCCTTTGTAAACACCTAAGGGGCATGAGAATCAAAACAAGCTTGAGCTACTAAAATAGGAACTGATTTTTTTATTTTATTATTATTTTATTATTGTTACCTGCAATAAGAGACTTATAAAAGATTATATATACATGAATCTCTAGTAAATCATGGGAAATGGTTGCTCATGAAACTTTATACCCAGAATTAATTCAGATTTGCTTGGATATGAACCCTGCTGCCTGTATGTGAAACATGCTTTAGAGCAGTCATCAAATGGCACTGATAAGTAGTAGTAATGCACTGAAATGAAAGCAAGAGGGCTGCTGACCTGCCTGGAGATACAGGTATCAGGATCTGTCTTGTTTTGTCATATTCATTAACAATAGGAAGCAGGATGACTAAATGGACCTCAATGGGATTCTCATATTTCAGAAGGATTGATAGACTGGGGCCAGCTATGAGAAACGTGTATAACCTGTGTGATGAAGAATTATTCTGACATCGCTGAGACATGAGCCCTGCTCCCCTCTCTGACTGTGGGAGTCTGAGTCGTTCAGTAATTACTGGGAGATCAGTTCTCCCCATCCCTAAACCCTGGGGATTGACTACTGGGACTGAGTGTAAGGAGACAGAAAATGACTTTTTTCAGAAAGCTAATTAAATCAGAGCTGATTTTTAATTAATAAAATTAATACTTGCTAACAAAGAAAATAATATAATAGATAACTACATTATTTAATTGTTTTCATTATCTCTGTAGAAATAACACACATTTTAAGATCACGGGATTATATTAAATATTTTCAGGAAAGTTTTACAGATCTGAAGAGGATTCCTAGAAAAGCCTGACAGTGAGCATAAAACCCAGATAACTTCATAATTTAGATATTGGTAGCTACATGTAAATGTCTGGATGAATAAGAAATTTAATTCTAGGAAATCTTATGTCAATTATTAATCTTTCACTGAATTAGTTTATGATTTTGGTTGTTGTTTGTCAGATGATGTTTTGGTCCCTTAAGCCTGCAGACATATATAATTTATGAATATGTTTTCACCATTTACATTCACTTTGCATACATGTAAATTGCTAGCTCTGGTAAAAATTTTTGTAAAATGATAGCTTAGGTTTCATTTTCTGTACTTGCAAAGTAGAACCATTAATTTTACTGTAAAAGAAGGTATGATGGCTCACTAAATAACACCTACGAATTTCTTGATGATTCTTAAACATTTTCTAATGGGAAAGATGCATTGTTTACATCCTCTCCACAAATACAAAGCTGCAAGAATTTAATTTAAATATTTCAAGTACATCAACATGAAATGAAAAATGTGAGTGAGTGAGTGAGTGAGTGAGTGAGTGAGTGAGTGAGTGAGTGAGTGAGTGAAAAACAGTCCATGTAATTTAGAATGATTTTTATAGTGGAAAGCTGTCTTTTCTATTCAGAGGAAAAGTGTTTACTGAGAGATTAAAGTAATATTGGTTTCATAAAACTAAAGACTCTCTCTTTCGGCATCTCCTGTAAATCCAAGTTTGAGTCTGATGCCAAGAAAGGTATTGTTTGTCTTGGTCAAATGGAAATTATCAAAATACCCCATTCAGTTCTGAATCTTCATAAAAATCTCATAAAAATATAATTTCGGCTCATGAAATTGAGGCTGGCAATTTCATACTGTTCAGTAACCCCAGTGCATTAAAGTAAGTGCTCAGGTACTGAACTCAAAACATTTCAAGATATTTAAACAGGTAAACTCTTTAACAGAAATAAAGCCAGGGAGTCCATGCCATATAACTATGAAACACTCAGGCGCAGATGAGCTTCCGGGGTTATTGGTGGTTGATGGCTTTGCAGAACCACTTGGCAGACATGAGCTGCAGAGAGTTCTTCCCCATGAAGAGTCGCCTGGAAATCTCACCACAAAGCCAGGGAGCACCAGGGTAATGTCTTTTTGAGTGCTGGGCACAGCATCCTGGGAGAACATGCACTGGTTTACACACCAAAGGGGAACTCCTGCTGGCTTAAATTTCCTCTGCAGAGTCAGTGACTAGCTATGCGGAAACTGCTAACTGAGGCCCTATATATCAACCTATCCATTCTGACAGCCAGGTTAGGCAAATCATTAAAACTCTGCCTCTCTCCCTCTGAGGGTCTCCGGGGCTTTGTTTAATGCAGCAGACAGATGGCACTGAGGAAATTCAGGTGGTACGTGATGAGATTTGGGGTTTTTTTAATGTGGCTGCTAGAATTTTTCAAATAGATTAAGTTCAATTGTAAATCACTCATGTTCCCAGGGTTGGAGTCTTTATTAGCCCCCCAGTGCTTGCACCGAAAAATTGATCTTGCAGCAGCAACTGCACTTGATGGGGGAAGGCAACACTTTTTGTTCTGACAGCACCACACACCATCTGTTAATGGCCTGTTGTAAGGCGGCGATATGGTCAAGTGTAACTAGCTAATTACCCAGCAAAATCTAACTTAGTTCATTTCACCACTCATATATAAATTCTTATTTCAGTTTTCCTTGATATTCTTTAATCAAGTACATAACTCACACAGTTACTGCTCACCATCAAGGCTGTTCAAGTCTTAAAGGTCACCCTGGCCTATTTGGATCTCTCCACCTAGCTTTATATCTTTTCCATCCTCTGAGAGTCAGGAGTTTCTGTTGGTCTATGATTCTAACACTCTGCCAAATTAAACATAATTTTAAAACAGGAGAAAAAACAAGAAATAGGATATGAGTTCTCTGTTCTTTCATGCATTGCGTAAAGAATGGGTTCCCCCACTCTAGTCCAAAAAAGACAAGGAATACAAAATGCATCCTACATGTAGAAACCTTCCCTACAACTTCAAGGTGAATCCCTGGTGCCACTCATCAGCTTGTCACAGCATGGGTAAGGCACAGAATGACTGAGGCAAACACAGAACTTTGTTTTAGGAGTTAAATACAGAAAACATGGCAGGAAAATTACTGTCCTTAAAGATCAAGACTAAAAATAACCCATTATGTGGAATAAAAATTGTGTGAACCTTAGCAAAATACAGATCAAAGGTGCCCTGAAACTTCTAGAGAAAATGATGAACAGAAAGATTTCTAGGAGCAAAATTCATTCCTTTTCAAAGGCACCAGGTGAAACAAGATTCCATTCTTCTATCTCAAGAAGATCTTGTTTTCACATACTTTTTACCAATCAGTGATGTCACATAATGGTTTAAAATTTTCTATTCACTTCTAAAAGAATTATATAAACTCTTACATCTTTTCAAATTATTTATCTTTATTTCAGACTAGAACGATTCAATCCAATCCACATTATTTCACTGTAAAATAAGTTTCATCAGTGTGTTGCATTTGGGTAAGTACATTCCTAAGAGAAAACCAGTAGCTAAGATGCCTGTGTGGAATTAATATTCACTATGGGCAAGCACCATCAGAAATTCAATTTTAGATGAATAGCCCAAAGTTAATAAAAATAATGTTTACTGGGCAAAATAATTTCTTCAAAGAAGTATTAGAGACAGGTACCAGCTTCTGCAATGTTTGTTATGTTTGTTTTGAATTCCAGTATGGTTTTGGTTTTTGTTTTTCTTTTTTTTTTCTTCACAGTGTCCACATTGTATCCAGGTTACCAGCTTCTGTAGTGTATAATTTAACTCCAGGATACCAGTTTACACAGAGTGGTTTTAACTATAGGGAAAATTCGAAAACTGAAACTTGTTGGTTTGGATATTACACAATTGGATTGTGTCTTTCATTACCTTTTAGGTTTTAATTTGTTCCCATTTTCTCCTGTAGGATTTTGCAAAATATATCCTCAATTTCTGTCTTTGATGGTAGCCTGAAAAAAGGAAAACAAATCTTAATTTTTTACCATTTGAGGCTTCCTTACAAAGTCTAAAGAAAAATGCCTTCTTCAGAAAGATTATTGTACTTTATATATATTTTTTTTATTTTTTTGAGAAAAGCATATTTATCAGTGTACTTGTTATTGACACTGTAAAATATTGAATTATTTCTGTAAAAATATAATTTTTATGCAAAGACACTATTAAGATATTGAGGCCTATGTCTTTTTAACATTAAAAGAGATTCATTTAGCCAAGTTTTTTGAATTTGAGGTGTATTGAGGTTTGATTCTTCACTAAATCATCAAGAACCTGATGTGCAATGAGCGTTTCTTTCTTAATTCCTGATTAATTTTACTGCTAATGTTTTTTATGTCTTCCTCATTCTTTGTCTCTGTTTCAGTCTTGTTAAAAGGATGAGTTGACTTATTAGAGGAACTTAGGTGTCTCAAGAATGACAAAGTTTAACAAAGCTAAAGGAAGATGTGCGAACAAGCATCGAACACATCAAAGCCGGAAGGGGAAGAAAAAAAAAGAAAAACAAAGAAAAGGAGGGAATAATCTCTTTTCACAGAGGGGACAGAACAAGTGGTATTAGGAATAATTTTCATCTAGAGTNCAAGAAACCCCTTGCGAGGTGTGTGGCAGGGTGCACCGCCTGGCTTGTGGCTCCAGAGTTGCCGGGGTGCCCGGTCTCTCCCATGGAGAGACGTTTGGTGCTCTGGTGCCCGGACATCTGCCTCGTGGCCCTCAAGGTGTGTGCCAGCTGGCCTGGGCTCGAGCAGGGTTTGAGGAGCAACCCTCTGGGAAGGCACCATGGCAGAGTTATCTGGGTTAGAAAGTATTAAAAAACCCACCATTCTTTGTAATGCAAACTGTAGGATAGTCAATGCTGGATTGCATTGTTGCCAAAAAAGGTGTTTCACGACAGGTTAAACAAACAGCCCTGAGGAGTAGACAGGTATTTCTGATGCTGTGGGGCAGGAAGAAGGATTAGGTTATGTTTCCAAGCTGTTCAAACGAAAAGAAAAAGCCCTCATAAAAGAACAGGAGAATTAATTGAATCTATAATCCGCCAAGCGTTCAGAGTATTTCCTTCACTAAAATTACTTAATATTGAAGTAGATTCCTCATTTAGAGCAAGAATAGCTAACATTTCATTGTCAGCCTGACAGTGTGGCAGTGACAGAAAGCAGCCGGGTACCAGAAAATGTTGGGCTTGCAGACATTGTAATCAATTTGCCAACAGGTTAAAATTTATGTCTGATGAGATTATAAATTATGTTCTTTTTATACAGAAGATTCACTGGCAAACACCACACGGCAATTGTACTTCTAGACTAATGTCTTTTACAGAAGTCTAAGACACATTAAACATCCATTGCTTGTTCTATGTGTTTTTCCCTATCCCTTGGATATTACTAAGCCTCCAGCTGCTCTTTCACACTGGCAAATTCACATGGTTTATATGCAGGCAGAAGGCAGGTCATACACAAAGAATAAATTGGCTTTTTATCAGCCTCCTGTAGAATCATTGGAAGGAACTGTTTTTAAAAATGAAATTAATAAGTAAGCAGCCACATAACTATATTGCAGCTCTGACTTTAAATTTATTTCTATTTTATTTTCTGCTTTTGTTCATAAAAGAGCAATGAAGCATGGGAAAATGCAGAACAATTATCCAAAACATTTCACAAATGTCATTTAGATTTGCTTTGGTGTCATTTTGGACTGTCCTTCACTGGCATGACTAGAGGTCAGTGGCCAGAGCCTCATCCATTTGGGAATCATGAGGTATTTTATACTGCAAGAGATAGTACTGAAAATTTTATTATAAAGCATTTTTCTAGCCAAGACCAGCTTGTCCCCTGTCTCCTGATAGATACAGCAAGGTATTTGTTTTGTTTAATGGTTGTGATTCAGCAAGAACTTTGAGCTGCAATTAGTAATGCCTTTTCATTTTCCTGACTTTTGCCCTGCAAAGCTTTGTCTGCTTCATGAGAAGAAAGGGGGAAGATGGAAGAGACTCCACCACAGCCAAATTGATGAGATACAACAAATGGAAATTTGAGAGGGGAAGGGGGGAGGGGGAAAAAAAGGAGAAAGAAGAGATGTTCAAACTTTATCTAGTTTGTGATTTATCAAATGAAAGAATGATTTCTTTTCATCTTTGAGCTTCTCCTCTATAGCAGAGCTGGTTCCTACTGTTTCTCCTTCCCCTAGCAGTACTTGTTCATCTCCTCCTCACAGATGTCCTTGTTCACGACTTTATGTTTCCTGTTTCTCTGCTTGTACAGCCTAAATAAATTTCTCCTTCTCAGTGTTCACTAAACAGCAGTTTGTCCTTACTAATTGCAAAGCACTTAAATGCTTCCACTGAAATGGTCATAAAGGACACAGCTAGACTTACCATCATTACACTGCAAAATCAAAAAAACCTTTGAGAAGTCATAACATTTTTTAAAACAAATCCCTTATGCATGAAATCTAAGAGCAATCAAATTGGGACAAGATATGGCTATAATAAATATTTGAAGGATGTGCTTGATAGGTCTGTCAATTTTGTAATATTCATGGGTTATTTACAATGTTAGTTTAAGAGTAACATGAGGCAGTCTGGTTCACAGGTTTCCTTTCCAGACTGCCAGCTCAGACTGGCTGCAGTTTGGGAACAAAGTATGCACAGAATTCATAGGGAAACCTGAACTCAAGCCATTCCTCTGTGAGCCAAGGTGTACAAATTTGGTCCATCAGGACTTGATCCATCCAAACTGTTAATCCATACTAAACAGATTTGAGTTTTCTCTCTGGGAGGACAGGTGAGGTCTTTGCCTGAGCAATTCTTTGCATCTAAACAGTAGGGATTGAAGACAAGCCTTAACAGCAGGTAGAGAAATGCTCCTTCCTGGCCGCTTAGACATATGAGTCTAAAACCTTCTTGGGTGAATTTATGAGTGGCTTATGTTAGAAAAATATGAATAATACATATGTAGTCGTATCAAGCTATTAATCTCTTTTCAAAGTTGATTAAGAAATAAATTCTATAAGGTAGCTATTCCCTGTTTAAAGGTCAGGTTCCTGGTAAATAGTTTTTTGCAGAGTTACTCCATTTAAGAGAAATTTGAAACATAAATAGCAACAAATTTTTCAAGCTGATGGAACCATTGATTTCAATGAAACTGAACTTATTAAAAAACAAATTAAAATACATATATTTTTAAACTTTGCTGATACTTTATTGGCTGGCTTGACACACTTTCCCAGAAATGTTAGCTGCAATGACTACAAATTGATGTTATCCCGAGTGGGATAGTGGCTAGACTGACAAAACTAACAGTGAAATCACTAGCAAAATATAAATGGAAAATCTGGTCACTGAAATTATACTTGGTTTTAAGTCTAGAAAAAGAAGATGAAGGACAAATACAGTCATTGCTTCTGTAGATCAAGAAAATATATTGAAATCTGTAGTCAGTCAAGATATGATACTGCAGAACTTAGAAGGAAAATATGACATTATTTATGTGAAGAAGTCATTGAAGCTAGTCAAATAATGGCTGCAGAAATGAATCACAACTCAAGTTAAATCAGTATTACCTGCTATTAAATTACAGAGAGCTTTTATCACAGTATTTGAGTGCCATTAGTGACTTTGTTCTGCAAATAAAGAAAGTTTTGATATCACCTTACAGCAGATGAGGAAACTTAGGTAATTGAAGATAAGGTGCCAAAAGAGTTCATCACTTTGTTGCCTGGACAAAAGCACTGCAGTAGGTGCTATTTTCTGGAAGTCTGGATTCAGCAGGGGTGCAAAGCAATTTAACCTCTGGCCAGACTTCTTCCAGAACCATGCTCCCACATGGCTCCATGGGAATTCAGTTCCACCAACAGGGACCATGCTCACAACTGCTTGCATCCATATGCCCAAGAACCAGGGTTTTCCAAGGGGCTGTAGGAGCTGCAACAGCAGCTGTGAGCCCGTGGCTGTCTCTCATGGCCAGGCTGGCGTCACTGCAGCCTTGCTAGTGGTGACACCAGCCTTCACATGGCCACACACAGCTCTCCTTACAGAGCAAGCTGGGTCAGGACAGCGATTAAAAACTACTTTCCTCTTTATTAATACATAAACTTCTACTTGACCAGTTTATTTCGTCTTTGACATCTGAAGAGGCCCGGGGATATCTGTCTATTAATACAACTAGGACAGACTGTCTGTAAGGTGGCAGCCTGTGTGAAGACTCTCATCTTTTGTAGTTGGTTGTGGCCATGCATTGTGGTTCTGTCATTTTCAGTGTCATTCACATTACCATTTTTACCTTTCTGCATCTGCTCAGTTTCCTCCTCACTCCACCACTCATATTCTTGGACGTCTTGTTTTCTTAATGCTCACGAGCATGTGCACTGTTGATTGTTGTGTGTGAACTAGAGGAAGGGATTATTTTTACTGTAATGCTTTTGTGTGATGCTTTGGTACAAAAAATTAGAGTGAAACATCCTCTCTCCAGTCTGTTGTACATGGGGTGTACTGTGTGTGACCTAGGATTGTTTTGTTGTAGTTTTGGAGTGATAACATTTGAACTCAGAACAGCAACAGGATAATCTTTCACAAATTTTCCCATATCGTAGAAGATTTCCCAAAGATCTGCTCTATCAAAATCTCCGGAGTTTTTTAAAATTAATTGAATGAGCTATCTTTTATAACTACATCTGTTCCTACTCAATTTCCAACATAATTTCAACATCTGTTCATCCATCCATCCATCCATCCATCCATCCATCCATCCATCCATCCATCAGTCCACCAATTTTTATCTGTATAAAGCAATCAAAGAATCTGGTGACTGTTGATAGATCATAAATCAGTGTCAGCTCTCAACAACTTGTGAATATAAATGTTACTAAATTTGATAAAATGCCCATTTTTCATTTGTCAGATTTCAATATACAAGTTTTTGAGTTCTGTTATTCTTTTACATTTAGTACCTTACTGCTGTTTAAAAGCCTGAAAAGAAAGAAAAATAGAACCAGGAAAAAAAAATCAGAAAAAATAAAAGAGAAAAAGAGAAAAATTTGAGAGAGAATAAGACATGTCAAATCTTGTTAAAATGTTTGCAGGCTATGAGCCTGTATCTGTAGATAAAACAGACAAAATAATCCACATACACTACTATGCCAATGCTACAAGAAGCGAGACTGTGGGTGTGGATGTTCTCCCTCCACCTTGGTTCACCTGAAAGCACATAAATAACATCATTTATAGCCTGAAAGTGGCACAGGAAAACTCACAGTCAAAAAGCATGAAAAAAAAAAATGTTGCAACCCACCTGCCCAAAATAACCTGTACATATCCTTTTCCCTTTTGTGTGTTATCAGATCTAATCTTTAAATGCATGTTACTTTTGAGTTTTTATGAACCCTCACCTCATTTTAAATATAGGTTTCATCACAGATAATATGTCTCAGGTTTTAAAAGCTGAGTATTTTCATTATTTGGCACTCTCCACTTCCCTTCATTCATTTACTGTTCATCGTTTAGCTTTCAGGACAGGATTAAGAGTGGATAGCCATGACTGCTATTTGATCTTCCTTTTACTTTCAATTCCATTGTGCATTTGTCATGTAGGCCTTTTTTTGCTTAAATTTTATTACTTGCTGTATGAGATATAGCACGTGAAGAGCAAGAGGAAAATGGCATGGTTCTGAACACCTGCAGAGACAGAGGAGTGGAAATTCACTGGGTAAAGATGTCCTGCTGAGAATCTGAATTGTAGAAGCAGCAAAAGCTTTTACCCTGCCATCTATTTTGCTCCCCTGTTTTGGATTCTCTCTAGCTGATACTTCAGAGGCTTTCCAGAATGCAATACCTAAATATTTTACACATACAAAGGTACTTTATCCTTCCATAACCCTAGTGAAATAAGAAGACATGGCCACCTTACACAGATGGGAAACTGGATATTACTAGATTGTGGAATGCTAATATCTCTAGTGGCAGTTAAAAACTGACTCCCAGGTAACTTCTTATTGATCCACAAATAGCGAGATAGAGCCTTCTGAAATATTAACTGAAACTGCTGAATAAAGGACCCCTATTCCACTCAAATTTCCATGTTCATAGTCTTACTTTCTAGACCAGAAAGAGAATAGATGGTCTACTACCCTTAAAGTGCTTCTCACAGCTTTGGTTTTCTATTAAAACCATGACTCTAAGCAAATCTCCAGCTTTAGATCCTAAGCCAGTCAATACAGAGACATGTTTCTACTTCTCCCAATTCAATTCCAGTGTGAGTTGGTCAGACATGTTCATGATACTTGTTTTCTTCATTCTGTGAAGAATTAAAGATTGGTCAAAGCAGTCAGACATGCTGCATCATTGCTTTAGGACAGAGCAGAAAATGCTTTAAAAGCCCAAGGGCATTTCTTGCTCACAAACTCACAACCGTTTTCTCATGTCTGGGAACTGACAGGCACACTGGGGAATCTGTGACATTCTGTGCAATGTGCAACTCCCACCACCTGCTGGGATGGTGGGCATGTCTCACCTTAGCATCCTGCAATACCTCCACTGTTGGCAGCACTGTTGCTCTTACTCTGCCCGAGATTCAGAGTTTTAAAGGCTGGGTTTATTTCTAGTAGCTAGAGTAACTGGATAAGTGCAGAATTAGTGGGATTAAATGCTGTGGTAGCTATTTATGGGAAAATAGACCGGATGACCAGCTCGGCCTTATGTTATTAGATGTTGGACCTGTTGGACAACTATTCTTGAGCCAAAATTCACCAAAGAGTCACATTTTTGGGACACAGTCTCATGGTGAAGCTCAAGATTTTGATAAGAATTGGAGAAAGAAGTCTTGAATTTGGAATATATACACCCCCCCTAAATTTACCATATCAGTGATCCAGACATTAGTAAGGATGTACCTGATGGGCTTGAATGCGAAAGTTGCGATAGTAGAAGATTGAAGTAATAAGACAAGGTCCTGTTCTTGTCTGCAGTACAGTAATGTGAGACTTTTAGGATGCTGATCTCGTTCACCTCACGCTGTGAGTAATAACAGACAAACCGTACCAAAACCCAGACAACCTAGAGTCAGCAATGGGGAGTCTCACAGGTACCCACAGAGCATATCTGCTGTAGTTCAATACTGGGAGCAGCTTCTCTGGACCCCATCTTATTCACTTATACAGGTTATAGTATATTTTAGAAAACATTCATCTCAAGCTTTTTCAACCTCTTGTCTATAAAATGTTTGAGAAGTCCTTTACTAAGTATGAAACTTCACTTAACTTATGTAGCCATAATGACACAATCTTTGTTTCCTCATAAAGTAAATGTCTGAAACAGACCCCATGAGTAACATTCTCAAATTGCTTGTTTCTTCCCAATGCTTATAAAGAAAGTCTAGAATTATTTGCTCAAATAGAAGCCCCTATCCTGTGTGCATTTACATTCAATCAGATGAAGCCATCTGATATTTTTGCTCTCAATCTTCCATCATGCTTTGAACTTTAGGTTTACACTGGCTCCATTTATGTTTGAAATCTATAGACTAAAATAAAACCCACTCTGTTATTTTAAAGCAGGAAAATGCACACGCAAAGTAAGTTTATAAATTCTTGAAATTCACCTAGATCAGAAGAGAATTTCAACAATGCACCAACCAAAAGTCACAGTATTATATTCAGACTGCCCAGTTTAGGTACCAACGTAGGCATTGCAACTATTTGTCTCAAACCATATTTATAGAACTGACATATATATATTGTCTGGCAGTGAATCACCAGAAGAGATGAAGGAAAATTAACTTCTAAGACATCACGGTTTATCTTGCATAAATTAGGCATCTATAGAAAGAAGAGAGTGCATGTTGCCCTATGCCCTCAATGCAATACTCTATCTTTATTCAGAGCAGTGCGTATGTAATTAAACATATATATAAAACAATAGGATTTCAACCCATCTAAATGGTTTTCTGGATAAGTGTAGGATTAACTGTTTTGCTGAACTGGTGTATATTCACTTGTCAGATTTCAGGTTTCCAACAAAAGTTTTCTAAGAAATAACACTGTTTAAAGATAAATAAATAAAAACCCAAAAACAGTAACAGAAGAAATGCTTTCACAGCTCCTTTCCTAGTATGTCAGTGGCTGAAGTGTTTTCTTGACACTTCTCATAGTTGTTATTTTTTAGTTGTTTTATTTTTTCTGATTGACTTCAAATATGCCAAAATTCAAGCTGAAAGATGATCATTGGGGAAAAAGTATAAACTGCTCAAAAGAAATCAAAGAATGAAAAGATGTTAGCCTGTCTTTCTGTTCAGTTTGATCCCAGCATTAATTCATAAGCACTCATTTTGGTGGCCTATTCGTTTAACAGTCAACTGCTTCTGGCAAGGAGTTTTTAATGTCATGCATTCAAAGAGATGCAGGGGGTTAATAGCATGAATACAAAATTACTGTGATTATCCAAACAGCAATTTCAATTTCTCCAAACACAAAAGACATGTAACCAAAGATATGCAACAAGGAGACGTTTCTGTGCATTTAAACATTACATTTAGAGTACAAGAATCTTTTAGCAGTGTATGGCCTTTTTTTCCCAAGAAGAGAGCACCTGCTGGCAGGGATTTATCTTTTCTCTAGTGTCTCACGTGTGACTATTTATGTGCTAAGAAAAAAACACAAACCCGCAAATTAATTGCTTGGTCACTCACAGAGACATTAAAATGTACAGGTACTTTCATTAACAACCTATAGTTTTCTGCTCACTGAACACTGGCTCAAAGAGGCTTGCACCCATATGTCACAATTACAGGTTTACTGTTAAGCTTCAGACGATCTGTTAAATGGCATGGAAAAAAAGTGTGGTAGGACAGCTGATGGGCTAACACTTCTTGTTATCCTGTATCTTTTGTCCCTTGTAAATCTTTTGCCTTTGTTTGAAGTGGTTAACAAGGAAAACTAATCCTAATCCCTGTTTTTGCTGGGAAGAACCAAGTGGATGTTTCCTCTGATTTGTAAATTGCTTTCTAAAGCTTTCTTCCCCATAAGGTGAATATAGCTTAGGCTATTCCCATCACTCTATGAGTAGCAATTAAAATTTCCATTTTCTTTCTGTTTCTCTTACTCTGTTTTATACAAATGTAGAGAAAGGTATAGCTGTTGCTTGGTCTGACATTCTCATTTCCACAATATTTTGGGAAGGGATGGATAATGGGAACACAAAAGAAACTGACATAACTTTTCTATGAAAAAAACATAAATTTAATCTATTTGAACTACTTCTGAGCAGGACATGAAGACAACAGTATGCAGGTCACATCTTAGTCAGCAGGTACCTCGAGAAAGCAGTCCTCTATTTGTGTCTCACGTTCTCTCCTTTAACGCAGGAAGTCCAACTTGTCTTTTCAAGTAAATAACTTCACTGGCTTACAGCCAGAAGGTGTCTGGGTGGAGAAACAAATACAGCCAATGCCCTCAC